>VDFB02000017.1:49912025-49984654 GCA_007258455.2 Sequoia sempervirens
ATCTCTCTCCCTTCTACCCTTAACCCTTAAACTCTAAACCCTTAAACCCTCTACCCCTTATCTCTCTCCAGCTCCCTCCTATTTCCCTCTCTCTCTCAAGTCTCACCCTCCTACCCCCTCTCCCTCTCTCAGGTATCTCTCTCTCTCACTCACTCTCATCTCCCTCCACTCTACCCTCTATCTCTCTTCCACTCCCTCCATCTCTCTTCCCTCTACCCATAACCCTAAATGTTGCTCATTTTTCACCTACAAGCTCAAATAGGCAAGGGTCTATTTTTCAAGTATTCATGAAGGCAAAATGAATTAAATTTTACCTAAGGTCATTAGGACATTTTGATTGCCATGGGTTTTGGTATAACTCCCCGACAGGGGAAAGTCTTGATGACCGTTGTGCTAAGGGCTAGCTCACTAAAAGACTGGAACTCTTGGCATAATGTTGAGCTCAGGAAGATGTCTCAAAAATGGAGTGAGGTATCACCAAAAGACTCTGAGTTCATTGTAACGTCATGCTGACCACAGGTGGTGTTGCTAAAATTGAATGCCTTTGATGTAATGTGGTGGCTTCAGTGAAGGGTCCTGCCAACAGGAAAAAGTCTAGCTGATAGTTGTTCACAGGGCCGTCGGAGGGGAGAAAGATTTCTAATCGCCGTGAGGTCTAGCCGAATGGTCAAAGTCTCAACGAAGGCGATTTGCTTTAGGCTGAGGTCTTCCCAACCCACCAGTGTCCTACCGAAGTGGTCTCATCTCACCAAAGGTTTTTTCCTTCGGCATAGGGTCTCCCCGACAGCAAAATTCTCCCCGAGAGGGATTGATGTCGGCGTAATGTCTCGCCGAAGGCCGATGATCTCACCAAAGAAGTAGGAGCTCAAGGAGATGTCTCAGAGACTAACGAAGGTCTTGACGAAAATAGATGTCAACAAGGAGAAAGGGTGGGCCTTGCTATAATGTCCCAGTGACCGAACTAAGTCTCACCGATAGGATAGTGCCTTCGGTAGGATTGTGGCCTCACTATGAGGTCTTCCCAACTAATGTTTCTCTTGTCGATAGCGATGGGTCTCCTGCAGGTTTTGCCAAGAACTCTTGCCGAATGCAAATGTTTGGGTGATGAAATGGCAATATCGATATGAATTTTTCAATTCGCTATGAACTCTTGCCAAAGGTCATGAGCTATGCCAATCACTGCTGAAGGGCATAATTGCATCAAGGAGACACATCTAGTGTCTCACTAACATGTGATTCAGATGAAGCAACCTCTGACCGTTTGGAAATCTACATGCCATGAGTTCAACCAATCAGAAGGGACTAAAGGTGAACCTTAGCCATTTGACTATTTGGCTTCCCCTATGAATGGGATCAGCAAAGCATAAATGACACAAACTTGCTATGAGATCAAAAGCTATGGAGTAGCTCAGTGAACAATGGTGTGGGAATCTAATGGAAAGTATGATGCTGCTTGTAGAGGAAGTCAACATGTAGAAGGATCTTGAGCAGGAAGAAGGCCAAAAGAGAGAATAGGCCATCAGACTCGAGGACAGCTGTGAGGTCAACTGGAAAAAGGTAGATCGATATTAATGGTATGTTGTAAGGTATTCAAGACAACTCTTTAGCAAAGTTTGAAAGTGAACATGGAGGCCAAAAGTTGGCACATTAAATGCAATTGTTGCAAAAGATCAAGGAGGCTATTCCTGGGGCAACTCTTCACCGACATGGATAGCAGGGACGCACGTTTAATGCAGCATTAATTGCATTCAAAAGATCTAAGGGAATATTTTTCTGAAGGCTGATATTTTTGTAAGCCCTAGGGGATAGGACTTTTGTATATATGGAATTTTTTCCTCTTTGTAAAGGAGTTTGGAGGATGCATTCTTGGGAGTTCGTGATTTTTCTCAAATCCTTTCTCAGATTAGCACACTTTTGTAATTCATTTGGAGCATAATATACAGAGTTTACCTTGGTTGTTGTTGATGAAAAAAATTACCATCTTGTTCTTGTGAAGTGTTGAGCATTTCAAGTTAATGATCAAGTTATTATGTGAATTTATTCTATTCCCTTATAGCTTTATCTTTTGTTTTCATTCCTTCCTTTGCAAAAGTGTCGTGATACGTATCACAAATTGTGTTCACATAATCACACATGGATTCTAGTCCATGAATTTTTTTTCCTTCCTTTAAAAGTGTGTGAATCAGACTTGTTTGTAAAATATTAATGCAAAGCTTACAAAAATTTGATGTGTAATATTTTGTTCATTGTCAATTTTCAAGTGTAAATTAAAGTATTCAATTTCTATTATCAGTTTGGTGTATCACCATAGGGTTTAGTTTTATTTTTATGCATTATTTTCCCCTTTTCCTTTAAAAATAATTAGTAGTTAGGTAATAACACAAAGGAAGTCAACCTTCTCTGTAGGTTGACCTTTGTTTATAAGAAACCACAACTTTAGAGGTCTTCCCAATGTGCACTAGATTGTTGAATTTTACATTCAACAGGGTGCAAAATCCAAGTGACAACAGTTATGGCACACCCGGTGGGACAAGTTCCACATTATATTGTTGGTTTGGTATGCAACCAGCAAGTTTCATACTTTACAGAAGTCATTTTTGCATACTTGGCAACTCCATAAAGAGAGAGAACTTCAGAATCAGTGCTTTCATAGTTTATGAGAAGAGTTCAGACAAGGAGAAGCTCAGTTCCATTTGAATATTTGAAGCTATCACCACCTAGAAGACAAGGCAGGATAATAGAAAGGATAGGGGAAACATTTATCTATTCCAAAAGAACCAAATCTACTCCATATTTTATTTCACCAGGAGTGCAGGTAAACCCACCTCTAATGGTTGCTCCCAAAAATTAGCCTTTTGTGCCATTTAATGGACACAGTCCATTAAATTTGACACAACACAATGGCATTCCAATGGGAGCTTTGAAAAAAATTCCAACTTTTATTGGGGAAGATCAGACTACCCTGATTGAACATATATGAGATGTTGCTTCCTTATGTGGTGTGCAACATATCACATAAGAAGACGTATCTATAAGACTACTTGTAGCATCATTCGAAGGAAGAGAATTACGGTGATTCAAGAGTCTTGGAGTAGGTTCAGTTGCCACTTGGGATGAATTGTGTGACAAATTACATAGGTAGTTTCAGGATAGGTCTGATAATTTGTCTTTGTTGGAGCAATTAACTACACTTAAAAGGGATCCTTAGGAGCAAATGAATGATTTCAATTTCAAGTTTCAAAGAACCTAGGATAGAATTCCTACAACAGTAAGACCACCTCCAGAATATGCATTTTTGTACTTTTTGAAGACTCTTAATAGCGATATAGCTGTTATGATATAATCAATGGGGGTTGTTTCTCTACTAGATGCATTTGAAGTAGCAATTAGGGCTGAAAACAACCTAATACAAGCTGGTAAACTTGCTCCTAGGCCACCAATGCCCATATTTTTAGATATTCATTCAAATATCCCTTTACAAATACCACCTTTTGCAACTTTTCCACTTGTTCCAACTATTATAACATAAGAGGCTGTTGTTTCCAAATCTTCAAATGAATTACAATAGATCAAAAGTTTATTACAGACTTTTGGAAATAAACTTGTAAGCTTGGAAAAGTAGCAATCATATAACAGGCCTTATCAATAGTAGAATTCAGGTCAGCAACAACAATATCAAGGTAATAGACAGGCTTATCAAGGCAACTACCAGGGCCCAAGACAGAGTGTAAACACAAGACCTTTTCAGGCTTATGCTCCAGCACCTGTTAGTGTAGTTAAGGAGCTTGTCCCTATTCAAAACAACCTAACAATAGATTATGAGTGGTTCTACCCTTGTAACCAACCTCACAATCAGGTCACTTGTTCAAATGGACTTATCAATTAGGCACTTATGGTATAGAATGCCTCAAGTTCACAACACAATAAATTCAATGATGCATCTCCTCAACAGTAAGATCAACATACCAATGAAACTACCCTACTTAACTGGAAAGGTGAGGAATTTTGTGGACTTAATATAGATAATTCTCCAGTTGTAGCTAACACAAGGGTGAAGAAAAGAGCTTTTGAGTTAGATCAAGCAGCTGATAAAGGAAAAGAAGTAGTTGCAGAACCATCTACATCTCAAGTGATTCATGGTTTGGAAAGAAATCAACAACTCCTAGTTAAGGAGTAGCCACACTTGCAAGCTAATCATGCTGGCATAAAGGTACATCATAAAGTGAACCTAGTTCTACCCTATAATATTCTTGATAGTATGAAAAAGATGAATGTAATGATATCTATGTGGGATTCATTAGCTATCCCAGGACAAAAAGATATGTTACACTTAGCTTTTTCAAATTTTAAAGTGTCTGATGAATCTGAGTCTCCAATGGGTCAAGTCAGAACCGTATTGACAAATAATCCTCAAGAAGAGGATAAACAACCCAATAAAGGGTCAGGAAAAGAAGTCAAACCACCTCCATTTTATGTGTCTCTGATCATAGGTGATAAGTTAGTTCATAATTATATGGTAGATAGTGGAGCTAGTAGCTCAATAATGCCAAAGCAAATTGCTGACAAGCTTGGACTAAAGTATCAACCTTTAGAGAAAGGAGTGATTCAATTGGATGGTACTTTTATTAATACTTTGGGTGTTATTAAAGATTTGAGTCTTACCCTTCATGCTTGTCTGAATTTTTCAGTTCCTCAGGACATATGTGTCATAAATCTCTCACCTTTCTTTTCTTCGTGCCTCTTAAGAGACTTTACAGCTAAGATAGGTGGTTATGTGTCAGCTGATTGGTCACATATGCTATTTAGAACTAGATATGGAACCAAATTCACCATTAAATCTAAAAATTTGGCTAAAACTCATATTGAGTTGTATAACCCAAGTCCTATCAATGTCGTTTCTACTGTTGCAGACACAAATTGTGTCATTTTTATTGATGGTGAACTAGCTACTGCTCAAGAACTTCAAGAAGAAGTTGTTCCTAATCTATCACTACATGAATGGGCAGCTAAAAATGTGTTGGACAATCCTAAAGACTTTATTCAAGATGCTAGTATGGGTAATTATGTGATGCTTGAAACTGATGCAGAGGTTCCAAATCTTGAAAAAGGTGTAGATCAGTTGTTGCAATAGCATGGTGAACTTTGGGAAATATTTTATGATGGTTCCAGAAGCAAGAATGGAGTAGGTGGAGGTGCAATGCTGATTTCTCCACAGGGTTATAAGTATTTTTCAGCCTTTCATTTTTCTTTTCCATGTTCTAAAAATAGTACTGAGTATTAAGGACTCATTCAAGGCCTTGAGTGGGCAAGGAAAAGAGGAATCAAATGTTTAAAAGTCTATGGAGATAGTGAATTGATAGTTATTCAGGTTAGAGGACTAAATGTTGCCAAGAATGATGCTTTGAAGTCTTACAAAAAAAAAGTATGGAACATAATTGAAGAATTTAATGCCTTCAATTTGATTTTTGTTCCACGAAATCAGAATAAGTATGCTGATAGACTTGCAACAATTGGAGCATAGTTTGATATCCCAAGTGATATTAAAAAGGATAAAATATAGCAATATGTTAAGGTGGTTATCAGGCTGCCAATTCCTGATAACAACATCAACTGGCAGGTATTTGAAAATGATGACCATATTTTAACCTTTCTACTCCAAGAAGATCAATTTTCTGTAGTGAACCAAGAAAAGATCACATAGTAGTATGATGATCAATTGATACAATTGAAGAAAAATAAACTTCCCAAAGGGCTGGTTACCTTGAAATCCATATTCAATTCTGATGATCATCTTAAGAAGGACAAAGTCAGAATTTAAGTGAAAGAAGATCATTATGAAGAAGTGGAAATCTTTAAAGGTAAGATTCTCAAATTAGGCAAAATATGTTCAGTTGAAGATAAGAGAGCTTTCATTGTTTTATGCCAAGAGTATCATGTGTTTTTGCTTGGAAATATTTTGATTTAAGAGGGTTTGATCCTCATATTGCACAACATAAAATTGAGTTAGAACCTGATACCAAGCCTGTTAGACAAAAATAGAGACCATTGAACCCCAAGCTTGAACCCTTAATGATCAAAGAGTTGGCCAAGTTAGTTGAGGGGGGTATTGTATTTCCAATTAAACACACATCTTGGGTTTCTAACCTTGTTCCAGTTAGAAAAAAGAATGATGAGATAAGATTATATGTGGATTTTAGAGACCTTAATAGAGCATTTTTGAAGGATCATTATCCCTTACCATCTATGGACAAATTCTCCAAGTTGTTGCTGGTTCAAAAAGATTTTCCCTTCTAGATGGATATTCTGGTTATAACCAAATTATAGTCAAAGAGAAGGATCAGTATAAAACAATATTTACAACAAAATGGGGAACTATAGACTACAAGAGAATTCCTTTTGGTTTATCTAATGTTGGTGCCACCTTTTAACATGCCATGTATATGGCATTTCAGAGTTTAATCGAGAAAAAATTGTTGGTTTACATAGATGACATAACTGTATATTCAAAGAATGCAGATGAACACTTGTCACATCTAAAGCAATTTTTTGAAAAATGTAGAGAATATGGAATATCTCTCAATCTGAAAAAGAGTTATTTTGCAGTCCATGAAGGTAAGCTGTTAGGTCACCTAGTGTCAAAAGACGGAGTTACCATTGATCCTGAAAGAGTTAAGGCTATACTCGAACTTCCATTACCTAATCACAAGAAAGGATTATAGAGCTTTTTAGGGAGAATTAACTTTTTAAGAAGATTCATTCCTGATGTTTCACATTTACTACAACCCTTGACCACCATGCTTAAAAAGAATGCAGTTTTTAGTTGGACTAGAAAAGAAAAACATAGTTTTGAAGAAGTCAAGGAAGCTTTAGCATCAACTCCAACATTTGTAAATCTAGATTTCTCTAAAGAATTATTCTTATATGCTTTTGGTAGTGTTAGTTCAATCACTGCTATGTTGGTTCAGAAAAATAGTGATAATTTAGAGCAGCCAATAGCTTTCTTTAGTCAAGTACTTGCTAATTATGAGGAGAAAAATACATTTGTTGAGAAACATGTTCTCACTGTGATCATAAACCTAAAGATGTTCAAGCCTCTAGTTTTAAACAATAAGATTCATATTTTGGTTGCACACCCAAGTGTGAAGGAGTTTTTGTTGAACAAAGATCTAGGTGAGAAAAGAGCAGGGTGGATCACAAAAGTAATGGAATTTGATGTCAACACCCACATAAAAAAACTTGTCATAGGTAGATGACTTTGTGAGCAACTTGCCTCCACTTCTGAAGATGCACATAAATCAGAAACTGGTGCTATTTTAGCTAATAATAATCAACCTCAAAATGTTCAAGGTGTTGCGCTTGCATTAACAACAAGTTGGGCTCAAGAAATGACCCACTTTCTTTGTATTGGTGAATGTCCACTAAGTCTAGATAAAGCAAAATGAAGATACTTCAGATTGCAGTCAATTCCTTATGTTCTCATTAATAATATTCTTTTAGGAAAGATCTAAATGGTGTTTTATTGAGGTGCATTGATGTTGATCAAACATAGAAGGTACTTCATGAGTTTCATAATGTAGTTTTGTGAGGTCACTTTGCTCCAATGACAACTACTTGGAAAATTATGAGAGCTAGTTACTACTGGCCCAACTTGTTTAAAGATGCATATGCATGGTCAAGGAAGTGTACGAAATGTGCTTTGTTTGCAGGAAACAAAAAGCTCTCTGCTATGCCTCTGCATCCAATTCAGGTGGAGCAACCCTTCATGAGATGGGGCATCAACTTTATTGGGCCAATTAATCCACCATCTAGTGTTGGCCACTAGTGGATGCTTACTGCTACAAACTATTTCACACGGTGGATAGAGGCAGTAGCTTTGAAAGAAGAAAATGAATCTTTAGTTTTGAGTTTTTATGAAGATATAATCACTAGATTCAGAGTTCCTGACTCCATCATTTCAGATAATGCTCTTGCATTTTTTGGATTAAGAGTCACAGATTGGGCTATTAAACATGGAGTTCATATGAATGCTTCCTCCAATTTTTACCCGTAGGGTAATGGATTAGTTAAAAGTACAAATAAAAATATGATCAGAATCATTAAGAGGATTATGGAAGAGAATCAAAGAATTTGGCACACCACATTGAAATCTGCACTTTGGGGAAATAGAATAACCCCTAAGAGATCAGTTGGTAATTCTCCATGTGTCCTCGTTTATGGTAAAGAGGTTGGATTACCTCTATTTATAGAGCTTCCAGATCTAAACATTGTTCACTAGTTGGAGAGGCATGAAGAACAAGACCCAATGTCCATGAGATATTCAGAGGTCATGGAGCTCAAAGTATCAAGAGACAAAGCAATGAAAACTATGGAGTATCATCAGCTCCCAATGAATAAAATGTTTGATAAGAAACCTACAACCAAAATTTTCAAGGAAAGTGATGTTCTCAAGTGGGATGTGCTAAAGAGTGGTCCAGGAAAACATACAAAATTTGACCATTTCTGGGTAGGCCCTTTTGTTGTTATCGAATGCAAGGAGCATAATGCATTCTAGTTATCGAACATCGATATAGAAAATTTACCAATCCTAGTTAATGGGATTCACCTCAAATGTTGTTTTGAGGTATGATTTATTATTGTACATATTAGGATAGGTTTTATGGTTTCAGTAAGTGCTTCTACACTTTATTTTAATTGTTGTTTCATTCCCTAAATGCTATTCCAACATAGTAAAAAATTTCATTTCACTTTTTCCTATTTCATGGGTTTTGGGCAACTTGTTATGGTCTATAAGTTATAGATGCATTTGAGCTATGTACAAAGCTAATGTTTTAAATCAATATTTGAGTTTTCCTAATGACTTTGAGCCCAATAGACAAGTTTTGGCTACTGGTTTCCAAGTTTAGTAGGCAAACATCCAACAAAGGTCGCCAAAAATGTTGCCCATTTTTCACCTACGGGCTCAAACAGGCAAGGGTCTATTTTTCAAGTATTCATGAAGGCCAAATGGATTAACTTTTTCCTTAGATCACCAGGACATTTTGATTGCCATGGATTTTTCTATAACTCCCCAATAGGAGAAAGTCTCACCGACCGTTGTGCTAAGGGATAGCTCACCGAAAGAGTGGAACTCTCAGTGTAATGTTGAGCTCGGGGACATGTCTCGGTGATGGAGTGAGCTCTCATTGAAAGGCTTTGAGTTTGTCGTAAAGTCATGCTGACCACGGGTGGTCTCACCAAAATGGAATGCCTTTGGTGTAATGTGGTGGCTTTGGTGAAGGGTCCTGCCGATAGGCGAAAGTCTCGCTAATAGTTGTTCACACAGCCGTCGGCGGGGAGAAAGATTTGTAATCGCCATGAGGTCTAGCCAAATGGTCAAAGTCTTGGCGAAGGGGATTTTCTTGGAGCTGAGGGCTTCCTAACCCGCTAGTGTCCTGCTGAAGTGGTCTCATCTCACCAAAGTTTTTTTCCTTTGGAATAGGGTCTCCCTAATAGCAAAATTCTTGCTAAGAGGGATTGATGTCAGTGTAATGTCTTGCTGAAGGCTGGTGATCTAGCCAAAGAAGTAGGAGCTTGGGGAGATGTCTCGGTGACTAACAGAGGTCTTGATGTAAAGAGATGTCAATAGGGAGAAAGGTTGGGCCTTGCTGTAATGTCCCGACGACCGAACTAAGTCTCACCGATAGGATAGTGCCTTCAATAGGATCGTGGCCTCACTATGAGGTCTTCCCAACTGATGTTGCTCATGCTGATAGTGATGGGTTTGCTGGAGGTTTTAGCGAGAACTCTTGCTGAATGCGAATGTTTGGGCGATGAAATGGTGATATCGATATGAATTTTGCAATTCTCTATGAACTCTTGCTGAAGGTCATGAGTTATGTCAATCACTATTGAAGGGCATAAACACATTGGGGAGACACAACTAGTGTCTCACTGACATGCGATTCAAATGAAGTGACCTCTGACCATCTGGAAATCTACGTGCCATGAGTTTAACCAATCAAAAGGGGTTAAAGGTAAACCATTAGCCATTTGACTATTTGACTTCCCCTGTGAATGGGATCAGTAGAGCATAAATGACACAGAATTGCTTTGAGATCAAAATCCATGGAGTAGCTGGGTGAATAATGGTGTGGGGATCTAATGGGAAGTCTGATGCTGCTTGTAGAGGAAGTCAACATGTAGAAGGTTCTTGAGCAGGAAGAAGGCTGAAACAAAGAATAGGCTGTCAGTCTTGGGGACAGCTATGAGGTCAAGTGGAAAAAGGCAGATTGATATTAATGGTATGCTCTAGGGTATTCAAGTTAGCTCTTCAAGGAAGTTTGAAAGTGAACATGTAGGCTAGAAGTTGGCACATTAAATGCGATTGTTGCAAAAGATCAAGGAGGCTATTCCTAAGGTGACTCTTGACCGACATGGACAATAGGGACACACATTTAATGTAGCATTCACTACATTCAAAAGATCTAAGGGAAGATTTTTCTAAAGGCTGATATTTTTGTAAGCCCTAGGGGCTAGGAATTTTTTATATATAGCTTTTTTGCCTCTTTGTAAAGGAGTTCAGAGGATGCATTCTTGGGATTTAGTGATTTTTCTCAAATCCTTTCTCAAATTAGCACACTTTTGTAATTCATTTGGAGCGTAATATACAGAGTTTACCTTGGTTGTTGTTGATGACAAAAAATTACCATCTTGTTCTTGCAAAGTGTTGAGCATTTCAGGTTAATGATCAAGTTATTATGTTAATTTATTCTATTCCCTCATAGCTTTATATTTTGTTTTCATGCCTTCCTTTGTAAAAGTGTCATTATACGAATCACAAACTGTGTTCACATAATCACACATCGATTCTAGTCAGTGAAAATCTTTTTCTTTCTTTAAAAAGTGTGTGAATCAGACATGTTTGTAAAAGGTTGATGCAAAGCTTATAGAAATTTGATGTGTAATCTTTTGTTCATTGTCAATTTTTAACTGTAAATTAAAGTATTCAATTGCTCTTATCAGTTCAGTGTATCACCATAGGGTTTAGTTTTATTTTTATGCATTCTTTTCCCATTTTCCTTCAAAAAAAATTAGTAGTTAGGTGATAACACAAAGGAATCCAGCCTTCTCTGGAGGTTTACCTCTATTTACAAGAAACCAAAGCTTTAGAGGTCTTCCCATGTTGCATTAGATTGTTGAATTTTACATTCAAGATGGTACAAAATCTAAGTGACAACACTAAACCCTTAACCCTTAACCCATCTACCCTCTACCCTCTCTCTCTCAAGTCTCTCCCTCCTACCCCCTCTCCCTCTCTCAGGTCTCTCTCCCTCACTCACTCCCTTTATGTCTCTCCCTCTACCCTTAAACCCTTAACCCTTAACCCATAAACCCTAAACCCTTGAACCATCTACCCTCTACCTTTAACCCCACCTCCCTTTATCTCTCTCCCACTCCCTCCCTCTCTCTCTCTCTCTCAACTCTCTCCATCCTACCCCCTCTCCCTCTCTTAGGTCTCTCTCTCACTCAATCCCTCTATCTCTCTCCCCTTAACCCTTAAACCCTCTAACCTCTACCCCTTAACCCTAAACTCTTAAACCATCTAATTCTCTACCCTTTTTAACCCTTCCCTCCCTCTATTTCTCTCCCACTCTCTCTCTCTCAAGTATCTTCTCATCCTACCCCTCTCTCCCTATCTTAGGTATCTCTCTCACTCACTCACTCCATCTCACTCTCTCTCCCACTCTCTCCCTCCCTCTCTCCCACTCTCTCCCTCCCTCTCTCCCTCTCTCTCCAACTCTCTCCCACTCTATCCTAACCTCTCCCACCCTATCCCACTCTCTACCACCCTCTTCCACTCTTATACTCTCTCCCTCCCTCTCTCCCACTCTCGACCACCCTCTCCCACTCTCTCCCACCATATCCCTCCCTCTCTCCCACTCTATCCCACTCTCCCACCCTCTTCGACCTTATCCCACTCTCTTAGGTCACTCTCTCACACACTCACTCCATCTATCTCTCCCCCCTATACCCTTACCATGAAACCCTAAACCCTTATAATCCTCTACCATAAACCCTTAACCCTTAAACCCTCTACCATATACCCTAAACCCTAAACCTTTAACCCTTAAACCCTCTACTATCTACCATTAACCTCTAGGCCTATGTGTACACAAATTAGATATCCGATTTGTAGAACTAAAATCATACCATTACAAAACATCGTAAATTTTTAGAATGAATCGAATATTAGATTATAATGGATATCATATTTGTAGGCCATAGAAAATCCCCATGTGGGTCATTTTGTGCATTCCAACAGACCCTACATTCTATTTGTAGGAAAAAAACATGCAGTTTCAAATAGGAAGGGACAAAGATCAACTTTTTGAAGCATCTTCTATTGAAATTTGTCATAAGCAATGATTGTTTAGCATCTTTTATGAGGTATAATGGGGAGCAGCAGTCGTCATAAGCAAAAATGTAAGAGAAAGCTTACAAAAGAATGAATTGAAGCATATAGACAAAAAGATAGAGAAAGTCATAGGAAGGGAAGACAAGGTATGTTAAATATTGGTGAACCTAACCCCTATGGTATTTCAAGTGAAGAGGAAATTGAAGATGTTCACGGTGAAAATAGTCAAGGTGAAAATGTTGGAATTGAATATGTTGAAAATGATATTCAAATTAGGAATGAAATTATTGAAATTGATAATGAAAATGTTCAAGGTGAAAATGTTGGATTTGAAGATGTTGAACATGATATTGAAATTGGGAATGAAAATATTGAAATTGATAATGAAAATGTTCAAGGTGAAAATGTTGGATTTGAAGATGTTGAACATGATATTGAAATTGGGAATGAAATTATTCAAATTGATATTGAAAATGTTCAAGGTGAATATGTTGGAAATGAAGATTTTGAACATAATATTGAAGCAAGTGTAAATTATGTTTCACCAAATTACATGAGAAATGAAGAACCTTGTATGGAAGAAAGACATATTCCAATTTGAACACCCTCAAGAACCCCTAAATGGTTACTTGAATTTGATGAGAATATTATAAACAATTTTGAAGGTAAGAGATCAACACGAACTATTCGGTTGTGGGCTGGAAGACTTTTCAACCAATATTTTTGTGATAAGACATTGACCGAGCATTTCCAACTTTTTGTACAATTGCTAAAGATGCAAAAGATGAGACCTTTGCTAGCCAAATTGAAGATTCGTGTGAACAAGAAGACCAAAAAAAATTATATTATTGTCAAAAGTCTTTTTAATTCTCTCAAGTCTATTGGAAAAAGTAACAAGGAAAAGGATAAGAGAATTGCTCGGAGAGTCATTACAACCGCCCTAGTAAGCCATCAATTGAAAAAGGTTCGCTTTATGAGACAAACTTGTATTGATTTTGACATAAATCATAGAAATTTGGATAGAGAACTTGCAAGAAGAGAAATAATAGATGATCCTCTTCAAAATGATACATGGGCTTTTATTGGGAGGCTTCCACTTGTTGATAAGAAACTAACTAATAATGTAAAGCAGGTAATTCAACAATTTTGGCATGATAACTCTAGAGTATCATTTTTATATGAGTCATGATAGATCTCACTCATTTAAGTATGTCCAACATTATTTTGAAATTTTTTTTGAGTCCATGCAGGAGCATGATATAGCATTGGGCCGACATCTAATTTGGTCAAATAATTGCACAAGTCAATTCAAGAATGCTCGTATGTTTTATTGGTTGAGTAGAATGCATGTAGAGAGTGGTCTACCTCATATTTGGAGTTTTTTTTAAGCTGGACATGGGAAAGAGGAGCATTATGGAGCAGTTGCATGCATAAAGAGGTCTCCAGTTAAGGAGCAATTGAAGATTTTAGGAGAAAAATTCAGCAATGCATGTTCTATGGTTGATTGGTGTAGTTCAGCATTGTCACAAGGAGGGACACTTGATTCAACAGTGTGCAGATTCTTTTGCTTCATTGAGGAGAGTACAGTGGGAGGTAGATTGGATTGTCATATAATCAAATATTCTTCAAAGATGCATTCATTTTGAAGCTCAGATGCAGTCACATGGACCATTTGGACACGAGAGTTAGCTTATTTTTGTTAGAGTTGTATTCAGTGTGAGTGGGATCAATGTGAGTCAAGTGAGTGGGTGGATACATGGGTACCATAGTATCTAACTCCTTTATCTCAAACAATATCCATGAGAAATGACACAATGGAAAGTTCAGTTGATTACGACTTACTTTCAGATCTACTACAGATAGGAAATATTTTTGCAGTTGTTGCACGGTAGGGGAAAGAAGAGAGATCAAACTATTGGTTGGATTGATGTGTGTGGGTAAAGCATAAGCTAACACAACTGATGGAAGATGATGATGGTTTCATGTATCCTATAGGTTCAGTTGTGGTTGCACGAACTTGGTTGTGAACATACATTATTAGAAAGAATGGCATACCTGCATTTGAAGACTAGGAGAAACACAAAACCATTCTCATGTATTCACACTTTGTTATAGCAATAAATGTTAAGTTGTTGAAGTATCATGCCAGACCAAAGACAAAACAACTATGGACACTTAGTAATGTTGATCATGAAGCAATATTGGATACTCTTCAGTAAAGAGATGACCCTTCAGGCACACTTGAATAGCATTTTCAAGAATGAAAGGTAGAATGCTTATGTTCATTATGATTAAGTTCATTAGTGTTCTTTATTTAATACTGATAGTTTATATACTATTGCAATGCAAGTGTATTTAACAGTGATATTTTGTATGGACTTTTGCGATATTTTTGGCAAGATTGATCATGGACCTACTGCAACAATAGCTAGCTTTGATCCTTTCAAAGAGGTATGCGTCTTTTATAGTTTGCATCACTAGCTCATCATCATTCAGGTTGTTTAGATTAATATAGATATGTTAGTTTAAGCATCTTTTCTATTGTGACAATATAGATTTCTCATTTTCCCACTTTTGCAATATTCTTGGCATGATTGATTATGTATCTGCTGCAACAATAGCTAGTTCTGATCCTTTCAAAGAGGTATACGTCTTTTATAGTTTTCATCACCAACTCATCATCATTCAGGTTGTTTAGATTAATATAGATATGTTAGTCTAAGCATCTTTTATATTGTGACAATATAGATTTCTCATTTTCCCACTTTTGCGATATTCCTGGCACGATTGATCATGGACCTGTTGCAACAATAGCCAACTTTGATCCTTTTGGAGAGGTATGCAACAGATTACAACAATATAGATTGGTTATTCTAAACTACCTTGATGGTTTGTACAGGTGCTTTTCAATCCATAACGTGAACATACTACTATTGTTGAATACTGTGCCCCGAATGCCTCTAATAGGAAACATTTGTAAAATTTGAATTCTCAAATTGGAAACAATGTAAAATGGTCATAATTGTGTATGGACATAATTTATACCCAGTGATGTTTTTTGAAATATGGGTCAAATGTCTGGCATTGTATAAAGGGTATGTTTAAAATGTAAAGGGGTCTATTTTGTACTTAATCAAGCTAAAACCAAAGGTTTTCTTCCTGGTTCCTTCCTGTCAGTATGCTCGTTTGAATCAGGTTTTGTAATATTTCCCATTTATATATAATAAATTTTAGTGGCTTGCAAATTTTGCTCCACAAACCCAATTCTTTAACCCATTTACCCACTTTGAGTTGACTAAACACATGTTTGGCATAATTTTATGATACATGCTAGCATTAATAACATACAATATATTCATTATAATCATGAAAACATTCATTTATCTTATAGCATTGGAGCAATTAATAGTGATACATTTTGATTCAATGCAATAAAAATAAGTAACAAATTTGAACATCTAGAGTGCTTGCCAACTATTTTTAATCTTATTTCACTTTTTGGGGATTGATCTAGGAGAACTTGCCTCCCCATGAGAAATCAACAACCCTTATGATATTTCTAAATACCACAAAGTCCCTAGATATTCAAGAGTAGATCAAAGATAAAAAATCATACCCTTATCAACCCTTAATTATCCAATACCCCTATCAACCCTTAATTATGTTAGGTTGATTGTGTTTTATTGATTGGATTTTATTAATTATCCTAGGTTAACTTCATAAATAAACTTTTTTGTTCTTTATATTTTGTTGAGCCAAACTAATCGTACACTTGATCCAACCTTCTTTTTAAGGTTTTAAATTATTAAGGTTTTCAAATCTACAGTTTTCTAAGTTTATATTCTATTTTCAAATTTGAACTTTCTTATACATCCTTGTACCTCATTGATGCATTTTTTATTAGGTTTTTCTTTTTTTATGTTAAGATATAGTAAATTATATTCACTTGCAATTTGATTTGTAAATCTCTTGTATTGTTAGAATGAGTACTTGAATGATCATGAGGTGTTGAGGGAAATATTTTTTTCATTAGTATTCTTTGGAATGCTTGGGATATTGTTGTAATGGCATTGAATAAAGAAGGTCATCAATGGGAGTCACATAATCAGTACCATCAATGAAATTGACCATATCTCACATGTAATGCTTGGGAGTTACATTGGGAGAAGTGGATCATCTTTCCATAATGTTATGGGTTCCTACTTAGTTGATATGTTCATGGTGGAGGGCTATCTTGAGTTCTATCATAATTACACGTTGGGGTGGTTCATGGTTTTAAACTATCAAGAATGGTTTTGGTGGCAATTAGTTTGGGGAAACCACTTACATGGTTTTATCTTCCCATTGATTTGTATAAAAAATTTATGTAGAAAATTTATTACATGTCTTGACATTATTTCAAGAGTGGAAGGCATGGAGAACTGGGTTTTGAAATAAAATGAAGAGTTAAAGTTCCAAAAATGGTAGTTTTTTTTCACTTGAAAATAGAGTTTTTACCCTAGGGTTTGCAAAAATCTCTGAGATACCAGAAGTTTCTTTATTTTCTAAGCATATTGAGTCCTAAATAAAGGTTTCTAAGGTGGTGGAAAAGTTTGAAAGGTTGTGGAAGTGCTACATGCAATAAACCCTCAAGAATTACACTAAAAACAAGGGTTTTTTGATTTGACAGTTACAGGTCCGTACAAATGGAATCCAATTGTAGAATCTTTGTTTTCTTGGAAATTTATTTTTTGCCCCAAGGTTTTAGGGGTCTGTGTGGTGTTTTAAGGTATGTTACTTTGCATTTTTGGGCTAATTGAGTAGCCTGTTCAAGGGTGAATGTATAGGATGTCAATGCTGGTCCAAAGGATTCTATGTTTCTCTCATGTATGTTGTGTAACTTGGATATGGGTGTTTGAATCAGTCATGTGTTCGTCTGGTGTTTTGGAAAATTATGGAGTAATTGGGAAAAAACTAGTTTCTCACTATTACAAGGGTTTAAGGGGATTAAAGAGAGAAATGTGTATTTAGTTGTTTGTCAAGTTTTAAGGGAATTTGGACTGTCCAAAGAGGTCAGAATAATCTTGTTAGATGCCTCAAATAGGCAGGTTGCAAAGAATTTGTGATTGTGCCCTTGTTTTTGAATCAAATTTTCACCTAATTTGGCTCAATCCAATGTAGCTCGGAGTGATTCAGCATATTTGGGTGCAAGAGAGGACCATCCCTAGCGTAAATGTATCCATATAGATGTGTTGGAATAGTCTATTTGGTCGTACAAGTTGTGGAATGAAAGTTGCACCACTTTGTAACTTTACACAGCTTGCATCTAACAACTTTTCCCTCCACTGAAAAGTCATCACTACAGGAAAACACCTTCAAGATAGCAAAAACCGAGAGAGGTTTTTGTACATGGTTCCAAAAAAGTTCCATAGCCTTAGATGAATATTTTGTAAGAATCATGGTCTCTAAGAAATAGACCTTCAAAGATTGCTGCCTTTTAGCACTTTGGACTCTTAAGGGAAATCGTTGGTCCAATGTAGCTCAGAGTGATTCAACATATTTGGGTACAAAAGAGGCCCATACCTAGCATAAACATACCCATCTAGACGTGTTGGAACAATCCATTTGGTCGTACGAATTGTGGAATGAAAGTTGCACCATTTTGCAACTTTACACTGCTTGCATCTAACAACTTTTCCCTCCATTGAAAAGTCATCACCATAGGGAAACGTCTTCGAGAAAGAAAAAACTAAGAGAGGTTTTTGTAGATGGTCCTAACATGATCCCATACCCTTAGAAGGATATTTTGTAAGCATTACAGTCTCTGGGAAATAGACCTTCAAAGATTGCTACCTTTTAGCACTTTGGACTCTTAAGGGAAATCAATTGTCCAATGTAGCTCAGAGTGATTCGACGTATTTGGGTGCAAGAGAGGACCATCCCTAGTGTAAACATACCCATATGGATGTGTTGGAACACTCCATTTGGTCATGCAAGTTGCAGAATGAAAGTTGCACCACTTTGCAACTTTACACTGTTTGCATTTGGCAAGTTTTCCCTCCACTGAAAAGTCATCACCACAAGAAAATTCCTTCGAGATAGCAAAAACTGAGAGAGGTTTTTGTAGATAGTCCCAACAAAATCCTATAACCTCAAATGGAGAGTCTATAAGCATCATGGTGTCCAACAAATAGACCTTCAAAGATTGTTTCCTTTTAGCACTTTGGACTCTTAAGGGAAATCGTCGGTCCAATGTAGCTTAGAGTGATTTGGTGTATTTGGGTACAAGAGAGGACCATCTCTAGCGTAAATGTACCCATCCAGACATGTTGGAACAATCCGTTTGGTCATGCGAGTTGCAGAATGAAATTTGTACCACTTTGCAACTTTACACTACTTGCATCTGGCAACTTTTCCTTCCACTGAAAAGTCATCACCACAGGCAAATTCCTTCAAAATAGAAAAAACCGAGAGAGGTTTTTGTAGATGGTCCCAACATGATCCCATAGCCTTGGACAAAGAGTCTGTAAGCATCATAGTCTTCAAGAAATAGACCTTCAAAGATTGCTGCCTTTTAGCACTTTGGATTCTTAAGGGAAATCATTGGTCCAATGTAGCTTGGAGTGATTCGGCATATTTGGGTGCAAGAGAGGACCGTCCCTAGCATAAATGTACCCATCTGGACGTGTTGGAATAGTCTATTTGGTCGTACAAGTTGTGGAATGAAATTTGCATTGATGAGCTCAAAATATGCTCATAATTTGAATATTATGATATATTTTTAATACCCTTACTCTTATTGTTGATGGTTGTTTTAACTCTTTGATTATAGGATTTTTATCTAAAATCAAGTAGTATCCTATAGCAACACATTTCTATATTCTTGCAACTTAACATCTCTATGTGTTTGTATTAAATCCCCTGTTTGACCTCCCGAATGACTTATATAATGCATGTGGTTTTTGGATAATGAAATGGATTTAATATGTGATTAATGAATGTGTATCATGTTATTTTCCATGCATGCTTTCTTTTTCTTATGTCACCATGTGCATTGTAGGTTGTTGAAGGAAGCATGAATGATTCAAAGCACATCAAATCTCGGCCCTGTAGTAAAGTCCATTTCCAGCATGGCATCGAGGAAGTTGTTCTAGCAAAGACTCTCTGATTGGGTCATTGGGAGGAAATCTAAATGATCATTAATCTAGGAAGAGTGGAATACTAAATTCTCTTTGAATCATGTTGAATAGATATGTCTTCATTTATGAGAAGTTTGTTCCTTGGTTTCAAGATGCATTTATGTCCACGTCTTTCTCTATTAGAGCTAGGTAGTTAGTTTCTTTTCTAATATAAATAAGTGTTCATCCTGAGTGAGTGGACAACATAGTGTGTTAAAGTTAGTACTCTAATGAGAAACAGTGTTTTGTGCTAGTTTTCTTACAAGCAGAACAATTAATGTATATGATTCCAAGTTTGTGAATAAAAGTTGATGAATTTTTGAGTTCAATTCTTGCATAAATGGGTTGATGCTTGCTAAGGGGGCCCACTTAGTGAGTATTTGTAGTTAGTTATTTATCTCCTGTTGATTATAAGTTAGATTTCATTCTTGAAGGTTTCAATGCAAACTCAATCTTATATTGTTCCTGCAACATTGAGAATCCATCCCTGTGTTTGTTCTTGTAGCATAAGGCTAGTTCATAGTTTGTTTCTTAGTAATAGTTGTCATGATTTTTTCTTTGATTAAGTTATTCTTAAGTTAAGAAGACTTTACATTAAATTCCTACAGCATAAGTAGAATTTCTTCCAAGCATTTATTTCTAGTAAATTGTGACTGAAACTAGTTCTTAGTGCACATACAATGCTGCTTCATTTCAAGTATATGGTCCCTAGTTTGACAATGTAAATGAATGCCCATAAGAAGATGTTAGTCACCTGCTAGAATGTGCAATTCCCAAGTTAGGATTTTCCATGACTTTTATATCCTTTTGTGGAATCAACCATTTTTTGGCATCATTACATGGGATGGTGTCAAGCTAAGAACCTGGCATAGCCATTGTTAGCAGTAGTTTAGTGTGTTTATTCAAGCATTTTCAAATTCCTTCAATTTACGATTAATTCTATTGCATGCATAGAAGAAGAGATGCTCTGGGAAGATTACTACCTAACCTTCCATTCATTGATAACAATTCTAAACCAGCTTATAATCTATTTGAGGAAGGAGGAGACCAAGATATCAATCCATTTGCTGAAAACCTACTTGTTGAATTGCCATTTGCCCTAGCTAACAAAGAACCTCAAGAAAATCCATTTTCTTTGATACTCCATCAAGAAAATATGGCACGTAATACACCTAATCAACCTCCTACTTTTGAATTCCCCATCATTGCTCAGCAAGATAATGATAACCTTAAAAATATTCTTTCTTCATTACTTCCCAAGTTCTATGGACTAGTTATAGAGGACCCAAACACTTTCTTGTTTGAGTTTGACATCCTTTGTCACAGCTATGATTACACTTCAGATGCTCACATGCTGAAGTTGTTTCCTGCTACTTTGAAGGAGGGAGCTATTAGATGGTTTATGATTTTGGGAAGTGATGTTGTTGATAGTTGGGCAGCTATGCAAATAAAATTTCTTGAGAAGTACAAGGAATATTGTAAGAGTGGTAGTAAGGGTGATGATATATTCAGAATTCAACAAAACGAGGATGAAAGCCTGGAAGACTATATCTCAAAATTCTTGTTTTCCTTGAAAAAGAATTCAGACCATACTCTCAATGAAGAATCTTAGAAACTACCTTTTTTAAGGGGAATCAGTGACACCTGTATAGATGCCCTAGATCTGATGGGAGGAGGAGATATAACCCAAATGCCTCGAGATGATATCAAGAGCATATGTCACAACTACTCTCAATAAATTGTTAAGAAGGGTAGAGGTCATCAAGCCACAGTGGGAAAATCTTCTACTAATGGAGTTTCATAGATGGAGATCACACATTTGTTGTCTAATTTCAAGCAAGATATCATAAAAAACATGGCTACGCAATTGGATACTATGCAAGCTTGGAAGAAATATGAGGAAGCTGAAGCAATCTTGGATGAGTTTTATCCACATTGCAGATAGAAGAAATGTGACTGCATATGTAAGATGGTGGCTAACCTGGAAGCTAAGCAATTACATATTGATTTTAAGATAGTGAAGGGTGATGATGACCAAGTATTCTTCATCGCACAAAGGCGACTATGGGCTCAAAGACAAGGTATGCCTCAAGACCCTTTGACTTTTGGTAATCCTTATTCTAATTACAATAACCAATGGCAACCTACATATGGCCCATCACCACCTTGGAATACTTCTCAACCACACTGGCCTAACTATCAGAGTCCTCAATGGCAATCTCCTCGAGGAGGTTAGCAGCAGCCACAAGGACAATGGACTCCACCCCAAGGTAATTGGTAGTAGAATCCTAAATGGAGAGGCTCTTAGTAATGTCAGAACCAATCCCCTGGATCCCTGCAACTTCAACAGCCACAACCTCTGGCCCTCATGCCACCTCATACAACACCTGCAGCAAATACTGGCCCTCCAAAACAAATGCCTATGCCTATTCAACTATTGTCAAATCCTAATAATAAGTAGCAGCAACAAAAAACTATGTATTTTGCAGAAGCCAATTAGTATCCAGCTTATGCCTTGAATACTAATGATATCCATCTCAGGGCTAGAACCACTCTCCCTACTCCATAGCTGCCTGTAATAATAGAGGTTCCAGACTCTGCCTCTGAACAACCTACTGATCCTGCAAAACATATACTTGTATCAGATACTGTCTCTAAGGAGCTTGTCTAGCAGCATCAGGTCAAACTGTCTTTTCCTCAGAGATTGAAAATTACTACATCCAAGTCTATGGAAGAGCCTACCTTTGATATTTTGGATCAACTCAAGAATGTACACATTCAAATTCTCCTTTTTCAAGCCATTAAAGATGTCCCAATTTATGGAAAAGCCATTAAGGAGGCTTATTTAAAGAAACTAGGAAGAAAAAAAAAGGATCCCCAAACTATCCATGTTTTAGGAAAGTTGGCAGATATTATGTTAGGGAAGGTAGTCATTCCAAAATATACTGACCCTAGGAGTTTTGTGGTAAAAATAAATATTAATGGCTAGATAGTAAAGAATGTTTTGATTGAACTTGGTGTAGCCATTAATGTAATGACCAAGCATACTATGGAGTATTTGAATATCATAACCATTCGGTCTACACCTACTATCCTGCAGCTTGCTGATAGTTCCACAGTAACACCTGATGGAGTGGTAGAAAATGTCATTTTCATCCTTGAGTCTTGGGAATACCCAACAGATTTTACCATATTGTCCACTAAGGAAACTTTGGGAGGATATCCTATCATCCTAGGTAGACCATGGTTAGCCATAGTTGATTATTTTATAGGATGTTGTTCAGGAGACATGACAATTTCTAATGTTCTATCAAGAAAGAAATTGGCTTTATACCCACTTTCCCAGCCTCAGCTAGACTTGTCTCAACTAGTTTGGCCAGATTTAGGAGAGAAAACTGAAGAATTCAATTCATTGGCTCAGCTAATGATGTTGCAAACTAATCTATTTTCCCAGCTTCAGAATGAGGATGGCCTGCTTTTACACATTTTGCAGTCCAACTTTGATCTGAGTAGCCCATCTATTCTAGATAGCTGTCTTCAGTAGTGTTTCTTGCAGCAACTGAATCCTAAGAGCCTGCCACCTAAATTTCCTATAGTTTATCACAATTTTCTTCCACATGAAATACATACACCACCTTTATCAACAACCTACATGAATGATTTGACCAAGTAAGTAGAAGTGTCTCCAGGCCGTTGTTTGAACATCAATAATAAGTTGCCTCAATCTGAACAAACTGCCCTAGTCACAATGTTGCAAGATCAACACAGAGCTTTTGCATAGGACTATGGGGATATGAAGGGAATATATCCTCAACTCTATACTCATAGTATCTACATTAAGGAAGACTGTTCACCTATTAGGCAGCCTCAAAGAAGGATAAACCTAACACTTAGGGAAATAGTTAAAAAGAGCTCCAAAAATTGTTTGATGCTGGTTTTATCTACCCTATTTCAAATAGTCAATGGGTATCTCCATTGGTGATTGTTCCTAAAAAATGTGGAAAATGGAGAGTTTGAGACCAATGTAACAATGTAACAAAATAACATTTGAACTAAGACCAATGTAACAGTGATACAAAGACCAATGTAACAATGATACAAAATAACGTTTGAGACTACAAGAAAATGTCAAAATGGCTAGTGTACTAACATTTTGAAGAATGTTGATAACTCTACTCAGTTGGCTTATTTTATCAATATCATAAAAATTGAAACCTGGCATCAATTGACAATGTATATCAAGCTACCACAGTTCAAGTTTCAACGATAAATATTTATCATGTATGATTAAAATGACATTCAAGTTTATAGTGGTTTTTTTTTTTATATGATGTTATGTGATATTCTAATCGTAATTCATGCTTCAAGGTTGTATATATATATATATATATATATAATTTTTACATGTTTTCTCCATTGTTCAGCCCCTACACAGCAAGTAAATGGATGCATAGCATGTGGAATGAGGGGGTAGCATGCCTAAGACCCCTTTAAAGTTTATTTGAGTGCTTTCTTTTCATTTTTGTGAGTTTTGTGCCAAGTTTCCTCAAAGAAATGTGGTCTCATAGAATTCCATGACAAGCTAGTGCAATTGATAGCTACTCCTAGTTATTAGTTATGTAATGTGAAGTAATTGCATAACTGCTTAGGTTGACTTTGTAAAAGCTATATTGTTATTGAAATTTTTTCATCTATTAGCATCTAGTTGTTACTTATGCAATGTGAAATAATGTTTTGAGTTTGAAAGATGTGCAATGCAATGTAGTCAACAATATGAATATAAACTACATAATATTTAACCATTCTTTTTATGCTATTGTACATTGATATTTAACCATTGCTCACTTAATTAAATTTTCAAAGAGTTTAATCATGCACATGAGGAAGAAATTAAATTTCAATTGTAAACTTCTATATATATCAAATTATCCAGTAATCAAGTGTATATCCATTTACAAAAATGGCATCAACACCGACTCAAAAAAAGTTTTACAATATATGGCATATGCCATCTTGGTATCTATTCAAAATTTACATGCCAAAATGTCTATCTCATCCTAAACTACTGGTGGATCATCAAAATGGAGCCTCTTTGAAGCACTTCTTGGCTCTGAAGGTAGTTGTACAAGAAAAAGTCAAACCACAATTGAGATTAGTTATACTATATAATTTAAAATTGAATAATTAACATAAAAATCAATACACATTGAATTATAATTGAACTCTAAAATTGAAATCTTGATTACTTGAAATATATGTCTCTTTGAAGGGTCAGGAGTCCTAGAATATACCCCTCTCAAAGAACTAACCAAACCAACTTTTGTAATGTCAATCTATATATGTGAACAAAAACATGAAATTGATCCAAGTTAGCATAGAATTGTCAGTAATAAGAACATATTTACCAAGCACAAAATAAAATAAACACATACCTCTTTAGGTTGATCTTTTTTTGTATCTCCTTTAGGTGTCTCAACACCTCCTCCTTGAGGTTTTTCAACACCTCTTCCTTCAGGTGTTTGAATACCTACTCCTTCGGGTGTTGTGGCACTTATCAACATTGATTTATAGCTAACAACCACCTATACATAAAAATGACAAGTACATATGAAACTATGAATCTATGTCAATGTATGCATAATCAATAAAAGATCTTATAAATTTTAATTCAAGCAAATTCGAGTTCAATTAAATTTCCCTTATCTAACAATGTGCGTCCATAGTTTGGAGAGCATTGCACCTCACTCACACTAGGTGTTTCCTACAAGTAGAGAATAAGATAAATATATAAGTTAATATATAATTTCATTATTGAGAATTCAAATGACAAGAAAATATACAGTAAAAAAATGTAAATAAGTGGAAAAATACATAATGTGTGTTGTATCAAGGCCAAATGAAATGGTCGTAAGGGTGCTATCAATCACCTATGTGAGCTCCTCCTCAGAAACTAACTATTAAATAGACCATGTAAATAAATATTAATAATTGATACTATCTCTTATTAATATTCATTTTTAAAAAAATGCAAGTTATGAATTTACACCTTAAATGTTACCTGAGTAACTACTCCAATGTCCACCTCTCTAGCAGGAGAGGACTCTGTAGGGTGTTCTCCACTCCCCTACGTGTGATCTTCTATAATCTCCACATCTTGGATGTCATAATTAGAAGTGTCTAATGGATGCTCAAGGGGTTGTACAATAGGACCCAAGCATATTTGCTAGCACATATTGAAAATATGTGGCACACAAATATGTGGACCCAAGGAGGATGATACAATAGTATTAGATCCATCACCAAAATCACCAGACTGTGGTTGAGCTACTGAAGAAGCATGGGAAACCAAAAGACCACTCAAAGAGTGAATGGCCTAGATAGTTTGTGTGACTGCATCCTCCATAATATCTGGATGTTGTACTAGAGGTGGCAGAGGAAGGGGAGGATGGGGAACATGTGGGCACCTGACTACTCTAGTTGCCTCTGGCCTATCCTAAGGCATACCTCTACCAACGCCCTGGAAGGGTTTACTGTCAAAGTAATTGACATGATGCCCTAACAAAAACTTAGCATATAATTTTTTAATAAAGTAAAAAAGGTACCTAAAGATTATTGTTGGGTGGTTTATCAAAAACCATACATCAATGATCCCAAAAGTCATCTACTATGCCACTATGCATGCACCATTTTATAGAATGTTTTGGTTTGTTAACATTCACTGGAAAACCAGTGATGGGGTTAATAAATAAAGAGGCTATTTGGGATTTTGTTATTTGGAAATCTTTCACATCATCATAAGACAATCCAAATGCATAATATTCCTTCATGGTTTCTCACCACAAATGAAAGGCATTATGTTGGGTGGAGAGGGTTTCTACATTTGTAATTATTCCTATCAATGTGTTTGACATATGGGATAATCAAGGGATTTTCTTATAAACATCACAAATGCCCCTCAATTGCTCCATTTTTTAATGAATTAAGTCTTCAATTGATGCTTGTGAAGGTGGTGGAGCATTTTGCATTTTTGCATTTTGATTCTTAGCTAGTGGATTTTCATTCTCAACTGGTGGAATTTGTGGATTCTCATTCTCGGTAGCCATAATGCCTAATTAAAGTTAAAAAAAATTAATCTAAAATTAGACAATATAAATGAACACACTATTTTTAAATCAAAATCCATTAAAAAGATTCATTTTTTTATCAAAATCCATTCTAAATTAAATTTTTTCATAAGAATTCAATCAAAAATCCTATTGTGAAAAAAAAATCCACAAAAAACATTCATTTTTTTATCAAAATCCATTCTAAACTCAAAATTTTCACAAAAATTCAATCAAAAACCCTATTTTAAAAAAAAATCCACAAAAAACCATATGAAATTATTCAAATCTAAATCAAAACTGAATCAAATCAAATAAAAATAAAAAACTTACCTTTCCAAATCAGATATTCGTTACGTGAAGAAGCAATGCACTGTGCACCCACAAGTTCTTCATTGTCAAATAACTTCAAAATAGCGACTGACTTTTTTATATATGCTTTTTGTAAATCAGATATCCGATCTAAATTGGATATCCAATTTGAATTGGATATCCAATTTGTAAAACTAGGTTGGGTGTTTGGTATGGTGACACTCGAGCCTAAAAAAAGTCAACATGTTCTTTTCACATTTTTTGGTCGATGAAAGATGTGTTTTTTTCCTCATTTCCACTTTTTGGCCCACCATGATCCTACACATACCCATTAGTATCTTGATATAAATCATGTAATACTATAAATTCCTCTGTGATCACATTCTCACCACAAGTGCGATCTATTAATATCCCATTAGTGGGCTTATCATAGATTCTACTAGCTATGTAGAGAGGACCATTAGGAATCTTTGGTAGTATATATGTATCAAAAAAAGTGATATCAAGAGATTTTGTGGTTTGGCCCTTACGAAGGATAACATTTATCATAGCTACAATGTGATCCATAAGACTTTCTTTAGTAACAGGTGGTAATATATCGCATTGTTCATTGTTTGTATCAACAGTCATTCCATCAATGTTTGAAGTGTTGCTAGCCTTGACAAATGAAGTAGTGTGTTTAGGCATAGGGTTGGTGAAAATCTATAAATTATGGTTAGGGGGTGCAATAGACTTATTGCCTTGATCATTAACACCCCCAATGGACAAATGGACGAAATCAATGAGGTCTTGAACTCAAAGTTTTAGATGCTTGCAATGTTCAGTGTCATGTCCATTTTGGTGATGAAAGTGACAATAAGCATTAGGTTTGAAGGTGGGTGGTAATGGTTGGTTTGGATCAAGTGGTCTAATGGGTGACAAAGTGAGCATGCATTTTTGAATTAATTGGTTCATTGTATTATGGATGGTATTGAGTAAAGGTGTGAATTGTCTCTTGGGGTCCCCATAATGATAAGGCATGGCTACCTTAACAACGGCCATTAAATTTTGAACTTGTTGGGTTGGTTGTGGTTGTGAAGGCAGATTAAACTGTAAGAAGCCTCTATTTGGTTTGAGAAAGTTTTGATTGTTATTATTGTTTTGATTGTTATATTCAGGTTTTTCAGATATGCTAGAAGTGGATATTGAATCATGACTTGAAACTGAGTTATGATATTCACAAAAGGTTGTGTATAAATGCATAAACGAAGGGAATTTCATCATAGTTAGCTTATCCTAAATATTTTTGTGCAATTTTTTGATAAACATCTTTTGCAGATGTGCATCAGGAATCTTGAAATCTATTTGAGCATATATAGATTGGTAGCATGAGATAAAATAATCTATTTAAATTTTTCTATGTTTTTTCTACATCTCATGAGGTATGCCATTATTTTTTTAGGTGTCATGTGAACTTGAAAGTTACTTATGAAAGCATCCACCAACTCATTGAAGGAGCAGATGGAATGATTAGGTAAATTGGAAAACCATTCTAATGTAGTATCTTTCAAGGTCCTTGGAAACACTTTAGATAAGAGTCTCTCATCAAGGACAAAATCACTACATAAAGTTGTATAAGCATTAACATGGTTGATAGGGTCTCCTTTACCTCTGTATTTCTCAAACCGAGGAATTTCTATCCCTTATGGCATCGGGGTATGTAAGATTTCTAAGGATAAGGGGATGATACGGATATGATATGTGGGTGGAGTGGGCTGACCTTGAGTAATGGCAGAAATTTGATGTTGCATGGAAGAAAGAGTGTTAGGGAGTTGTGTAAGGACAAGGTCGGGGTATGTAGGTTGAGATGGAAGAGAAAATGGCGATGGAGTGTAAGTGATGTTAGGGGAAGTGAAAAGAATGGTAGAGGGTGTGAAGGTAGTGGAGGGGACTTGCAAGGCCACAAAAGGAGGAATGATAGGTGGAATTGTGAAAGAAGGAGCCACATAACTAACCTATTGCATAGTGGTAATGACTTGTGGATTGGTATAAGTATGTATGGATGTTATGGTTGAAGGGGGAGGAACTTGAGGTCCTCCTTGGCTTACAAGATTGTTTGCGGATTTGGTAAATTAGAATAGGAAATTTTATTATAAATCTCATAAATTCTCTACATCACTTGCAATCCATCATCACTTTCAATCAAACAATGAAGATTTTCAATGGCAAGTATGGCAGTTGTGGAAATATTTTCAAGTGACAAGTCTTGTTGTAAATGTGAAAATTATTCATGAATACTAATGACCTTATCTTGAGGAAGAGAGTTGTTGTGGGTGTCAAAATTCATCAAATGAAAAGGTGAAGGCATAGAAGCAGTATTTTCAATGACTAATGAACCATTTTCCATACTAGGAGTAGGATCTCTTGAGATCCCAAGGTCCACAACGGAAGGGCTATCATGGGATGCCATGAGGCTAGAACTTTGTCTCACCAAAGTATTATCAATGGGACACCAAACACTCATACAAATACCACAAAGGAGGGAGGTGAAATCAAATGCAAGGTTACAATCTAAGATGTATAAATTCTAATAACAAAAATGTTGCTAACTGTAATAAACAACTAACTACAAAAAACAAAAATGCAAGAAAATACTAGAAAAATGCCAAAAATGTTAATTAAAAGGTGCAGAGGGACTAATTCACCCTAGGTGGAAAATGAGTCCCAATATGCAAAAAAATTATGTTTTTCATAAATTTTAAGATGATTCTAATGCTTTATAGAATGCAAATAAAGATAAAAAATGTAGATTTGTAATTATTATTTTTATTCAAGGGGTAAACGCTTTTGACCGAAGCTATGAACCAGAATACAACCATTCAACAATACCACCCCAACGGGGTTTGAACCTTGGTGGAAAGAACAACAATTCCACCTATAAACCATCACACCATGCCAATATTGATGTAGATTTGTAATTTTTTCAATGATATGCAATGCAAAAACAAAATCTAAAGAAAGCTTTCACTAATACAATATAAAAAGGCCTAGAATGTAAAAACAAAACAATGTCCTAATTGAATGCTGATACAAATTTAATATAGGATACAATATGAAAATGAAATCAGAAAGTGCAAAGTGTTCAAAATTCGGGTTCACCAAAATGAACAGTAGATTTTTGGACCCAGTGTACTCTCTAACTCTTATAGGGTTTTTCACCTAAAAGGAGAGAGATTATATCTAAAAATGTTATGGTTTCACTCAAATTATGTTATGAAGGATGTTTTCTAAGCTAAAGGAAGTAAACTAAATGAAATTGAATGATTTAAATGACTAAATATGAATGCAAGACTAAGATTTATCTTATGTTTGAAAACACACTGTGATATGCAAACAATGAAATAAATGACAAAATAATGCAAAATAGATGGAAGTATGATGAAATAGAGTGCACCTAGATGATATATGATGAATCTAGAATGCTATGGATGCAGATTGATGTTAATGAAATTTCACAGTGGGACTCATTCGCCTAGGGTGGTGAATTAGTCCTCTTGGTGAAAAAGTGTTGAGAATAGGTTTCTGACAGTTGGGATATGGAATTTGACAATACTCAATTTTTTAGTCCTTAGAAGGGACTCATTCACCACTGGTGGTGAATCAGTCCTCTCCCAAATTTCTAGAAAATCAGGAGACAACTCTGCAACACCAGATCTGAAAATGTCTGCTTTTCAGGTTGTCAAAGTCAGTTCCATAGGAAACGGAGAGAAAACCTTCACCAAGCTTGAAATATGAATAAATTGACTTGAAGAACCTAGTTGACTTGTTCTCCACTTTTCAACACATAAATACTTGTTAAATATGCATACAAAAGTCTGCAAACACACATGCAAGAGGGGAAAATGGTTGAGGGTTAGCAAATAGGGGTTTGCCTTGGTCAAACCCCACTTTGGTAATCACACCCTTAATGAAATAATGAAATGAAAGTGAATGATAAACTAATAACATGCAAATGCTATCAACTTACCAAACCCTTGATGATGCAAATCTAAAATAATGTCAAAGGATGCTCCAAAGTGCTTGAATAATGCTTGATGAAATTTTGTAAGATGTTTGAATGCTTGAGTGAATTGTATGAATGGGTGAATGCATAAGAGAATGGGGGTTAGAATGGATGTAAAAAAACTTATTTATACAATCTTGTGCCTTAGTAACCTTTCATACATCAGCACAAGCTAACATCAAATGTATTTTTAATAAAAACCTAAAAGAAATTTAAAATATTTTGAATTTTGGAGCCCAGGGGTCCACTCATTCGCCACCCATGGTGAATGGGTCCCACATAGGGCTTGAAACTAGGTGTCAGGAATTAAGTTGCATTTAATGTTATTTTTCAAGATTTTATTCAAGAATACACTTAATTAAAGCATATGAGGGCATAAAGGGGTCAAATAAGTCACAAGAAAGGGATAAATAAGGGGAATATTCCTAGAAAAGTGTGAATCTTTGTTACAAGACTTTACAACACTTGAAAATAGGACTTGTTGATGTGTAAAAAGATGATTTTTAGGTGAATTGTAATGAATAGAGTCTAGAAAAATGTGGAAATGTTTCACTACACTTCACAACACCTTCACAAGACTTCATTATTTGAAATTTAGTACCTAAATAAGCATGTTTAAGCCATGTTACATCATAAAATCAGAGAAAAATATATCAAACACCATGAAACAAGACCTAAAAGGCCATGGAAATGACAAGGGTACATTTTTCTACAAGACACTAAGAAGTAAGATTAATTTATTGGGTGACTGGTGGAATGATTTGTATAACTGATTAAATCATATTCAATTGGGTCAATTGATTGTATTAGATGACTGATAGGATTGATTGATCAATTGGATTGGATGAGATTAAATCTAAACTAAGTTCAAGGGCTTAATTAGATGGTGTACAATACTGATAATTATATTTGGATTATAAAAGGATGATGATGACACATAATCTACCTCAGGATGAGAGGAGGTTGATTAGGCCGCTACAGATTACTAACTCAAGATAGATGAAAATCCTAAGTGGGCATAAGTGATGATGATTAGGGTTAGTTACCTAACCCAATTGTATAAATATCCCCTAAAACAAATTTCAAAGGATTAATACTGATAGATCAATAATGGATATGTAGTCTAGGGATGTCCTAAGATGCACCTGTATGATTTGATTGAGAATTTCATGACCTTTCAAAAATATAGACAGACTAAAGTGATGATTATAGGAAGATGGAAGATGATAAAAAAATTTTGATCATTGAATCAGACTTGAAAAACAAGCTTTCAGTGGTCCAAATAATTAACTCTCAAGAGTTTTGTATGGGACAAACATATGCCTCTGTGTGTGATAGGATCACCCCTCCAAGTAATGGGATTTCCTATCTAAAGGTGAGCAAAATCACCTCTATGTAGCATAGATTTTCCTATCTAGGTAGCAGGATCACCTATATCTTCAAATGCTACAAAGAAACGAGTGGGCACATGACATGATATCACCTATCTATGGTTCAGGATTGCCACTTTCTTGAAATGTACGAACATAGATAGGAAAGCATATTGCGTAACAAGCTCGTCTATTTCCTCAGGTGTACAGATAGGAGATGAAAACACCTATTATGGGATTTCCTATTGGTTGGACAAAACCACCTATTTCTTAGACTTTATAGAAAAGGATGGTGCATACGAGAAATGGGATTGCCCCTACAGACAATAGGCTCACTTATTCTAAAGTATGTACAGACAAGGGAGATGTAGATGAGATATGGGATCACCCCTTCATACAACAAGATTGCACCTATTCCAGGAATAAGCAAACGAGGATGACATAGACCAAACTCAAATTCACTTAAAAGAATGATAGGATCACCTATTCTAAGCGAGCATGTGAAATAAAATGACACGGATTGGGAAGACTCACCTAGGAGGATGACAATATCACCTATTTAGGGAATAGGAAGATGTGGGGTTTCCTAACTAAGGGACCCACAAGAAAATTTGCCTCTAACAAGGATGACTAGATTGGACTCAAGATGTGGAATCACCCCTTTCCAGGGTACGATCGCCTATTTGCAATGCATGTTCACCCCTATGAGAAGAAAACTTGCCACTAAGGGTAGGGGTAGACTATGGAAAAGGATAATAACATGGAAAACAACAACCAAAGGGTTGGACTAACTCAAATTGATGACAAGCACTGGTATTGCACAAGAAGACACTTTAGGAAGCACAACCCTAAAATTAGTATTAAATGGATTTACTAACTTTATGTAGGCCCACCACCTTGAGGGGACACCTCAAGGTTAATACTTCATGATACCAAGGTGGTTCTCTAGATCACCTTTTCTCACGAAGGTGGATGGCTAGCAATTCAGTGGCACAAGATCATCAACAAACACCACAAGCTCACCTTCATGCTCTCTCTCAAAAATTGTCGTAGTCTACCATGAGGATTTCTATCTCAACCTAAGGGAGTACATGGTGAATAAATGGTGCACATCCCCTGGTTAGGGCACTACTCCAAGCGATGGTTGAAACATAGGTCTCCATCTAGGTTGAACAAGGCTATCTTTTGCATCCTCGATACATCAGGAGGGTACGTGAGGCACAAGCTTGAACACTAGCCCATCACAAGCATGCATCAAGAGCCCCAATGACGTACTAGAAACTCAAACAAACCCTACATGTCTTATCTAGGTATCACCCTAGCTTCGACACTCCACTAGACACGACGTGGCCGGATTAGGGTATAGCTTTGGATCTCCCCCCTCTATATATCCTGTCAGTAACATGTGGTCAAGATCGTCACTCATGTGATGAAATCCTAGTTAGGTCTCACTGAGGGAAGGAAATACTAAACATTTTGGTTGGTTCCTAAGCTTAAACATAGTGCAAGGGGAGAGCTTACACACACTAGCACTTCCTGGGTAGACTAGACTAGAACAACTTGCAATTTCTTGTCACCTAGGATCACCGAAAGGTGCAAGGGGAATGGATATGTCAACAACTTGCTCCCAAACATGAAAAAAATTAATTGACCCTTTAATTAATCTACTTGTGCCTAAATTAGTGCAAAAAAATACACATAGACAGAGCTGACTAGGGATCTTCGATTGATCGTTCTACAGAAAATGAATTAGTAGTTTCAATCACTGGTCTTTGTCAAACATGATAGACAAGCTACACAAATTGTTAGTAAAATCACACACTCACTAAAAAACAAGTTAGCTGATTAGTATCCATAACTAAAACCAAATTGAAGTTCATATCAAAAATTTAAAGGCTTTGGAATACCTCAAATTTTCCCCTATGTAAAGAAAATCCACCTTAATCTGTGGTGCAAGGTCACCTATCTTCTAAAAAGGTGAGATCATGTTCACCTTTTGGATGGAAGGGCATATATGGTTTCGCCTCTATAACTCATGCAAGTTTGCCTCTATCTTAAGTAGGTCAACCCATTTAGGTTATTTCACACAGATTAGGCTCTCCGATTGATGATCTAGATATGATTGGATGCAATTTTTCCCTTTTTCTAGAAGGGCAGGAGAGAGTTCATCTATTAATGTCACAAATCCACTTATGTGTCAAGAAAATTCATCTCTCGAGGGTGGATTTTCCCTTGTGTGTAAAACCCAAACTTGGAAAATTTCAAACAACAAGCAAAAGTAAAATAGACCTATGATGTGGGTCTCATCGGGCATGCCATACATGTGTGCAAGTGTTAAATTCTAACCTAGAAATGAAAAACAACAATGGAAATGTAAGCTAGAAAACACAAAAAAAATACTCAATATTAGACCTAGTTGAATTCAAACAAATCACAAGAAAATGGATCTTTTTACCTTGTTCAAATTGATGGTTTGGTTGGCCCTTGTTGATGCTCAATTGTGTGCTCCTTGATTGGAAAAATTTCATGTAACATAATTCAAAATGAAGCTATGAGGATGGAGAATGCAATGGTTGATATGTGTATTGAAATGGATGCAAGATTATGGCTCAAAATGTTGCAACAATGGTGGTATGCAAAGATGGTGAAGTGTTGCCTTGAATGCTTCAATGTGGATGCTAGAGAGTGATGGTTAAAATGGAGACATTTCCATCATTTTTAGGGGAAGTTCCTCTAAAAAAATCAAGGGCCAAGATTAATCCATGGTGAAGGAGATCAAGGGATAGGGTGAGTTGAGAACTCACAAGATCTCACAAGCTAACGTGTAGTGAATGATGTGGAAGGGAGAGGATGATGTCTCAATGGTATCAAAATAATATTGTCACATCAACTGATCAAGTGGTGAATTAAATGTTAAGTGTTGAGTATTTTATGTCATTGTCTTCATTGTAACTTCTATATATATGCTTCACCAACTTGATGTTCTTCATATCATTTGTAATATATTTTGCTTTTATTTCTTTCTTCTTTATTCTCAATTTAGCTGTGATATGGAGTCCTCATGGTGTGTCATGCTACCCAAATGTTTTTGGGAGAAAAGAAGAGACAATGCATATGATAGATGAAAGCTGGGTATGATTTTTACAATTCCTTGTGTGCAGGTTAAGGATGCTATAAGAATAATTGTGGGTAGGGAATGGCTTCAGAACAACCTTTGTCCTCTATATTCTAAGGTAGATTTAGCTTTCTCATCCAACTGCATGAAAGTTTTGCTCGATAAATATTTGGTGAAGACATTGACAATATGTTATTTGTAGCATTTCATTTACTATATTTCTTCGTTGGAGTTGGAACTAGAGCATTACAATTTTGAAAGTTGGTTAGCACCTATTGGTGGAATCTTTCAAAAATTTGCATTGCATGCTTCTACAACATAGGATCTTCCCTAGTTGATATGAGATGGGGTCTACTATGTGATATAGAAAATGAATCATTAAAGAGTTGGGAGTTTGGAAGAAGGTTTTGGGTGATTCACTTTTCTTTTTTGTTGTTACTTTGTTAAATTTGATTCACCTTCAACTCAAACACCCTGTTGATGGCCTCAACTAATGTTACAAAAAAATTTAGTAATGAATTGTGTGATGTGCCACGTCTATATTTTATTGTACAATGTAACAATTCTTGTAATATGTATTTTGTGACTAGATTTTTGTCATGGTTAGAGGATTTTTGGCTAGGTTGTCTATGTAATATGTACTTTAGCCTTTAGCTACTTAAATTAAAATAATTTTCATGGCTCCATTCTTGTAAATCATTTTTTCTTTGATCAATATAAAAATGTGGCTTTTAAAACTAATCGTATGTAATTATCAACATATAGTTATGATCATAAGTGAGTGAAATTTATTGTGACTTATTTGTGGACATTGATAATGATTAAAGTAAAACAAGCCATTTAATTCTCTCTTTTCAATGCCTCAAAGTACTCTACCTTTAATTTATTCAATTCTCAATCTTTTTGAAGTAAGTGTGGTTGTGGTACTACAGGTAGTGGCGAGGATTAATTGGATAGATTTATATTGAAAACTACATGATGTACTTTAGAATTGTAGATGATGCTTTCATTAATCTAGTGATCTAGTGATAAATATTTGTAATGATTTCATATTGTTTGAGTGGCACTAGAGATTTTAATATCTTGTCAACTTGAGGTACATTTTTCATGTAGGTAGATGTCAATCAAATTAATCATTTTAATTGTAAATGTAATGCTTAAGTTACATGAATCGATTAAGTTGGTTTTTTGGTTTGTGTGAATCAATATTATCATTATACCCAACCTCACATGTGACATGACTCACAAGTAAACAAGGATCAGGCTAGTAGTTGCACTATTGGCTCATAAATGGAGATATTGAGCACAACTGAAATCATTCGTTGAAGGCTAAAGGCTTCACTATTTAGCATAATATTCTAAACAGTCATAAGGATTTTCATTTTGTACAGTTAATAAGGATTAAATAAGAATATTATGTGGTATTATTGAGGATACTCTAAATTCTCCTACCTTTAGTTATGTAGTTACATATTAAAAGACCAATTTCCTTCAGTTTAGAATGGGTAGAATTTGAAATAAGTTGATAAGGTTCACTTGAATTCTAAGGTAGGTTTTCAGCCAGGACGAGGAGCTCTGATGGAGATAAGTGTTATCCTAGTGTATGGAGGTTGCATGCAAAAGATGGGAGCAATTTTACTACCCCTCATTTTCTACAGACTCTGATTTTCAATCAAAATAAGTACATTATGTATCTTCATATTTCTCATTTTCCCAGCATGGTTCACCAGGAAATCCCCATGTATTTTTTTTGAGAGCACATGGATTCCCAAGCAAGTCTCATTCATTTATTTTTAGAGTGCATGGTTGATCAGGAAAGTTCAATGCATTTATTTTTAGAGTGCATGGTTGACTCAGAAAGTCCCATCACCATGCATTTATTTTCAGAGCGACATTTGTATTATGTTGTCACCATTGGTATAGAAAAAGATTGGTGCTTACATTTGTATTTGTATTATGTAAAGTAACATATGTTATTTATATAAAACAAGAGCTTAGCACTTGCATTCTCTACTCATCTTTACAAAGATATGTAATAATGTAACATTGTAATTCAGTTGTAATAAAATAAATGGTTGTGTTATTCTTTGCTATTTATTTATAGTAAATAATTATTTTCTCAGTTCAGTGTCTATGAATCTATTCAAATTAGTTATTTTCATTTAATAAATTAAGTATTAAATCTATTTATGAAATAATTGCATGCAGATTTAAAACATAAAGAAATACAAATGAAACAAGAAAGTTTCCATCAAATTAACAAAAAACATTATAAACACTAAAATTTTTCACTCTTGTTAGGGTTCACCGAAATGTTATTGATTTCTAATTTGTCATTGACCTTCTCCTTCAATTCTTGACATCATTATTCATTTAATTAAGTCCTTTGCAATGTTAAGTTACCATCCCCCTAGCCTTGATGTGAATCCTAGTGCACTAACTTATTTAAAACAACTTTAAAACACATGTTTATTGTTTATATCATAAATTATACAGCTGTTTGATGAACATTTGATGTATGGTTGAAGTTTCATTCTGGAATGAAATGCACAGAGTGCTAGGCTTGCAAACTTAAACCTCTGGAATCACCCTATAACTGTTATATTTACAAAGATCAATGGTTTAGAATTTTTTGTCCATGCAGGACAATCATGTACTAATTGTGTAGTCCAAAAGCAACACATTGACATTTCAATGTTTAATTCACATTAATGTTCAAAAAATTCAAACATTCTACTACTAAGTGTTAAGCAATTTTAATTTTAAGTGAGAGAGTCAACACACGAGGAGATTTTAGATTGCTCATAGCAGTGCACCAAGGAGATTTTGGGTTCCATTTCCAACAAAGCTAGTCCACACTTGCTAGTATTAATCTTTTCAAGAATCAAAATCCGAATAAGTGAAAGATAGAATTCCTACAACTATGTTTCACCTTTCATTGTTTCTTAAAAGCTTATTTTGTCAAATTTTGAAGTTTGGGTTTAGGGTTGAGAGACTTAAGAATTAAGAAAAATTAAGGAGGACTAAGAGGGAATTCACAATTTCACATTGTATAAGCATGTCTACCACTAGTACCACTAGAGAAAAATCAAATTAAAAAGTACATTATGTAAAATTTCTTAAAACCCCAAGTTTCATTGATGAATACCATTATATTTATGATCCTGGAATCTATGGTAGGCATACCTCAAAACTTAGATGTTCATTTGGGAATAAGGCTACAAAGAAAAATCAAGTTAATAGTTATAGTGCACTATGGATAACTGGATTAGAGCACATGATGTTACATGAGGTTTTCCCTTGCCTAGAATTTATCATGGTCTATGCCCAAACTTATGATGATAGAAAAAGAGAAATTGTTAATAAAGATACCAAAGAAGAATTGTTATCCATTAATGGAGAACTTGGAAAAGTGTTGGGGTTTACAACCGAAGAATTTAGAAATGTCCACATTGACCTAGAAAAGATTGCTAGTGATTATGAAGTAGTGGATGAAAGGGAGAATTTTTTTTCATAAATAAAATAGTTCAGGATAACATATACATTAGAAATAAATTAAAAGGTAATCATAAGCTTGAGCCTTATGATTTTGATATTTTTAGACCATGGGTTTAGGATACTATTTCCATGCTAGCATTTTTCCTCGGACTAGATAGAAATTGGGAACTAGGTGCAAGCCTCCTTGAAATGGTTTATAATATCAATTATGGTGTTCCATGTGTTAAATATAACTTTATTGAGCACATTGTAGAATCCATGCATAAACAATTTTTAATGATTAAAGGAGGTTCCACCAAGACATTTAGGTTCACATCCTACTTGTGCTATTTTTTTCTATTCAAATTTAGAGGAATGTTTCAGACCAACAAGCTTTAGATTCAACTCTATAGTAATGCTCAAGAAAAGAAAATTGATCTAGTATATGATAGGACCACTAAGATAATGATGCATGATTCTCGAAGGAACTACAATAATTTTGTAGACTACTTTTTGGCTCCATTGCATCAACCAATTACAAATACTTTGATGCCTAAATTTCCTATGTCATGTAGAAATTACATTCAACTAGGAAAAGAAATACAATTGGTTGATTGGTACTTAATGGAAGAATATATTGTGCTAAGATTTTATGGATCAAGAGTAGAGCCATAAAAACTTCCAATACATGTGACAAAAAATGTTTTTACATTGGAATATGTAAGGAAGATGTGGATTACTAATGAACTAGACTTTGTTAATCAACAAAAGAAGACCTTTTTTCCTTCTTTACCTTAAATTCATGTGGATAGTTCACATTCGAGAGAAAAGAATTTAGTGTGGAACATGATCTTTTGAAATTTTTTAATATTGATGTTGTTTATCATTGGAAGTATGATCCATGTGACACCATTAAATCAATTATTGTGGCCACTAGGAATGATGGAAGTAGAATTCAACATCAAAGTAAATCCTTGCTTGAAAAATTGAGAAACAAGGATTCTTGGGATGAAGTCAAAATAGAAATGGAGAAAAGTGCTGCTGAGAAATGTATTTCTTCTGAACAATTGCTAGCAAAAAGTATGGCATTGCATTGAAAGACAATCAGGAGGAACAACATTTTTTATGAAAATAGTGATAAACCATCTGGTAGATTAAAAATGGTAGATTCTCTAGAGAAGGAGGTTACAAATAAAAATCGGTCATGATAAAAAATTACTTCCTTTTGGTATATGAGGAAGGAGCTAGGTGACCCAAGAGCTCTTGCAGACTATGGAGATAATGAAGAAGATCACAAGTTTATCAAATTGTGGAATATAGAGTATCCCAATGATCATGAAGATTAAGAAACTAATGATGAATCTAATGATGGTATGGAAAAAAAAATCTATGTTAATTTCAAACCTAGTTTAAGTGAGGCCACAAAAGAAGCATATACTTCAAGAGTATCCATAGCTGAAAAAATGGGTTATGAAGGTGGTCCTTTGGGGTCCCAAGGACAAGGCCCTTGGATGGTAATAAATGTAGAGCATAGAAAATTAGTTGATAAATCTAGCCTTGGAGCTAAAAAAGTAGACCAAGGGAATACAAGTAGAGCCAAAACAATTCAGTTTGTTAGAGCTTCAAATCCTCATCATCATGGTTAGATTCAATCACAACTAAGACATGCCCATGGTGGAGAGCTTACTATGAGTGGCACTGCCACTAGTGGTGATGGTATGGGTAGTAGTACTTGTAGTGGTCAATATGTGCTACAAAAATAAATTGCACACAAGAGGACAACAATACAAGATACCACACAAACACCACGTGATCAAGGCATATAGAAGAGGCAAAGGATTTTGACAGGTCCAAGTCACACTACCAGTGGATCAACAACAAAGGAGTTATTTCTAGGCACTCCTCCACTTTGAGTTAGTGTGACTACGACATCATTAGCAACTACAAGTACTCCTATTCCTTTGCATTTGAGCATTACATTGATCCTGCATCCCCGGGTTTTGATTACATTGAAGAGTTTAAAAATAAATCAGACTTGTATAAAAAAGAAAAGAAGTAACTGATGGGGAGTGTGTTCATTGTAACTTAATAGAGCCTGCAACAACCATGGTATTACCCACATTTGACACAAATAAAGAAATCATGGAGTACATAATTGTTTCTCCCATAGTTCAAAATAAACTAGCAAATCAAATGGATCAATCTGAATTCCAAGTGAGCAATTTACAATTAGATTTTTCTAGACTAAAAAATACTGACAAATTTAATGTATCAAAGAAAAATAATTAATTGGTGTACACATCATTGCTAAAGCAAGATATAGAGAAAAAATGTTGCATACTCAAATAGAAAATTTATCAGCAGACCTAGCAAATGAGAAAGCACAAAGTTAAGCAACAAATAACAAGAGCAATGAATTATAAAAAAGAATCAAAAAAATTGTCTCTACATCAACAAGCAAAGAGGATAAAAAAATGAGAGAGAAGTAAATGAACTAAAGCAAAATTTAGATGAGAGAAACAAGAAATGTGATGAGGAAAAATCCACTTCAAAAAAATTTAAGAAAAAGCACTGGGTAAGGAAATGCACAATGGGAACAAAAAATGGAAAAAGACAGAAAAAGAAATGAAAGATTAGAGGTAGAGTTGATGGAGGAAAAAAATGAAATTAACTCTTATCAAAATAAGTTATCTACATTTTTGTAAAGAAACAATGAGGCATATGAAACAAAAGATCCAAGATGAAATAATGCAAAGAATTGATCATTTGTGTGACATGTTTCAATTGATTGATGTTATCAGAGTACATTATAAGAAGCTCAACTAATATTTAACAAACAACAAAAATGTGCTGGCATTAGAGAAATCTACAAATCAGGTTCAACAAACCATCTACAAAGCTAGTGACAATTATTTGAAATCAAAAGGGATTAATAATTGGCTTGCTACCTCAATGATATTGCCATCTATCATTGAAAAGTGTTTGAGAATGCATAAAACAAAGGAATGTGTGCATCATGTTGCAAACAAGATGAAGAAGTTGGATCAAAAGGTAAGGAACATCACAGATCTTGGTTTGCTAGAGAATTTTGAAATAAATGAGTGATTGATTGGAAAGGATGATTTCATAAAGAAGATGGAGGGTGCAAGGAAGATTGGTTTGGACCAGTTTCCTCAGAACCCAAATGTGGTGAACTATTTTGATTCCATCAAACCATTGATAACCTTGAATGTAAAATTGATTGAAGAATTCAAGATAGGTTCCAATTTCAATCATGAAATGTTAACAAATCTTCAAGTCAAATAACATCAGTTAGAACAAATGACAATTCCACCACCTTAACAATGGAAGTTGCTAGAAAAGGTGATACAGTGATTTGATATTTGATAATATGAGTTTCCAAGTTCCAACTCAGCTCTATGCAAAGTTGTCTTTGAGTAATATTTTGAATTTTGAATTCCTCTATGTATTCCTTCATGTGAAAATCAATAAAAAACTAAAATTCAATAATGTGTTGATGTTCAATTATTTGTATTATTTATTTTATAATTTGAAGAAAAAGTCTAGTTTCAACTACTAGATACACATTAAATGATTATCAATGTTCATTTTTGTATATATGCTACTATTGTTAATACATTATTAAGCATTGAGTTGAGTGATGAATCACCAAGTACATGTTTAAGTTTTAACATAATTAAAATATGAAATTATTAATAATATGTTAATTTAGTCATAGAAACCTATGATTCCATCAAATCATTTTAATTAATTTTTTGATTCAAAGTAGAGACAAAATCATACATTCAACCAAAATGATTGAAGACCAATAGAAGGATCCTTGATCATTTTATTAATAATTCATATGACAAAATACATGAAGATAGAATCTATTCTAGAATATGCATTTTCTCATTCAAATACCATCACTACTATAAAACCATTATGCCTATTACAAACTTGAATTCATACCTAAGACTCAATACTAACTCTATTTTTTAGTGCTTGAATTACAAAATTCTCTTACATGAATTCAAAAGCTCTTTCAACCAAAGATTTGTGCAATTGGCCTTGAGTTCCCTTTTATAAGAACAATGGAGAAAACAAGATTTGGGCCAAATTACACATTTATTCACATTTATTTTTGACATACATTTGAATTTCAATTTCAAAACATCCCCATAGGAAGTTACATTTGCATTTCCACATACAAGGGAGAAATTCATATGAGACAAAAACCATTTCCATTTGCTGGTGAAGATTCTCCCACCTTCCAAAGGGCTCATTTAGTTGGTGCAAAGTAATATTTTCCACAAGCAAACACTATAGTGCACATGCTTTAAAAACTTGCAGAAGAAAAGCATAAAGTGAAAGAGAGAATGGACCAAAGTAATTCCACATCTGCAATCCTTGTCACCACATTTGAAACTGAGAAAGTACAATATTTGAACATTGATATATCCAAGGCCTAATATGTACTCCTTCTAGACCATGTATTGCACTTCCCTTCTAAACTTTTTTATTGTAGACCACCAACCAAAATTGATGCCACCCACTCCCACTTGCAGCAATTTATATGTCCAATGTGTCAATATAGTTGGACTTCCATAATACAAACTCCTCCTCTATGTTAGTGTAGGCCTTTTAATATTTATTGTTCCTACACATTATTAAGCATATCTTAGGTTATAGATACATAGTTTATGTGAGGACACATGGCACAATCCATCGATTACATGTGTTGCTCTCACCCACACTTGGGTGGTTGAGTTTCACACCCACTTTTGGCCTTTTATTCCACCTCACAAAACCACTCACCTATCTCTTTCTGAGTAGGTTATGCCACCTATTTGAAATTTTCCAGGAAGGCATAACTCCCACCTAATTTGGTTATTTGGGAGTTACTACCCCTCTTGGAATTATATGCCCATATTTAGCCATTTATTCAACACTTACCTCTCCCTCCTATCAAGTTTAGATGAGTTCATATCAACTTAGTCAGTTCAAGGGAGAGTTGAGGCATGTTGTATTGTATAGTGTGTGATAATAACATCATTTTTATATTGCACGATATTCCAACAATTCATCCTCATACTACTCTCGTGTGGAAGGCTTCTCTTGGTTTTGCAAGTGATCTTGGGTGCTCAAGTTCATCAGCAACTCTTACACTCTATAGGCCAATAAAATCCCATGATACTGTCTACCTTTTTTTTGTATGGGCTATACCTGATTTTCCTCCTTATCAAAATCTTCAAGGAAAGCCCATGTATGCATGAGCCTACCCATACTATTCCTCAACATAACCAAATCCATTTCATGACATATTTTTTGGCCTGGGAAGTTATTGCTTGAGCTACCTAGTCTTTCCACTCTTGCAAGGACTTAACTTCACCCTTCTCATTTAGAATGTTTGGAAGAAGTCTACCAACATTCCAATCATCAAACTTCTTAACCAATTCTCTAGTATTCACCTCTAAAGACTCAATGACAATCAACCCTTGAGAACTAGTTATATCTGTTACCAATCTTAGGGTTACAAGTATCTTTGGAGGCTTATCTAAATCACAGAGGATGCAAGAGCCATATCCCTCAACATTTGATCCCTTAGAATCCATTTATTCATTAAATGAATAGCAATTCATTTATCTCTATCAAGGTTATTAATGGAATCAAACATCAAAGCATAATTATCATGAATACTAATTAATCTTTTCTCTACCCCCTTATTCAAGTGCTCAAGCACTGCTATCACAATATTTATATTATTCAAATGAACAAGATCATCCATCCTATCTTCATATGTCTTGATCTTTTTCATCAACTCCTCCTTGGTAACTTCCTCAAATTGAAAGGAATCCGATGATTTGGGAGTTGACTATTCCATTTGTACATCTTTAGATTTAATGGGGATAGTATCCTCATGATTTTGAGAAGGTGAAAGAATTGGAGGAGGAAAGATTCTAGCATGTGAGGCATCAAGCTGTAATGCTTGGAATTGATGTTTCCATAGAGCCATTTAAGTTTGCATTTGAGCCATTTTTTGTTGGCTCAAGTTGTACTCAACAACCACCTCATTATATTTGGTTATAAAACTATCCCTTTCCTCTACTAATGACTCAACTATGGCTTTGGTGAATTTTACCACATTAACATTCATGGTTGTTGCCTCCAAGGAAAATGTATCTAAAACTCTTTTTATGATTAAGCCTCCTCTTACACCTGGGGCAGGTTCTGCAACTTCAGACCTTTTAGAGGTTGGGGCTAACTTAGCCAAAATAGCTAGAGTGTCCACTACTGACTAAAAGATGACCCATGTAAAGCCAATGTGACTTCTTCTTCATTGTTAAAAATGGAGGCATCTTGTCTTCTCATAGTTTCAAAAGCAATTGTTGATGCTAGGTCCCATTCTGGGAGTAATAACAGTCCACTCTTTCTTACCAATGCCCTGTCCTCTTCTACAATTTTTTTTGAATACTTGGCTCTCATTTCATCTTAGAACTTAGCTTCAACAACCACTTAGGGCTTCTCGAGGCTCTCACTTCTCCTTGTTTGCACCAATGTTGCATACTCATCCTTCATTGCTCTCCATACATATTCCTTGAAATCTTGTGTCTTGACAAATTGATCATCTTCCATAAAGCTTTCACAAGCTTGGAATCTGACATCCTTAGAGTTATTTATTCCACTTAGGTCAGCGTTGCTCAACCTAAGGCTCAAATTTTGTGATATTATTTCCCCTTGAGTAGATTACATCCCCAACATTATTTCCTCATCAATTATAGCAATTTCATCATGTCACTCCTCTATAGGATAGTCGACAAGATCAGAAGCTTCAACCTTTTGCTTCTTTATTGATGGGAATGGCTCCCTTGTAGGGGATGATTCTCTAATTGGAGAATCCAATTCAATTATTTCAGGGGTAGAAGAATGTTGTGGTTACAGTGGAGGTAGTTGTTGTGGTGAATTCACTTTTGACTCCCCAGATTGTGCAGGAGTAGCAAACATTTGTTGCTTCCTTATTGTGCCTTTCCTCCTTGAATATATGTGCACCTTCTTGGAAGGTTGCACAACTGAATCTCTCCCTGTCATAGGGGCCTTCCCCTTATCTTGCCAAAATTTTATCTCCTTTAAACTTGCCACTACTTTGTCAAAATTTTGTATCACAAATACAATCTTTAAAATTGGGTCACTAATATCTGACAAATATTTAAAATCAATCCCCTTAACCTTAATTTCTCTTTCCAATTTCACAAAAAAACCCCACTTCTTCATTCTATCATATTGGAAATCAAGATAAAAAAAATTTCTAATGAGGTCATCATGAAAAGTATGGGTGTGAACATATCGACCTCCCCTATTTCTCTTCATTAACCAAACTATGAATCCCTCTGGGTCATATGTATTGTATACTTGGATCTTCATATTGTAATGACTGAGATATTTCTCCACAATATTTCTCCATCCATGTGTAATCATGAAAAAATTAGCAAAACACAACATATGTAGGGAAGAAAGTTCCCTTTCGCTTTACATCCAAGAAGAAATCATTTACATTCCCTAGCTGGCACATCACCTCAAAAACCCAATCCTCAGAGGAACTTCCCTAGGGAATATGTAAGGTGTTAATTGTGTGCCAAATACCCTTAGAATTGTACAATTGTTATAAGGGATTTCATTCCCCCCAATTGTGAGAAATATTCAAATCAAGCCTCTTTTCAGTTGCCCTCAAAAAATCATACAAATCCTTGGGTATCCTAGGTACATCCACCATTAGAGCCTGTCTCAATTTGGTGGAAAAATGATTTGTAGCAGTCACATAGTCAGTATTTTGTTCATTCCTATCAAATATATAGGTCCATTACTACACCAACATCTCAATACCATCCACAATGCTTTTAAGTTCCATCTCTCGACCAAAATAGTCTACATCTTTGAAAAGAAACATATGCATAAAGAGTGAAAACCACCAGAATTTGACACCAAGTTTCCCACCCTTCAAGGTGACCAATCCTTTGTGAATTTCCTCTACTATATAGGTGTAAAAATAATATAATGTATTTATATTAAGGTGTTGAATACTCGTAGCCATGTACATATGGGCCATTGGCATGCTAGAGCTAGGATCAAACCCTAGAATTTGGTAGAGGGGGTAAAAGGTCATCTGAAAATATAGTTGGAAATACTTAATAGGGATGGGCTCAATATCAGAGGGTCCCAAAGTAATCTTTCTTTTGTTGATTCCCTTCCCTACATATATTAGAAAAAATTTCAACACCGACACCTTGAAGTTGTGTTTTATCCTTTTGTATTCCTCCCTCAACATCTACCTATCAATCTTAACCATGTCACTACTCCAAGTGTTCAAATTGAACACATATGCACCTTCTTCCTTATTAACCCATACCAAATAGTGTCCATCATGACCTCCAACAACCATAACCAAAGGGTCATAGTTCACAACAATTGCTTTGCGAAGATCAACATCTATGAGTTCATGTTGGGTGCAACCAATTTACCCATGTCCAATCTCTAGGGGTTGTAGAAAAGGATACTAGCATTCCTATTTCCAAACCATCCCTAGAAAAGACTCCATCCAGAGTATGATAGGGCAGCATCATTAATTATACAATAATAATCAATGATGCCAAATTTAGTTCTAGGGCCTAAGTACATGCATTGTCCCTTTGATTTCTTAGAGGTTGAAGATACCAATTATTCGATTAAGTCCTATGATAGAGGTCTTTTAGTGGGCTTTGGCTTAGAAGATTGGTCTTTGGCATGGATGCTTTGACTTTGGGTGCCATAGTAATAGATTTTGTGCAAACTAGGGTTTACTACTTAGCAAATTGCAAGATTACAACTAGGGTATAGGTTGATGCAAGGCAATAAAAGGACTAAATAGGATAATTGTTTGAATTGAACATTAAACCTTAAAAGAAATGCAATAAAACAAGAAACCCTGATGACAAAATGATAAAACGAGCACTTATAAAAAAAAAATTAAACAAATGAGATGTAGGATAGCAATCTTGCTTATTGGTTTTGTGAATACTTGGAAACCCTAATTCTTGTTGTAGATTGAGCTTGAAATTTTTAGTGCGAACTCCTTAGACATGTTAAATTATTTTATGATTTAAAGAAATTTTTATAGCTTTAAAACATACCAATTGGAAATTTGGTAGCAATATGTCATATCTACCATTATAGTTTGCTCGTGCGAACCAAAATGGCTGATACAACTCATTTTCCCTCAATCTTCAAATTTGAATTTTAACCATCAATGTCATAGTGAGATGGCCAAAAAAATGTCTCAAATTCAATTAATAAGTTTGAAAATCTAACTAAAACTGGTTGTCACCATTTTCCAACCAAAAAATGCCATGTGGATTTATCTTCATGTCACTCCACAAGCTCCACCATCTCCACAAGCACTGAAACTGTCTATGTGTCAACCTCCCTACTTCCCCTCAGGGTTTAAAGTGTGTGCATCTTGTGGTAGTGGGGAGGTAAGGAATGAGTGAGATTTTTTTACCAGAAACCATAGTAACCATTGATTTGAACACCTTTCGTCATAATTTCCTTCAAGCTGTGTTAAGACCTACCAAAAGGGTGGCCAAGTATCACCTACTCGCTATCTCATTGAATCCTTAATTTGATTAATTTAATCCTGCGAGATGGAGGGGAACCAATAGAAAGTAGTCAATAACACCTACCAAGCAAAATAAAGGATTTTAATAAGCCTGTGCACTTATTACATTACTTAAAAGGGGTCACCTACCTAGGTTTATAACATGAATGATATTGAATGAATATTAAAACCCAAACATAGGGAAAGAACAAGAATTAAAGAATTTTATGACCCGCATAAGACAAGGAAATATTTATAAGGATTCTACGAGCAACAACCAGGAACACTAGGCTCAAGGGGTTAGTGAGTAAACAGATGCAAAGGCATAAGATATGACTTAAGAGACTAGGTACAGGGAAAACCTAGTCAACTTTGAATTAGATTATTAGAATGTAGGTAAAAGGAAAAGACATCTAGGGCTTTTGAAATGGTTTAGAACACACATAAACCCTAGAATATAAAAACTACTAGAACCCTAAGCCTCATGACACTTTCCAAATCAATAAAACACCTAGATCAAAAAGACAACCAGATTTAAGCATCTTTTGGGATGCCTATTGTAAGCTATTTGATAGCACATATAGGATATTAGGAAATGTTGTAATTTTTCTCTATAATAACAAAATATGACTCAAATAATTAAGTGTATTTCTTTAATTTTGAATATAACATCGACCCATCTTACTCACCAGTATTGTTTTCACTATCTTCTAGCTCAAAATAATCAACAATTATTTATCAGTGATGGATGTCAAAATATTAGCTTCTATTCAAGGAATGGATTAATATTCCTTTCAATTATTTATCAAATATTGTTTGAATAGAAATGCAATATGAATTTATAATTAGTGTGACACGTGTTATTCTTTAAAAATGATATAGAATCACACATCAAATTCAATACCATGGAATACAATATAAAATATAAAATATCACAATTTCATGGAATACAATATAAAATACAAAATTTCAATGAATAAAATATAAAATATCAACTACAATTTGGAATATGATTCATGAATTGCAATGATTCACAATTTCATGGAATACAATATAAATTACCATCAACTCTAGTTTGGAAAATGATTCATGAAGTGCAGTATAAATACCTAAAAGCTACTAATTCACTTCCAAGTTTCCCATATGGAGTTAGGGTTCTGAAACTGGCGTTCAACTTGAGATAAAGAAAAATAGTCATCTTGATTCAAAGTATGGTCTTCAAGTTCATTTTCTTCGGCCTACTATCTCAAATTTAACATTCATTGTGTCACTGTCATTTGTCCAACTGCCACTGCCAGTGCCACCGATACAAGCATTTGGAATTGGAGTGTTGCACAACCCTCTTCTTTCACATATGGACCTAGAGATTGTGAGTGCCTTTTCAAAAGGAATTTTTTTGACATTATACATAATTCTTTTCTTCCTCAAGTGATTTTATAAATTCTTGTCTATTTTGTTTCTTAACTTTGATTTCAAAAATCTAAATGAACTAAGAAATCTCATCCTCCACCAACCCCAATACCATTGTTTGACATAAATCATCAATTTTAAAATATACTAATATTATATCATGCAATATTTCACTTTGACCTAAGTTTTTCCAAACCTTTGTTATTGATCCCAGTTCAAAGGCCTTCTCCATGCCCATGGAATCATACTAGTCCATCATACTTCTTGAAAAATTCTTACATTGTTTTCTAAGCTTAACTTCATTTAAAATTCCTTCTATTGTCTTCTCATTGTATGTTACACTTTTCAAAAATTATTCTATCAAGATATTTACTTTATCATGGAAATATTTTGGGCTATCTCGGTTTACCCAAAATTCAGGATACACAGTACTTATGGCTTCAAGTATATCATGTCGAGGGAATCTTTCATAAATCTCTAAGGAAAGAAATTTTGCCATTTCCTTCAAATTATCACTAATAGATTTAACAATGTCATTAAAATCTTCCTTTCTAACAAGTACTTATCTAATAGAGTTCTTGGATATCTTAAAATGGTACATTGGTATCTCATATCCACATACATCGGTACATAAGTGCCCACTTGCTTTAAACTGTAAATAATTATTAGGCTTACTCAAATCAATAATTTTTTTCCACATAAAATAATTTGGGCTTTCTTGTGTTATATCTAGATATAGATGATTGAGGGCCATGCAGGTATGTCTATGTATGCTAGCATATTCATAGATATACATAGTTTTATATCTTGGGATTTCTTCACAAGATTATTCATTTCATCCAACATGAGGAGAAGACTAGCTAAATTCAAGAGTGTCTCTATATCGCTTAACCTATGTAAGAGGTCAAGAGCTTTGTCTATTGTGTTGTGATGCTCATACATTACTCCAATCAAGGATTGATATTCTGAAAGAACTCATTGTGCTGGTCCATGCAGGGAGATCCATCTAGTAACAACATCCTTGAGAAGCTAGTTTCCTATTGTTATTCCCTCTACAAATTTTGAAAGTCTGTGAAACATTTGGGACTTCAGCAGAAGTATGCATAGAGCTCACGCACTATATTTTAAACTTTTTATATTGTAGGAAACTTGATTACAATTTTGAATTCTAAATTCATTCTATGGACCATGTAATGAATGCCAAGCATGTATGGTGCACAAATAGTTTGTAACTTTGTGCAAACACCACTCCTTTGAACTTGCATCACTATGGCTCCATCAACTACTATGTACACACACCAACTTTTTTGGAAATTTTCAACTCATCCATACTTGCAATTTCATTCAAATATTTCTTGACTGGTTAAAATATATTTTGTGATGTTGAGTTGTCCTTTATTTTATGAACATAGAGAAGATGAGCTTGGAAGACATGTTTGTTTATAGTATACACATGCATACATACCCAAGAAGTATTATCTACCACATTAGCTCCATCTAAAGATAATACAATGAAGTTTGACTCTTTTACTTTCTCCTTTAAATCTTTCTTTTCCACTACAACAAGATAGTTTTCCCATTCCCATCTAGTGTTTACTAACCAATGTGAGCTAGGAAAGTGAGGAATACCCAAAAAAGATAGTAAATTAAAATATTCTAGATAGTTTTTCATAGGATTTCATCTAGGAAAAATATGAAAAATAACACTCATCTAAACATTTTTTTATAGATGTGATCCTTCCATTGCTTTTCCAAATTGATCCTTAATTGTACCTTGACATGTAGCAAGCTTCGACATTATTTTCTTATGCTCTTCATATTCCACGACATACTTAACATGAAAACATTCTTCCTTTGATTTCCATCGTACAACTGATTATTTATTTTTGTCTATGAAATTTTCATTTCATAAAATTTATCGATATGTTTTTTTATAGTGTCAAGCTTTAGCTACAAATTCTTGTCTCTTTTACATTTCCAACTACAAATCATACACATGCATTCTGTTGTAGTTTCAACATTGTTTACTTTCCCCACTAGTAGAATGAATGTGTACTTTGACAACCAACCAAGTTTAAAATTCCTTGTCATTTCCCACTCACGCCCCACTTTTGATTTTCCTTTTCTTTTCTTGCTACCAACATCATCCTGATCCAAGTTAGTTATCTCATTTTGGCTAATTGGTGCATCCCTTAGAACATATTATGTGGTATTGCCATCCTCATTTGACTCATTTAAATCAATGAAAATATCACCTTGACCTTTTGGTGGTGGTGAGGTATTGTGAATTCCTTCTTCATTAATATTTTTTGGAAGAGTTAATGAAGTAGCTCCATCTTGATCTGATGGATCAGAAACATTGCCAATTCCAAAGTAAGACTATATGGTACCTCTACGTTTTGGGAATTTTGATGGCCTCACAGTCCCTTCACCACCTTGAGGAGTCTTACCCTTGCTACTCGACATATTGATCTCTCACTTCAAATAAAAGCTAGAAAATAATATCTTCTTGTTTAAGAATTTTTAGGAAATATTACATTTAACCCATGATCTTAAACCATTTCCTACATAACCCATGGGAGATAAATATGTGTACAAGCTTTCCAAAATGCATAGATCAAATAGACAAGCCACAAGATAACACAAGATATACCCTGGGAAAACCCTTAAGAGGGAAAAACCCAACCTCCAAAAGTATACATACTCCATCATATTAATTAACAATAATAAAATACAAGAGTTACAATGAATACCTCTAAACCATCAAACCCCCTATGCATTCCCATGTGTCCAAGCATGAATCTACACATCCTATGCCATGCTTCACAGATGTAGTCCACAAGAAGACTCAACAATGACAACCAACCCACTCAACCAACCTAAATCACTGCATATGTGTTTTCTTTGATAGACATAAGCTCACACAAAATGCAACTAGTGGTAAGGTGAAACCATGTACCACAAAACCATGTGAATGCAAAACCACTAACCCCTCATTTAATATTGGGTACTAAGAAGTCACATTAAATAATATTCCCCAATATTAAATTATTCACATGTCTCCCACACAAATAATAATAATACAATGTTACAATACAACATCAAGTGGGCCCCAAATAATTACCTAGTGTGATTATCCACACCACCAAGGTGCCTCACAACTAAATAATTATTTAATTAAAATATTACAATAAATCAATTTATGCAATGATTTACAACACCATATCCCAAAATTCTCCCACTTGTTGTATGCATTGCATAAGGGATCAATGAATGAAATACATCATCATCGCCATACATGAAACCACATGAATCTGCAACATGTTCTCGTGCTCCGTCAAGATACCTGCAATAATAAGAAAGTGACCGCCATCTCAAGTAAGAACTCCTCTCATGCTCCAACATGCCACCTATGGAAGAAAAGGAACAAGCTAAGGTGAAGATGCACCAATCCACGAGCAAAAGCATCAAGTCCAAGTGATAACAAAGGCTCTAACCAATCTGCTTTCAACTGTAAAATCCCACATGATTTGAAATAGCATCCACAACACATGCTAATACATCCAACCATCCATAACTCCAAGGTATCGATACATCTGTAAACTGATGCTAAAAACATATGCAGCCCACAAACTACAATCAATCTCCCTGTATCAAACCTATCAATAAAGAACATACATATCCAGGAACTCCCACTACATAAGTAATGTCAGAGAATATCAAGCCTACCAACCAAAACTATATCAAGGTGTGCTAAATAAATCAAAGCATAAAGTACAAAGAACAGTAACAATGATCCACACATGCAACTCAAGTGGCTGCATAATCTCTCACAACATCTTGCCAACATCCTCCCTGAACCATGAACATCCAGGAAGGAACCATGAAGAGAGAAAACTATAAATCATAATGTCCTTCTATCAACACCTCAAAAGTATAATGCTATGTCAAGTATGATCTCCTAAACAAACCCAAATGAAAAGCCTCAACAACATCCATAACACCCAATCTCATAGATCAAGTACAACAAAAGAATCAATGTAAAAATTCCAACATGGATGTAAGCCTCTCAAAATAAGTTGATCAAACTCAAAGTATCCATCCTCATAACTAGAAATCAACCCATAAACCATCTTCTAACAATCCTCATCAAAGAATCATATCATAAACACAAATGCACAAGGAGATAACCATGCCATAACATCCCAAGAATGAATCGTCCAAAACTAACTATCCACAGCTCAAGATCCATATCTATGAAAGATAAATAATATAAACTCATGCTAAACCATCTTCAAATGAGTATCCATAATAAACCATGAATCAACTCAATCCCATGAGAAATCAAAGCATGAAACATAACGCATCTAAAAGATATAATGAGAAAATACCTCTCAAATAATAAACTGTTAAGTAGACCAAGAGTGGGGAATGAGAATGCTCCTCCAAGATAATCAAGTCATCTTGACTCAGTCCAAGAACAATATCCTCTATCGATCCATAACCAAATGAAAGCTCTCCAGTATTCCTACTAAAACCTCCAAAGAGTAACTATCTCAAGTAAATGTCTTTGATCACAAGAGAACTCCAACCATCACCTACATCTCTAAGCATCCACGAGCACTTGTAACCGATTAATACATGCAAAAATCCAAATACAACTTAGCATCATCATGAATTAATCAAGCAAATGATCAATGTACTCAATACAAAGAGAACTACCAAGATCAATATCAAAGCTCCAACTACAAAATCGGGAACCTATCATGACATCATGATCTAACCATCTCCTATGAGGAGATCACATTCACCATGTAACATACATCTTGGTCTCAAGAGAACATGTAATACTCCAAACTCTAATGTATAATCAAGAGTGTACCATGACATCATAACAAACACTCTAAACCAAGAATACATATCTCCAATCACATGAGGATACCATACCAATGATGCATCCATGTCACTGCCAACAACTCCTAGCATTGAACCATGATACGAGCTACACATGGCATCGTAACTACCATCCTCTCCAAGAATATCATCCAACTCCACACACACTTAACTGCAATCTTAGTAACATAGAAGTAAACCAAGATCTCCAAGCCAAGAAGATCATAAACCAAACCAATCCAACACCACCAAGTCATCACTATCAAAAGCTCCCGCTAAAAGTGTATAACAAATGAATGTAACAATTTATCATGACATCATGATCAAACCACATGCTAAAATTTCCATGAACCGACTAATCAAGTACCCAAATCATCCCTCCTCTCAATTCCAAAATAACATACCAATGCACAAATGACCATAGAAAAGGTCAACTAATGAAATTTACAACAACAATGAATCAAACCTAGTGGATATAGACAATCCACATCTGAGTTATCCTACTACAACCCAATAGGTTGTACACACGTACAAGCTGCATAACTCATAGATCCAAACCATTGAAACATGTAAACTCATTATCACATTAGTAATTGCAAACCAAGATATCAAAGAAGATAACCATGTAGACCAAATGACTCAAACACCAAATCAACCTCAAATATGATTTTTCAAACATGTCCAAAAAAGAGTAATCATATTCAAGGAACCATATAAGCATCAGGGTATGTGCAGGATCATGATGGGCCAAAAAAGTGGTGATATCATGGGTATTTGTAGGGTATGTGGTTGATGACATTTTTTTTACCCAAAATTGATGAAATGAAAAGGGTTTTTAAAGGAGTTTCTCAGCTTTCCACCAATATAAATTATGCTTAACTTTGAATTTAATAAATAATTATTATTCATTTTCTATTTGAATTATGACTAAAGTCTTGATTGATAGGCTGATTGAAAAAACACCTATATCTTCAAATGGTATCACATTTTTAGAATCCAACACATGCATCACATTCTATGTTTCACATACTATAGGATTAAGAAAACAAAAATTGAATTTCATGAAGTTTTGACCAAGTTAAGGTGGTCAGACATACAAGTTTTTATATTTTTTAAAAGTTGTAATAAAAAAATCATAATTAATTATTTACTTGAAAAAAAATTACAAAAAAATATGCATCACATCTAGACATGAGTCCTCTAGTTATGTCTAAAATTTTATAAATTTTTTTTATCATTTTGTTGTGGTTAAGGTGGTCAGATAGACACCTACTTCTTATTTTTCCCTAAAATTTAAGTACTGCTACATTGAAATTTCAAATTTTAACCAAATAGATTTATTTATTTTTTAAATAAACCTAGTAGTTTAGAAACAACATTCAATTTGCTATAGATTCTATTGTTACATATTTTTGAAATAATATAGATAACTTATTCAATTTTTTACATCAAGTTGCCTAACTCTGATTTTTTAAATTTTTTTGCCACTTAAGGGCCTTTTTTTCCATGATGATCCTGCACATACCCATCAAGAAAATAAATACCAATATCCTAACATCAAACCATATCACCACTAAACACGACATACATGATCATGTCGTGCCAATGCATCAAAATTACTCGCATATTCATGAGAGAATAACCATAGCGATCATTGTACCTATGCTTAACTATCACCCATACAAGACTCCAAATCTCAAACGATGTCCTCAAACAGAAGAAAACCTGTGTACCTATCATTATCAAAGTCCCAACTCTGAAAATCACTTGTAAACCTATACCAAGAAACAAAAATCTAATAATTAGTTGTAGCATCATAAATAACATATAAAAACATGTACTCCCTCAAGGTTTTTCCCCTTGACTCATTCGGATGCTCACATAATCAGACCTCAAATCTCAAGAACCTACAAGTGATCAAACAAGTACCAAACTTAATTTGTTGCTCAAATTGATAAACAATCTAAACTACTATGTAGTACACTGTAAATTTTCTATGATGCCTCTTCGAAATCAAAAATCTGATTTTGTATGCAAAAGTTATGACCAAAACCGTGCAAACAAGAACATCTAACTTCCAGGCCTCAAAAACAAGTTAAAATGGAAAAATCAGGGAACCACATTTGTAACACTACATAGTGCTTGGAACTAGATTTCCAATGACTATAAGAAGTAAAAAATTTGACATATTGGACAAAAGTTAGATGTGTTTGAAAAAAACTACTAGAAAAAGCACAATTAGGCCCCCTGGTGGCACCCGAGCAGCTGGTCGGCAATCTACCAGTGTCACCGCCAATGATGGTGGTAGATTTCAAAACCTTATTAATTTTTGTTTAATTTCTTCCTTTTTAAAAAAAAATGTTTCCCCCACTTATGGACCTGATGGATTATCAAATATGGCTTTGAAAATATTTTGAAATTTGCATATAAATTTTTAATCGATGGATTTTTCAACATTAAACTTTTTTTTGAAATTTTTATGGTAGATATTTTTTATGCCCTAGGGGCCTATACCTTTGGTTCCCCACGGGACCTGTTGTTGGGCCCTGTCAGGTCAACAAGCTACCAATTGGTAGTGTCAGCAGCATACGTTGTCCCCTAGCTAGCAGTGTACTACTGACTAGCATTACCCAACTAAGGTACGGGGCATAATAGGGGCATCTAACCCCCCCAAATATATATATATATATATATATATATATTTATACTTTTCAAAATTCTTTCACAATGCTTGTAAAAATTTTCAACAATATTTTCCATTAACAATTATTTTACAGATTTTTCTAATAATTTTATTTTTTAATATTTTCTATGACAGGGAAAATTGGGTGGCTGAAAAGGCTATACAGCTAAAAATATTTTTCCTTTTTTTCAACTTTTCCAAAATAGGTTGAATTTTATATCAAAATTCATCTTTAGGCCAACCTGAATCCAACCATGAGGTCCATTTTGTCTCAAGAGGTCATATATGAAATTTCCCCTACAAAACCTTCATATTCAAACTCAAACCAAGAAACCCTTTTTCACCCAAATTTGGAAAATTTCAAATCTGCAATAAACCCAATAAATCTTGACAATGCAAAAGCCCAAATTTGTAAACACCTGCAACATGTGTTCCATATCTTGTAATTCCTCAAACGCTACATGCATGTCCATGGCTTCAACTTTGCAAAAACTCTCAAACTAGGGTTATAACAAAAATTCTTCAACCATGAAAGCTTTGATACCACTTGTTAGGAAATATTGCATTTAACCCATGATCTTAATCCATTTCCTATAGAACCCATGAGAGATAAACATGCATACAAGTTTTCCAAACTGCATAGATCAAATATACAAGCCACAAGATAACACAAAGATATACCTTGGGAAAACCCTTAAGAGGGAAAAACCCAACCTCCAAAAGTATCCATACTCTATCATATTAATCAACAATAAGCAAATACAAAAGTTACAATGAATACCTATGAAGCATCAAGGCCTCCAATGCATTCCCATGTGTCCAAGCATGAATCCACACAACCCATGCCATGCTTCAAAAATGCACTCCATAAGAAGACTCAATAATAACAGCCAACCTAAACCACTACATATGTGTCTGCTTTTATAGACACAAGCTCGAACAAAAAGCTAACAGTGGCAAGGTGAACCCATGTACCACAAAACCATGTGAATACAAAACCACTAAGCCCTCATTTAATATTACGTACTAAGACATTAGATTAAATAATATTCCCTAATATTAAATTATTCACATGTCTCCCACACAAATAATAATAATATAATGTTACAATACAGCATCAATTGGGCCCCAAATACTTACCTAGTGTGACTATCTAGACCACCAAGGTGGATCACAACTAAATAATTATTTAATTGCATTATTATAATAAATTAATTTATGAAATGGTGTACAACACCATATCCCAACAAGAAGGATAGAGAGTATAGATCCCATTCCCTACTCAATATCATCTTTAAGATTAAAGAAAGAATGAAAAAGAGATAAAGAAACTTTATAATGCTATGAAGAAATGATCACTCACCTTTAAGTTTAGGTTTTCACTGACTTCATATTTGTTAATGCAAAAATTCCTGTGTTGCAAGTTTTTAACTTTCCTATGATCAACTTCGAGGTTCCAAGTCCAACTTCTAATTTCCAAATTGAGAATTGAACAAAATGTGTAAGAATAAATGGCAGTTTTGATTGTATTTATATCAATCCATATTTGGTGAATTCTGTGGGATTTTTAAATGGTATATTAAAAATTTCGTGAATCTCACGTGCTTATACAATGATACATTGTAATTTTCAAGGTGATTATGGCCCTACGATTAGCATGGAGGTGTCATGACAATTGGAAAAATGTTTCCTCTAATATTTTTTTTTTAAATGTTATTGGCGAAATGGGTCCTCATTAACAACTATTTGTAAATTTTAATTAGAAAAATGGGTCCTCACAAGAAACTATTTCTAAATTTTAATTGGCAAAATGGGTTCTTATACAATGTTCTTTTAATAATATTGGAAAATATTTAGGTGTGTTATTACATGCTTCTGGGATTCCAGGAAAAAATATTAATTGGCCCATTTGAAATGCATACTTTGTTATGGAAAATTTATTTCTTAAATATTCCTCATAAAAAAAATTGATGGCTAATGGACATGCATTGGACCGATAATTCATAAAATATGGGCTATTGAAAACCTTATTGGGTGTGATTAATTTGCCAATTTTGATTTGGCCGATTTCTAAAATTTACCAATTGGTAAAGATTCACCACTAAATTTTTCACTGATGTTAGGAGGGGTATTAAGAACATTAGGCAACTCATCATGAGTAGGGGAAGTGCATGGGAGATTTTCTAGGGGTAGGTTTCCAAGACTCATTGTCCGAGTTAGCTGAATTATCAGAGCCAAAGGTAGAAATAGGGGTGGTGGAGGGGAAAGAAACACTTTCAATGAGGTCGACCCTATTGAAACCATTTCAAAGTCTGTTAACCTTTTCACCATCTTTAAAAAACCTCTCCATATATTTCTGGTAGTGCCCCTTAGGCTTTTGAGGGATGCAAGCATTGTCCCACGAAAGCCTCCTAACCTCAGTAATCAACTTAGATCAACAAACAACTTGGGGTCATGCTCCTTCATGCACTCTTGAGATAGGATAAGTTATCAAGAAAGTGTTAGTTTAATTTTTTTATTTGGATATAGTTTTTATTAATGATGGTTTTCGGTTCTTGATTTTGAGATAGATTGTGGTTTGATAGAAGTGATTAGATTGATGCATTAGATTAAGGATTACAAAGAAAGATAGTTGAATGTATTTGATTATATGGGGAATGGGATTTGAAGAGATATTTGGGTAATATAATATTTAGATTAGAAGAAGGATTAGATTACATGATTTAGATGGGGTTGAGGTTCTTAGAAAGCTCAATGATTAGAGTTAGGAAATTATAAGAAAGATGGTTAAAATGGATTAGAGGAATAATTAGATATATGTGGTTGAAGACCTTTAATTTATTTTGATGATTTGGATTGGAAGATTAAGGATGGGTTTGATTAGGGAACTTGAATTGAATTGGGAAGCTTGAATTTTGGTAATATTTGAAACAATCAACTCAACAAGGATTCAACGAAATTCAAATAATTTTAGATATTAAGGATTTGAATTAAAAATGTTGCATAAGGATTTTCAATTGGTCTTAGACTAGGATTAAATAAGGACTTTTAGTGAGTCCTCAATATATCAAAATGATATTTGAGGCTATCTTTTGTAGATGAAATGGAAATGTGTCAAATGGCTAAGAGAAGAGGGTAACTCACCCTAATCCTTTACTTCCCTAAGATATAAAATTCTTAGGGACTTTGTTTCATTAACAAAATTCTACTTACAAGAGGTGGGTCTTTTGATTTACTCACTTATTTTTATACTATTAGAATGCTAGAGTTGGTCATCTCATAAGGTGATCAAATCACTACATAGGTCCTCTAGAAGGATGATCCAACCACTTTTGATGACAAAGAGCACAAGGAGAGAGAATACATGATTGAAGTTCATGGGATGAAATAAAAATGATAAAATATGAGGGATCAAATTTTGATGACAAAGAGCACAAGGAGAAAGAATACATGATTGAAGTTCATGGGATGAAATAAAACTGATAAAATATGAGGGATCAACTTAATTTTTTTTATCACCAAGGTCACCCAAGGGTATGGGGAGAGATCATATGCCTAAGTATGCCTCACAAGAATGGAATTAAAGTTAATTTCTCTAAGTAAACTATATATTTCCTATATTATTTATAAAATTTATGGCTTTGAAAAGTGATTGGTATAAAACATAATTAGTAGTTTAAGATTATGTCTTGGAAAAATAAACTTTAGGTACAAAATATGATGTTGAGTCACAAGGCATATTAACCAATGGCATAGGGTTTTAGAAGATATAAAATGCCAAAAAAAATGATGAAATTATTCTTATATGATGGAGCATATAAGAATAATTTAAAATAATATTAACCTATTCTACTCACAACATATGAACCACTTTGATTAAGCATAAGGTTAGCAAACTATTTATTAAAAGATATAAATACCTCATCAATACCAATCGTTGTTATACCAAGTCATGATGGTTGTGATCCAAGATAATATGTGAGTGCCCCTTACTAGTATCATAAAATTTCATGAGGCTTCTATATTGAAAAGGCTTGGTGCAAGGCTAGTTTACAAATCTTTGGATGAAGGATTGGATTGATAGTATTGAAAGGAAAGATCAAGGGACCATATTGGTTGGAGCCTAGGGAGAATGAGTATAGTATAGGTATCTCCACATGGTTGTTGTGGATGGAGGGCTCCAAGATTAGAAGAGTATGCAAGTGGGGGATTAGTGGGCTAAATGATTTTTAGCCAACTTAATAAAAAGTAGATAGAAAAACTAAATTAATAAATAGATATATTTGGGATGACTATAGGGGACTTAAATAAATTATATTTGAACTTATTTACCAAAGGATAGAATATAGAAGAAGAGCGATTAATGGTTAATTCCAAGAATAGTGATTGAGTGGGTAGTGATGAATAGTAGATTAATACTATTTTTATTAATTAAATAATATAATATTATTTAATTAATAATGAGATAAAAAATTAGATAATTACTTGAATAAATAGGGATTTACTCAATCAATTATAGAGAAAATAATTGAGTGAATACTTAATCAACAATACGTCAATTTTAAGTGTCTACAACACTCATTCGTAAAGACTAGTCATGGCCAACAAACACCATATAAAGCAACAAACACCAAATACTAGAATTTATGTTAGAACTAATTAAGATCAATAATAGTCATGATAATTGCACAATCTCCAGTATTGTTTAAAATAATTCTAGATTTAACTATGTCAAGATTTTTATCACCAAGGTAAGAAAAGCACAAAAAAATGAAGAGGAGTAGATGTCAAATCATTTAGAACATATCAAATGTGCATATGTGTGATCAAATCCATAGTCATAGAAGTGACTTAGAATAAGAGATAGGTTGTTCACTAATTCCAAGGGGTGTGTCTATGCATCACTGATCTTCTTCCACTATTAGCAAATAAAACTTTGACATCTATCATAGATTTTCAACTAAGTACATTCATACTATTATCTATTTTCTAAACATTTAATTATTCTTAAAAACAAGGTTTGTCATTTCTCAATAAAATTGTGAGCTTTCTTATTATCTAAGATAGATTTTTAATATTAATATTATTTATTTATTTAAGAAAAAAAATTTAAAATTATTCTCCATTTATATTTGTCAATATTATTATGTTATATTCTACTATTATTACAATGAACAAATAAATAAAACATTTATAAAATAAAATTTCAAAATCATCTAACAAAAACTTAACATTATACCATAAATATTTTTATTTACATATATTATATATTTTAACATGATGAACATATTCTAAAAGAAAAAAAAAATTCAAAAACAATTTACTAATCTCCCTTGATTATCTCAATTAAGGGAAGATATAGTAAACATGATAACTAAAATTTCCAAATTGACAACAATAACAATAATATCAACTCATAGATTTGGCCTTGCAAAGAGTTTGAAAAGCTGCATAAAAACTTCAACAATACTGCCTCTCTCCCCAACAAATAACCGCACTTCTTGAATTCTTCGTCCCGATCTATTATATTGGATGACATTTTAAAACAGCGCTTTCCGTCCACGATGAAACAGGATGGTCCTTCGAGGTAACGTATGATCACCCATTCTCCCTCTTCCCAATTTGCTTCATGAAAACATGTTCCTATAAAATTATCGTACCCAATAGGAGTATCATACCAAATAAAATTATCCAGACACCAATTGGGCCTCCAACTCTCGGATTTGATAATACAACATACCATAGCCGCATCGGACAAATTTAGCTCCCGGCATCTTAACTCAAGAAACCTTTTCTCACCACACCTGTCAGCATCTTCTTCCCAGAACTCGAAGATTTCAAGACCGGGAAAAGTGAACGAATACAAAATTGACTCAACAACAGGCGAGACCTTTCCACATATTCTCATTTCCCGTGGCCACTTCTGCAAATCAGTTGCAAAACACTACAGTTAAACAAAACAATTTACTTTTTAGAATAACAATTTCATATTTTTAGCAACCTCTATTACCTCCGTTTGTATGCTTTGAATGCAAGCTTCAATAACTGCTATGTTGTCTGCTTGAAGATTCAGCGTCCTCAGTCTCTCCGTACCCCCCAAACTGTGTATACCAGGCACCATCCAGCGTGTCCGTACAAGCATATTGTCCAGTGACTTTAAATGCTCTAAACGATCTATTTTGTTTAATTTATGGCAATCTTCAACATAAAGATTTTTTAAGGAAACTAATCCTGCCAAACTCGGCATCTCGTATAAGTTTGGACATTTTTTTATTGCCAATGTCTGAAGATTATGCAGCTGTCCAATTTCTATTGGCAGAGATTCCAACTTCTGACATCCTGAAACATCAAAAACCCTGAGGTTTTTTATGTTTTCCAGAATATCTGACTCTAAGGTGAGCTTAACACAATTACGTAAATTGAGGTATTCGAGCCATTTCAGCTGCTTAAAAGACACGGGCAACCTCTCTAAACTCTTACAATTTCTCAAATCTATATGACGCAGGCTTTCCAAATCCCCAAAACGCCAAGGTAGACTTGACAGCTCCGACCATCCTGGTAATTCTAAATGCTCCAGCGAGTGAAGTTGACAAAACTCTTCTGGCAGGCTCGATAGTCTCGATAGTTCCCGAGGTTCCCTACGCCAAAAGGAAGGAAGGAAGGATAGTCTTTTCAAATGCTTGAGATCGCCTATTGATCTGGGAAGACTTTGGAGCTTGTAGGCATCTGTAATTAGCAGCTCTCTCGATTTCAAAGGGGGCTGCGAACAAACAATTTTCCATTTCTAATGAGTTAAGAATAGAAAAAAACATTTAAATAGAACGGAAGCATTTTTTCGAATTTAACAATAGCAAGGCAAATTTTGCTTACATGTGCCTCCTCCCACAATGCTTCCAACTGCCCAGCGTCTAGAAGCTGTAGAACTCTAATGTTCTTCAGTGAGAGCCATGATGGAATACTTCTGTCCTTAAAGCGAGACCATCGAAGCCACAAAAGGCCTCTGGAAAGCTCCCCAGATTCTTTGGTAAAATCATTATCTTTAACATCAAGAAGTTGTAATCCAACCCTCAAATTTGGGTTTCTCATCATTTCAATTTACTCTTTGAAAGGCGGGCGGTAAGCCATTAAACCCCGAATCGGCATTCCTTGCTAAAGTGGAAAAAGCAACAACGTAACTTCAATTTAATTACATAAAAGGAAAAAGATAAAAAAAAAAGACTTGACAGACAAACAAGGAAACAGGTTTCCATGCTACGATTAATGACAAGAAATATTTAGTTTCACCTGAATGTGCATACTCTGACCCTGATACCAGATTCGCGATGGTGAGTGTTCCTCTGCAATCTGTCTTCCCAAATCCCTGAGATGATCATGCATCCTTATACACTCTTCCTCGTCCACCTCAACAAGGCACTTGTTATGAAGCGTTTCCCAGTTACATAGACCGCTCCAGCCTGATCCATCCCACACAGCAATTGCCGAACTTCTTCCTTCACCGATAAAGAAACATGCAATATCCAAGAACATTTCTTGCTCATCTTCATCGAGGGCATCGTAGCTTACTTTTAGCCTCTGAATAATCTCCTTGGGCAATATTCTCCGGATCCTATCTAGCTGAGAAACCCAATAATCCTTGGACCTTTTACCGTAAAGCTGTCCTCCAATGACCTTCAAAGACAGAGGCAACCCATTGGAAACATCTAAGCAATTTTCAACTAAATCTTCAAAGCCTTCTTCTGGGAAAGATTGTAAGAAGGCATGCCAGCAGAAGAGCTGCTTGGCATGAAGACGTTTTAGCGGTTGTATTTTGTAAACGGATGTGATGCCACACTTTGTAAGTACGTCCCCTTCACGTGTTGTAAGAATGACCAGACTACCTGATCCGAGGCTCTCCTTTGTTGTCAACAGAGCTTCGAGTTGATCCTCGTGATCTGCATCATCCAAAACTATGAACACGCGAAGAGACTTCAAACTTCTTTCTAGAATTTTCTTGCCTTCCTTCATGTTGTCAAATGATTCGGTTTGGATACGGAGGTCATCAAGCAGTTTCTTCTGCTTGGTATGCAAAGCATTTTTAGATGCAGCATCTCGCACGTCATGCAGAAAACTGGAGAGATTGAAAAAAGAGCTTCTCCTATTGTACAGCTCTGTTGCGAGTGTAGTTTTACCAGAGCCACCAAACCCAGCGATCCCCACAATTTGTAATTGCTGCTCACTCTCACTATATTCTTGTCGGCTTCTTTCAAAGTCTTCTACGATTTCATCCATTCCAACTGGATGTTTGGCTACCTCCAACGGCTCCTTTTTAATCACTCTCAAAGGCGAATTCACTATGCTCTTCAACAGCATCCCTTCATTGCTGAACATTTACAAGCAAAATAAATACGATGAAACAGACATATATGGTAAAAGAATGTGCGTACCATGCAAAATTATTTGATAAATGTGAGAGGCGGGATATTTGAATTCTTACCCAGTTTTGTTGTTGAGCACGTGGCCAGAAAGATTTGAGACTCTTTCGAGTGCCGTTTTCCACTCCTCCACCATGCTTGAGGGGCACCTGCCCTTCTCTTCGTGCTGGGAGAATGCATAAGCATAACATCCTTTTCCTTTTCCCACCCATCGGAGATCATCGGGCTTAACATGATAGAACACTGGAAGAATTGGAGTGCCAGTTTCGAGCATAAAGGATAGCTCGGCCAGACACCAAGGAGATTCCGCATACCTCTTTGAAAAAATAGCAATATGAAGTCCAGCAGTGCGCATTGCCTCTTTTATTTCTTCCGGTATGGAATCTCCAAAGTTCAGCTCCTCTTCATCTAGAAAAGCACTGAACCCGTTCATATCAAGCGTGTGATATATAGCGCTGGCTAGGTTGCGCTTAGTGTCACAACCGCGATGATTAATGAACACATCGACTGGCCTCTTCTTCATTACTGTTGACGATGATGAAGATGCTTGCGGCGTAATTCCATCAAACGGGATTTCTGGCTCTCTTATTCTGCTGGGCTGTGGAAGTGGAAGACTCTCCCAGCTCCATCTGACGCTGCACAGCTGTGGATTTGGATATGTAAGTGTTAAAAGCTAATATCAATGAAGTAGAGAGAAAGAAATCGATCACTGGAATCTCCAGAAGAAAGCAAATTCGCCGGCAAGCATTCAAAGCCTAAATAAAACGACGAGATTGATAATGGGAAGACATGAATTTATAATGAAATTTGGAAGCGGGAATGTCCAAAGAAGATCACAATTTATGGTCTCACACAAAAGACCTCAAATCACAAGAATTACACACAAATAAAGCACCACATATACCTTGCATTTTCTAGAGCATATGAGATGTATATTTGTTTTTCTTTTGAAATGGGTGGTCGAAACTTGGAAATTTTTTTATAAAATGCACAATTGAAGTTAAGAGGAGGAAGTGCCACATATTAAGGCGAAGGAAATAGTTTAGATTATAGATACCATAAATTATTTTTGTCAACACTATAAATTTAATTTACTTCTTTGTGACTCTTTGTTTACTTTATCGTGGTTCATTTTGAGTTATATTAGGTGACTTTGACTAATTTATCTTTTGATTACATGGTAGTTTAATACATTTATTTCCATTTTTAGAAATTGTAAACATTAATAGGGGAGATGACTTAGTATTCTTGTTCTTCAACTCTATATCCCACAAAATCTTAAATGGTATATAGACTTTTCATGAAAATTTCAACATTCTTTTGAATGCAAGTTGAAAGATTAAAGCTATTATTTGGGATTCTAAGTAGTAAAAATACACATGAGATGAATCCTTATGTGAATAGTAGTCCATAAGTGGTTGTTTTGAAGTGGTGATTGATATTCATATAGCCTAGAAGGTCCTAATACCTATAAATTAGCCCTAGACTAAAATATGTAATGAACCCTCTATTTATGCACAAATGATCACCATCAGTTATTATCCATCCACACAATCTCAACCATATTATTTGGTCCCTTGAGGATTAGGTCACACATTAATTTTTAAAATGTTGATTAAAAGTTTAAAACATTCCATATTTTAAGAAATTTTGTGTATGTTTATTAACAAATGATAATTGAATAAAATATAAAGTTGGGAATATATGATATCCACATGCTAACTTTAAACCTAATCATCACTCTTGTTCCTTATCACTAGATTCTCACACTCTTCCTTCTTCTCATTGACTACAAACCTCACTCTCCCTAGCAACTTCATAGAAACTAATCTTCGTTAGACACAAATTTCAAGTTAGGATACAAGCAAAGAAATCCACATCCATCTAGAATAAGAAGACAATCTTACTAGGAAAGGATACCATAATATAAGCATTGACATTGTAGGTCAGGGAATGGGGATTTCCAATTTATGTTAAATCTCCATGGGGAAGAGAGATGGGAATGCATATCACAAAGAGGAGTAGATGTAGATATAGTTGAACCAAAGGGATATGCAATTTATAAATTATTGTTCTCATGTCTATACATATACCCACTCCCAACCCCACATTGTTTCACTAATTTGGTCCTATGCCTGAACTAAACTTTATGTCACTTTTCCTTGAAGCCCATAATTAAATATTAACAATTAGGATTACTACTATACACACAATTATGAAAAGAAAATGTCTGAGGAGAACAAGGCCTTATTTTCTAATGGAAGAAGGTTAAAGGAAGAAATGTTGAATGTTGGAGCATATAAAAAATTAAATTTTGAAAATATTTGACTAATGTTCACACCTTGAGAAGATGAGTATAAATTAAAAGAGAAAACACAAAAAAATGAAAATGGTATTCATGGGAATTAACATAGTGTAAGGGTTGCTCCAAAAAATCTACACAGTTGTCATTATAAGTAACAATTTATTTTTATAAGTAATATTTTGATTTGTGTGGTCATATATGTCAAATGCTAACAAAAAATAAAATATATTTTCATCACCCCATTAGCGAGAAAGAAAATTAAACTTTTTGAGTAGAGAGTTTTCATAATCTTATTTTCCATTACAAAAAAATGGAAACATACATAAACATTGCATTCCCCTTTTTTTGAGGATTTACATTTAACCTATATAGGTTTAGGTTTGAGGAAATTTTGCATGACTCCATTTGTAATAAATAATCATGTTTTACCCTATTGGAAGGATTTTGTATTTTGTTCCTTTGTCTCATAGTACAAAAAATATATAAATCCACTAATTTTGTCCATCCCTTTTCTAGGTGTGAGGGTTTGTGATGGATAACTCTAGGTTTGAGGATTTTTTTATAATGACTTCTATCGAAGAAGTGCTTTTTGCTCCATTTTTAGACATTATGTTGTTGATTTGAAATATAATTTTGTTTTTATAGATGTACATATAATTAGTTTAATGTATATATGGTTAAGCTTTTAGACATTTACTAATTATTTTGTGTACATGCTTATGCCAATTTTTTTGTGCATGTGTTCTATACATCTTTATGCCAAATATATTAATCTATTATAATTGAGAAATTTATCATACTTTATGAAGTTATATTATGTAAACGGGAAAATGTTTACCCAGCTAGAAGCACAATATATCCTTAGGGCTAGGTCAAGTAAGTGCTAAAACACTACAACAAATCTCTATGATTAGCTCCCTTTCTTGCTTCCACCCACTGTTTTAATGTATTTTTCTTGAATATTTTTAAAAAATGGATGCTATTTATTGGGATGGAACTATTTTTGGCATTTTTGCACCAATCAGGACAAGCAGGAACTAAATTAGGCATAAATTAGTGCCTACATTAGCACCAAAATTAGTGCCAAGATTAGCCCTAAAATTAACGCCTTACGTGGCACCCAAATTAATGCCTAAATTAGTGCCTAGGTTAGTGTCTACATTAGTGCCCATATTAGCACCTAATGTAATGCCTAATTTAGCACCTACTTCAGAGTCTATTTTAGCACCTAATTTCGCCTTATTTAGCACCTAATTGTTCTGATCTAGTAAGGATTAAGGGTGTTAGAATTAAAAAAAACCTTCCCCAATATTCACTGGCCTTCAATTGCTTGCCTACATTTCACTTGCATCAAAAGATCTACTAAATTTTATTTTTCATTGTATTTAACACAAAATGCAACAATTTGTGTGACAAGATCCATACTTTCACCAACATTCCCTTTGTATATTCCTATTTATTCCTCTAGATAATCATAAACAAAGTAATTTTTTCCTTTATCACAATACTTTGTGTAGATTAAGGGTTGAGGGTTGAGGGTCCAATGTATAGGGTAGAGGGTATAGGGATTGAGGGATTAGGGTTTAAGGGTAATTGAGGGTTGATGGTAGAGGGTAGAGGGTTGATGGTTTAAGGGTTGAGGGTTGATGGATTAGGGTAGATAGTTTACTTGGGTTTAAGGGTTGAGGGATTAGGGTTGAGGTTGGATAATGTTTGAGGGTAAAGGTTATTGGGTTGTGGGTAGAGGGATATAGAGGGTTTAACGGTTAAGGGTTTAGGGTATTGGCTTGAGGGTATAAGGTTGAGGGATGAGGGTTGAGGGTAGAGGGTAGAAGGTTTAAGGCCAATTTAGGGTTTAAGGGTTTAGGGTTGAGGGTTAACTAGGGTTGAGGGTATAGGGTTTAGGGTATAGCTAGGTTTGAGGGTATACAGTTGAAGGTCAATTAGGGTTGAGGTTCCAATGTAGAGGGTAGAGGGTATAGGGGTTGAGAGTTTAGTGTTTAAGGGTTGAGGGATTAAGGGTTGAGGGTTGAGAATTGAGGGTTGAGGGTTTAATGTATAGGGTAGATCAGAGGGTAGAGTGTAGATGGTTTAAGGGTTAAGGCTTGAGGGTTTAAGGTTGAGGGTAGAGATTTGAGGGTTTATGGTTGAGGGATTAGGGTTGAAGGTCCAATCTATGGGGTAGAGGGTATAGGGGTTGAGGGTATGTATATGGTTGAGGGATTAAGGTTGAGGATCCAATGTAAAGGGTAGAGGGTATAGGGGTTGAGGGATTAGGATTTTAACTAGGGTTGAGGGTTGAGGGTAGAGGGTTAATTAAGGGTTGATAGATTGAGGGTTGAGGGTTTAGGGATTAGGGTAGAGATTTCACTAATTGGGTTTAAGGGCTTAAGGGTTGAGGGATCATTAGGGTTGAGGGTAGAGGGTATTGGGTTCAGGGTGGAGTGCAAAGGGTTTAAGGGTTGAGGGTTTAGGGTTTAGGGTTCATGAGTGTACTGGAAGAATTTAAGGATTGAGGGTATAGGGTTGAGGGATGAGGGTAGAGAGGGAGGGATGGATTAAGGGTTGAGGGTAGTTTAATGTATAGGGTAGAGGGTAGAGCTAGTAGGGGGTGTAAGGGTTTGGGGTTTAAGGGTTGAGGGTTTAAGGTTGAGGGTAGAGGGTTGAGGGTACATGGTTCAAGGATTAGAGTTGAAGGTCCAATGTATAGGGTAAATGGTATAGGGGTTGAGGTTGGATTAGGGTTTAAGGGTACTTAAGGGTTGAGGGTAGAGGTGGAAGGTTGAGGTTTAGGGTTGAGGTTAAGGGTTGAGGTTGATTAAGGTAGAAGTTTACTTAGGTTTAAAAGTTTAAGGGTTGAGGATTAGGGTTGAAGTTGATGATTGGTAAGTTGCTGGTTTTAAAGTTTAAGGGTTGATGGATTAGGGTTGAGAGTTAGGGTCGAGGTAAGGGGTGGGTTGAGGAGCAGAGGGACGTGGGGGTTTTAAAGGTTTAGGTTTTAAGGTAGCTTTGGGGTATGGGGTTGGAAGAGTTGGGGTTTAGGGTGTAAGCTGGGTTTGAGGAATTGTGGTTGAGGTCGATTAAGTTGAGGGTTCAATGTAAATTATAGAGGGGTTGGGGTTTAGGGTTGGGATTGAGGGGTCCATTATAGGGTAGAAATTGTATGGGGTTGAGGGTTGAGGGTGTTGGTGTAATTAAATGTTTTATTACATCTTCATAAGGATTATAGGCATTAATTTAGAGTGCTAAGTTTGTATTTGCCATCATATCTAATTGAGCTAACTTGTAGCTCAATTTAGGTTTAGGGTTGTGCATGCTTGCTTTTATAAGCAAGCCTCATCTTGTACATTTGTATCAATTCAATCATGAATCAATCTTGCATTTGATATAGCAAAAATTCTCGCCATTATCTCTCTCTTGTGGAAGTATTTTACGGAAGAATGAGCAGCTCAACATGTGCCTCTGAAGAAATTGAGTAGGGCCTCCAATGCTTAAATAGAGCCACAACATTATCATGGTCAAACTCAACTAGAAACATGACAAATCAAGTGATGGAGGAGGTTCGTGAATATCAATCTCCAAAGACAAAGAAGATGGTGTAACAGTTATGTTGAAACTATCATCAAAGAGGAGAGAAATCCCTTCAAGTGTGTCCTCCAAATCTATAGTATGAGACTCTAGGAACAAGTTAGAAATCCCTATCAAATAATCATCCCACAAAGCAAGATCTGAAAAACTATGATTATCGTACTGAATAGAAGCAACAGTGGCTAAAGAAACAATATGAATAGGGTGTTGCCACAATAATGGGTTACACTTTTTGGGACATCTTGATTTTTTCCTGAAATTGCATATTTTTAGAAAATACAATAATTTATGACTTTAAAAGTTCCATTTAAATTATTTTAATTAAAGAGGAGTTGATCAAACCCCCTTAGATCAAACCCCCTTGGATAGAACCTTGTTAGATTTAAACCATACCTATAATTGAGTCTCCTCTACACCTATCAAAATCTTTGATAAAAACCACTTTTTGATTTACATGGGTGATCAAATGAATTCATTTCTAAAATTTATGTTGTAAAACTGCATCACCCAATATAAGCTTCCCAAAAGTATAATTTTAAATATATTTAATTTGATTATTTTATTATTTATTTTATTTCTTGTGAATGTAGGATTTTCATGAACATCAGAAGTTATTTAGTATTTCACACATATGAAAAAATAGAAAAATAGAGAAAAAAAATTCTAAAAAATACATGTCCCCTAGGTATTGATGTCCTTATTCCAACAAAAAAAGAATAAGTTAATTCAAATGAATACAAA
>VDFB02000017.1:49984754-50038365 GCA_007258455.2 Sequoia sempervirens
AAAGTCTTGACAAGATACGGTTGGATGGATGTCCAAGCCGTTTATGTAAAGTGTGACTTTCAATTACACCACTGGCATGATACGCCTTATTGAGGGAGTTTAGAAAATAAAGTCCATGTGAGTATGTTCCTTTACCAATCATCTTCTTTGACTTTCGATCCTGAAAGATGACAGATGTTGGAGAAAATATGACATCACAATTTAAAGAATTAGTAATTTTTCCAACAGACATAAGTTGAACAGGGAAGGATGGAACAACCAGAGCATCAGATGGAGCATTATGAGAAAAGAAACTAATTTTACCACTTCCTAAGGCTGAAACAGTAGTTCCATTTGTAACAGAGATATCATGCTTATCAGTTTTCGGAATAAAATTGGTTACTGAAGAAGGACTATTGGCCATATGATCTGTAGCTCCGGAATCAATAATCTAGGAATTAATTTTGGAATTGGAAGTAAGATAAGCATGAAGATTACCTGACACGTGAGAGGAAGTGGACGGACTGTTGCCAGAAGAGACAGTCTTACTGAGTTGTTGAAGAAGATGACCCAACTGATTGATTGAAAAAGAAGTCTCGGCTACAGTAGCATGATCCTTCCGACCCTTATATTCAGATTTGAGATGAGGATGTAATTCCCAGCAGCGATCCTTGGTATGCCCAGTTTTCTTGCAGTGATCACATTGATAGAGTTCCTTCTTACCCTTGTAGCGAGAAACATTCCTGTTTTTGTCAGAAAAGTGAGGTTTTCTTTTATCATCCTTTTCAGCCAAAAGGACATTAGATTCAATCTTCTCTGTTGAAGTTTTGGATTATGAGCTCATAGTCTTTCTTCGGGTTTCCTCTCGCTGAATAATAGCACAAACACCAGCAAGAGTGGGTAATGTGGCATCCATGAGAAGATTGTGCCTTATGTATTCATACTCAGGCTTCAGGCTACGAAGTAGTGAGAAAATTTTATCCTCCTCAGCTCATTTCAAAAGAGTTTGGGCATCAGTGGTATGTGGATGATACAGGTTCAATTCGTCCCACAATTTTTTAAGATTCCCAAGGTGTTCACTAAAGGTTTTCTCACCTTGTTGGACTACAGCAATTTCAAGAGTGAGTTCAAAAATATGAGCAGCATTATTTTGGTTCCCATATAATTCAGCGATTGAATCCCATAGTTCTTTTGCTGAATTAGAAAAAGTAAAAATTTCGGCAATATGGGTTTCCATCGAATTGAGTAACCATGATCGAACAAGCTGATCATTGGATACCCAATCCTCATATCCTGATTCAGTAGTTTGAGGACACTGTTTATCACCATTAAGGAAACCAAATTTTTTCTTGCCCCCAAGTGACAAAGTAACAGCTCTAGACCATGCTACATAATTGACACCATTTAACGGAACCGATGAAAGTCTCCAACTAGGATTCGAATCAAACTCAGCCATGGAAAAAAGGCAAGAACGAAACACTTACAGTGAAAGTATCCGCAGGAGCCAGTAGGGCAGATGCGGTTTTGAACAGGTCATAGAAGAGCAGAGAAAACCCCAGTTTTTGGTTCACCAATTGGCTCTACAGCAGCTGCTTCTTCGACTTCATGATGGCTGTCTAAGATAACAGCATTGCAAGAGAAAATAGATCTGGCAGGGCTTTGAAGCGTCGCTTCTGTCTTCACAACTGCAGATGGCTGTCTAAGATAACAGCATTGCAAGAGAAAACAGATCTGGCAGGGCTTTGAAGCGTCGCTTTTGTCTTCACAACTGCAGAAGCTACGCACCAACACAAGGGGCGGCAGGAACAAGCAGAAACTGCGCACCAACAAAGAACAGCAGGAACTGCGTAACAACAAAAAACAGCAGGAACAAGCGTTGGAATCTGGTAGGATCAATAAAAAAATGCAAATCGAATCAGATTCTCTTATGACGAACTCAGACTAAAACCTGCTCTGATACCATAAAGAAACCATTCAAAAACAAACAGATATATGTGGTTCGGCCGTAGCCTACGTCCATGGAGAAGGGAGAGAGATTCATATTATTCATCGTTGTGTATCTGGAGATTACAACACCTCTGCATATAAAGAGATACAACCGCCTTAATTAGAAGGCACGGATTAGGACGAATCCCACAATTTATGCTTTCTCCAGCACAAATAGATAGATACAAATCCCGTAAATATCTCTCTTCTCCAACAATAACAATAATATCAACTCATAGATTTGGCCTTGCAAAGAGTTTGAAAAGCTGCATAAAAACTTCAACAATACTGCCTCTCTCCCCAACAAATAACCGCACTTCTTGAATTCTTCGTCCCGATCTATTATATTGGATGACATTTTAAAACAGCGCTTTCCGTCCACGATGAAACAGGATGGTCCTTCGAGGTAACGTATGATCACCCATTCTCCCTCTTCCCAATTTGCTTCATGAAAACATGTTCCTATAAAATTATCGTACCCAATAGGAGTATCATACCAAATAAAATTATCCAGACACCAATTGGGCCTCCAACTCTCGGATTTGATAATACAACATACCATAGCCGCATCGGACAAATTTAGCTCCCGGCATCTTAACTCAAGAAACCTTTTCTCACCACACCTGTCAGCATCTTCTTCCCAGAACTCGAAGATTTCAAGACCGGGAAAAGTGAACGAATACAAAATTGACTCAACAACAGGCGAGACCTTTCCACATATTCTCATTTCCCGTGGCCACTTCTGCAAATCAGTTGCAAAACACTACAGTTAAACAAAACAATTTACTTTTTAGAATAACAATTTCATATTTTTAGCAACCTCTATTACCTCCGTTTGTATGCTTTGAATGCAAGCTTCAATAACTGCTATGTTGTCTGCTTGAAGATTCAGCGTCCTCAGTCTCTCCGTACCCCCCAAACTGTGTATACCAGGCACCATCCAGCGTGTCCGTACAAGCATATTGTCCAGTGACTTTAAATGCTCTAAACGATCTATTTTGTTTAATTTATGGCAATCTTCAACATAAAGATTTTTTAAGGAAACTAATCCTGCCAAACTCGGCATCTCGTATAAGTTTGGACATTTTTTTATTGCCAATGTCTGAAGATTATGCAGCTGTCCAATTTCTATTGGCAGAGATTCCAACTTCTGACATCCTGAAACATCAAAAACCCTGAGGTTTTTTATGTTTTCCAGAATATCTGACTCTAAGGTGAGCTTAACACAATTACGTAAATTGAGGTATTCGAGCCATTTCAGCTGCTTAAAAGACACGGGCAACCTCTCTAAACTCTTACAATTTCTCAAATCTATATGACGCAGGCTTTCCAAATCCCCAAAACGCCAAGGTAGACTTGACAGCTCCGACCATCCTGGTAATTCTAAATGCTCCAGCGAGTGAAGTTGACAAAACTCTTCTGGCAGGCTCGATAGTCTCGATAGTTCCCGAGGTTCCCTACGCCAAAAGGAAGGAAGGAAGGATAGTCTTTTCAAATGCTTGAGATCGCCTATTGATCTGGGAAGACTTTGGAGCTTGTAGGCATCTGTAATTAGCAGCTCTCTCGATTTCAAAGGGGGCTGCGAACAAACAATTTTCCATTTCTAATGAGTTAAGAATAGAAAAAAACATTTAAATAGAACGGAAGCATTTTTTCGAATTTAACAATAGCAAGGCAAATTTTGCTTACATGTGCCTCCTCCCACAATGCTTCCAACTGCCCAGCGTCTAGAAGCTGTAGAACTCTAATGTTCTTCAGTGAGAGCCATGATGGAATACTTCTGTCCTTAAAGCGAGACCATCGAAGCCACAAAAGGCCTCTGGAAAGCTCCCCAGATTCTTTGGTAAAATCATTATCTTTAACATCAAGAAGTTGTAATCCAACCCTCAAATTTGGGTTTCTCATCATTTCAATTTACTCTTTGAAAGGCGGGCGGTAAGCCATTAAACCCCGAATCGGCATTCCTTGCTAAAGTGGAAAAAGCAACAACGTAACTTCAATTTAATTACATAAAAGGAAAAAGATAAAAAAAAAAGACTTGACAGACAAACAAGGAAACAGGTTTCCATGCTACGATTAATGACAAGAAATATTTAGTTTCACCTGAATGTGCATACTCTGACCCTGATACCAGATTCGCGATGGTGAGTGTTCCTCTGCAATCTGTCTTCCCAAATCCCTGAGATGATCATGCATCCTTATACACTCTTCCTCGTCCACCTCAACAAGGCACTTGTTATGAAGCGTTTCCCAGTTACATAGACCGCTCCAGCCTGATCCATCCCACACAGCAATTGCCGAACTTCTTCCTTCACCGATAAAGAAACATGCAATATCCAAGAACATTTCTTGCTCATCTTCATCGAGGGCATCGTAGCTTACTTTTAGCCTCTGAATAATCTCCTTGGGCAATATTCTCCGGATCCTATCTAGCTGAGAAACCCAATAATCCTTGGACCTTTTACCGTAAAGCTGTCCTCCAATGACCTTCAAAGACAGAGGCAACCCATTGGAAACATCTAAGCAATTTTCAACTAAATCTTCAAAGCCTTCTTCTGGGAAAGATTGTAAGAAGGCATGCCAGCAGAAGAGCTGCTTGGCATGAAGACGTTTTAGCGGTTGTATTTTGTAAACGGATGTGATGCCACACTTTGTAAGTACGTCCCCTTCACGTGTTGTAAGAATGACCAGACTACCTGATCCGAGGCTCTCCTTTGTTGTCAACAGAGCTTCGAGTTGATCCTCGTGATCTGCATCATCCAAAACTATGAACACGCGAAGAGACTTCAAACTTCTTTCTAGAATTTTCTTGCCTTCCTTCATGTTGTCAAATGATTCGGTTTGGATACGGAGGTCATCAAGCAGTTTCTTCTGCTTGGTATGCAAAGCATTTTTAGATGCAGCATCTCGCACGTCATGCAGAAAACTGGAGAGATTGAAAAAAGAGCTTCTCCTATTGTACAGCTCTGTTGCGAGTGTAGTTTTACCAGAGCCACCAAACCCAGCGATCCCCACAATTTGTAATTGCTGCTCACTCTCACTATATTCTTGTCGGCTTCTTTCAAAGTCTTCTACGATTTCATCCATTCCAACTGGATGTTTGGCTACCTCCAACGGCTCCTTTTTAATCACTCTCAAAGGCGAATTCACTATGCTCTTCAACAGCATCCCTTCATTGCTGAACATTTACAAGCAAAATAAATACGATGAAACAGACATATATGGTAAAAGAATGTGCGTACCATGCAAAATTATTTGATAAATGTGAGAGGCGGGATATTTGAATTCTTACCCAGTTTTGTTGTTGAGCACGTGGCCAGAAAGATTTGAGACTCTTTCGAGTGCCGTTTTCCACTCCTCCACCATGCTTGAGGGGCACCTGCCCTTCTCTTCGTGCTGGGAGAATGCATAAGCATAACATCCTTTTCCTTTTCCCACCCATCGGAGATCATCGGGCTTAACATGATAGAACACTGGAAGAATTGGAGTGCCAGTTTCGAGCATAAAGGATAGCTCGGCCAGACACCAAGGAGATTCCGCATACCTCTTTGAAAAAATAGCAATATGAAGTCCAGCAGTGCGCATTGCCTCTTTTATTTCTTCCGGTATGGAATCTCCAAAGTTCAGCTCCTCTTCATCTAGAAAAGCACTGAACCCGTTCATATCAAGCGTGTGATATATAGCGCTGGCTAGGTTGCGCTTAGTGTCACAACCGCGATGATTAATGAACACATCGACTGGCCTCTTCTTCATTACTGTTGACGATGATGAAGATGCTTGCGGCGTAATTCCATCAAACGGGATTTCTGGCTCTCTTATTCTGCTGGGCTGTGGAAGTGGAAGACTCTCCCAGCTCCATCTGACGCTGCACAGCTGTGGATTTGGATATGTAAGTGTTAAAAGCTAATATCAATGAAGTAGAGAGAAAGAAATCGATCACTGGAATCTCCAGAAGAAAGCAAATTCGCCGGCAAGCATTCAAAGCCTAAATAAAACGACGAGATTGATAATGGGAAGACATGAATTTATAATGAAATTTGGAAGCGGGAATGTCCAAAGAAGATCACAATTTATGGTCTCACACAAAAGACCTCAAATCACAAGAATTACACACAAATAAAGCACCACATATACCTTGCATTTTCTAGAGCATATGAGATGTATATTTGTTTTTCTTTTGAAATGGGTGGTCGAAACTTGGAAATTTTTTTATAAAATGCACAATTGAAGTTAAGAGGAGGAAGTGCCACATATTAAGGCGAAGGAAATAGTTTAGATTATAGATACCATAAATTATTTTTGTCAACACTATAAATTTAATTTACTTCTTTGTGACTCTTTGTTTACTTTATCGTGGTTCATTTTGAGTTATATTAGGTGACTTTGACTAATTTATCTTTTGATTACATGGTAGTTTAATACATTTATTTCCATTTTTAGAAATTGTAAACATTAATAGGGGAGATGACTTAGTATTCTTGTTCTTCAACTCTATATCCCACAAAATCTTAAATGGTATATAGACTTTTCATGAAAATTTCAACATTCTTTTGAATGCAAGTTGAAAGATTAAAGCTATTATTTGGGATTCTAAGTAGTAAAAATACACATGAGATGAATCCTTATGTGAATAGTAGTCCATAAGTGGTTGTTTTGAAGTGGTGATTGATATTCATATAGCCTAGAAGGTCCTAATACCTATAAATTAGCCCTAGACTAAAATATGTAATGAACCCTCTATTTATGCACAAATGATCACCATCAGTTATTATCCATCCACACAATCTCAACCATATTATTTGGTCCCTTGAGGATTAGGTCACACATTAATTTTTAAAATGTTGATTAAAAGTTTAAAACATTCCATATTTTAAGAAATTTTGTGTATGTTTATTAACAAATGATAATTGAATAAAATATAAAGTTGGGAATATATGATATCCACATGCTAACTTTAAACCTAATCATCACTCTTGTTCCTTATCACTAGATTCTCACACTCTTCCTTCTTCTCATTGACTACAAACCTCACTCTCCCTAGCAACTTCATAGAAACTAATCTTCGTTAGACACAAATTTCAAGTTAGGATACAAGCAAAGAAATCCACATCCATCTAGAATAAGAAGACAATCTTACTAGGAAAGGATACCATAATATAAGCATTGACATTGTAGGTCAGGGAATGGGGATTTCCAATTTATGTTAAATCTCCATGGGGAAGAGAGATGGGAATGCATATCACAAAGAGGAGTAGATGTAGATATAGTTGAACCAAAGGGATATGCAATTTATAAATTATTGTTCTCATGTCTATACATATACCCACTCCCAACCCCACATTGTTTCACTAATTTGGTCCTATGCCTGAACTAAACTTTATGTCACTTTTCCTTGAAGCCCATAATTAAATATTAACAATTAGGATTACTACTATACACACAATTATGAAAAGAAAATGTCTGAGGAGAACAAGGCCTTATTTTCTAATGGAAGAAGGTTAAAGGAAGAAATGTTGAATGTTGGAGCATATAAAAAATTAAATTTTGAAAATATTTGACTAATGTTCACACCTTGAGAAGATGAGTATAAATTAAAAGAGAAAACACAAAAAAATGAAAATGGTATTCATGGGAATTAACATAGTGTAAGGGTTGCTCCAAAAAATCTACACAGTTGTCATTATAAGTAACAATTTATTTTTATAAGTAATATTTTGATTTGTGTGGTCATATATGTCAAATGCTAACAAAAAATAAAATATATTTTCATCACCCCATTAGCGAGAAAGAAAATTAAACTTTTTGAGTAGAGAGTTTTCATAATCTTATTTTCCATTACAAAAAAATGGAAACATACATAAACATTGCATTCCCCTTTTTTTGAGGATTTACATTTAACCTATATAGGTTTAGGTTTGAGGAAATTTTGCATGACTCCATTTGTAATAAATAATCATGTTTTACCCTATTGGAAGGATTTTGTATTTTGTTCCTTTGTCTCATAGTACAAAAAATATATAAATCCACTAATTTTGTCCATCCCTTTTCTAGGTGTGAGGGTTTGTGATGGATAACTCTAGGTTTGAGGATTTTTTTATAATGACTTCTATCGAAGAAGTGCTTTTTGCTCCATTTTTAGACATTATGTTGTTGATTTGAAATATAATTTTGTTTTTATAGATGTACATATAATTAGTTTAATGTATATATGGTTAAGCTTTTAGACATTTACTAATTATTTTGTGTACATGCTTATGCCAATTTTTTTGTGCATGTGTTCTATACATCTTTATGCCAAATATATTAATCTATTATAATTGAGAAATTTATCATACTTTATGAAGTTATATTATGTAAACGGGAAAATGTTTACCCAGCTAGAAGCACAATATATCCTTAGGGCTAGGTCAAGTAAGTGCTAAAACACTACAACAAATCTCTATGATTAGCTCCCTTTCTTGCTTCCACCCACTGTTTTAATGTATTTTTCTTGAATATTTTTAAAAAATGGATGCTATTTATTGGGATGGAACTATTTTTGGCATTTTTGCACCAATCAGGACAAGCAGGAACTAAATTAGGCATAAATTAGTGCCTACATTAGCACCAAAATTAGTGCCAAGATTAGCCCTAAAATTAACGCCTTACGTGGCACCCAAATTAATGCCTAAATTAGTGCCTAGGTTAGTGTCTACATTAGTGCCCATATTAGCACCTAATGTAATGCCTAATTTAGCACCTACTTCAGAGTCTATTTTAGCACCTAATTTCGCCTTATTTAGCACCTAATTGTTCTGATCTAGTAAGGATTAAGGGTGTTAGAATTAAAAAAAACCTTCCCCAATATTCACTGGCCTTCAATTGCTTGCCTACATTTCACTTGCATCAAAAGATCTACTAAATTTTATTTTTCATTGTATTTAACACAAAATGCAACAATTTGTGTGACAAGATCCATACTTTCACCAACATTCCCTTTGTATATTCCTATTTATTCCTCTAGATAATCATAAACAAAGTAATTTTTTCCTTTATCACAATACTTTGTGTAGATTAAGGGTTGAGGGTTGAGGGTCCAATGTATAGGGTAGAGGGTATAGGGATTGAGGGATTAGGGTTTAAGGGTAATTGAGGGTTGATGGTAGAGGGTAGAGGGTTGATGGTTTAAGGGTTGAGGGTTGATGGATTAGGGTAGATAGTTTACTTGGGTTTAAGGGTTGAGGGATTAGGGTTGAGGTTGGATAATGTTTGAGGGTAAAGGTTATTGGGTTGTGGGTAGAGGGATATAGAGGGTTTAACGGTTAAGGGTTTAGGGTATTGGCTTGAGGGTATAAGGTTGAGGGATGAGGGTTGAGGGTAGAGGGTAGAAGGTTTAAGGCCAATTTAGGGTTTAAGGGTTTAGGGTTGAGGGTTAACTAGGGTTGAGGGTATAGGGTTTAGGGTATAGCTAGGTTTGAGGGTATACAGTTGAAGGTCAATTAGGGTTGAGGTTCCAATGTAGAGGGTAGAGGGTATAGGGGTTGAGAGTTTAGTGTTTAAGGGTTGAGGGATTAAGGGTTGAGGGTTGAGAATTGAGGGTTGAGGGTTTAATGTATAGGGTAGATCAGAGGGTAGAGTGTAGATGGTTTAAGGGTTAAGGCTTGAGGGTTTAAGGTTGAGGGTAGAGATTTGAGGGTTTATGGTTGAGGGATTAGGGTTGAAGGTCCAATCTATGGGGTAGAGGGTATAGGGGTTGAGGGTATGTATATGGTTGAGGGATTAAGGTTGAGGATCCAATGTAAAGGGTAGAGGGTATAGGGGTTGAGGGATTAGGATTTTAACTAGGGTTGAGGGTTGAGGGTAGAGGGTTAATTAAGGGTTGATAGATTGAGGGTTGAGGGTTTAGGGATTAGGGTAGAGATTTCACTAATTGGGTTTAAGGGCTTAAGGGTTGAGGGATCATTAGGGTTGAGGGTAGAGGGTATTGGGTTCAGGGTGGAGTGCAAAGGGTTTAAGGGTTGAGGGTTTAGGGTTTAGGGTTCATGAGTGTACTGGAAGAATTTAAGGATTGAGGGTATAGGGTTGAGGGATGAGGGTAGAGAGGGAGGGATGGATTAAGGGTTGAGGGTAGTTTAATGTATAGGGTAGAGGGTAGAGCTAGTAGGGGGTGTAAGGGTTTGGGGTTTAAGGGTTGAGGGTTTAAGGTTGAGGGTAGAGGGTTGAGGGTACATGGTTCAAGGATTAGAGTTGAAGGTCCAATGTATAGGGTAAATGGTATAGGGGTTGAGGTTGGATTAGGGTTTAAGGGTACTTAAGGGTTGAGGGTAGAGGGTAGAGGGTTGAGGGTTTAAGGGTTGAGGGATTAAGGGTTGAGGGTTGAGGGATTAAGGTAGAGAGTTTAATTGGGTTTAAAGGTTTAAGGGTTGAGGGATTAGGGTTTAGGGTTGAGTGATTGAGGTAAAGAGTTTACTTGGGTTTAAAGGTTTAAGGGTTGATGGATTAGGGTTGATGGATTAGGGTCGAGGGTAGAGGGTATTGGGTTGAGGGTAGAGGGACGTAGAGGGTTTAATGGTTTAGGTTTTAAGGTATTGGCTTTAGGGTATAGGGTTGAAGGATTAGGGTTTAGGGTAGAGGGTTTAGGGTATAGCTAGGTTTGAGGGTGTATGGTTGAAGGTCAATTAGGGTTGAGGTTCCAATGTAGAGTGTAGAGGGTATAGGGGTTGAGGGTTTAGGGTTTAAGGGTTGAGGGTCCATTGTATAGGGTAGAATGTATAGGGGTTGAGGGTTGAGGGTGTTGGTGTAATTAAATATTTAATTACATCTTCATAAGTTTACTTAGGCATTAATTTAAGTGCTAGGTTGTATTTTGCTATCCTTATCTAATTGAGCTATCTTTTAGCTCAAGTTAGGTTTAGGGTTATGCGTGCTTGCTTTTATAAGAAAGCCTCTTCTTGTACATTTGTATCAATACAATCATGAATCAATCTTGCATTTGATATAGCAAGCATCCTCACCATTATCTCTCTCTTGTGGAAGTATTTTAGGAAGAATGAACGCTCAACATGTATGCCTCTGAAAATTGAGTAGGAGCCTCCAATCTTGAATGAGCCACAACATTATCATGGTCAAACTCAACTAAGAAACATGACAAATCAAGTGATGGAAGAGACTCGTGAATATTAATATCCAAAGACAAAGAAGATGGTGTAACAGTTGTATTGAAACTGTCATCAAAGAGGAGAGAAATCCCCTCAAGTGTGTCCTCCAAATCTATAGCATGAGACTCTAGGAACAAGTTAGAAATCCCTATCAAATAATCATCCCACAAAGCAAGATCTGAAAAACTATGATTATCGTACTGAATAGAAGCAACAGTGGCTAAAGAAACAATATGAATAGGGTGTTGCCACAATAATGGGTTACACTTTTTGGGACATCTTGATTTTTTCCTGAAATTGCATATTTTTAGAAAATACAATAATTTATGACTTTAAAAGTTCCATTTAAATTATTTTAATTAAAGAGGAGTTGATCAAACCCCCTTAGATCAAACCCCCTTGGATAGAACCTTGTTAGATTTAAACCATACCTATAATTGAGTCTCCTCTACACCTATCAAAATGCTAATAAAAAACCACTTTTGATTTACCTTTTGGGTGATCAAATGAATTCATTTAAAATTTATGTTTTGTAAGCCTGCATCCCTTATTATAAGCTTCCCAAAAAGTATAATTTTAAATATGTTTAATTTGATTATTTTATTTATTTTTTATTTCTTGTGAATGTAGGATTTTCAATGAACATCAAGTTATTTATTTCACACATATGAAAAAAATAGAAAAATAGAAAAAAAAAATCTAAAAAATACATGTGCACTAGGTATTGATGTCTTTATTCCAACAAAAAAAGAATAAGTTAATTCAAATGAATAAAAAAAAAGTTATGCAGGCTAAAGTAACCTCTGTCCAAATTATAATTATGCTGACTTAGAAAATTAATTAAAAAATATATGTAACAAAATTTATGAATAAATATCCATTCCCTAGATATTGGTGTGAAAAATTTGTATTTTAAAAATTAGAATTGTATCCTATCAATAATAAAAGTTATGTGGGCCAAAGTGTAAGAAAAATTAGATGTAGAAAACAATTCTCCTAACATAAATACCTCGGGAAAGAATCAAGAAGTACTTTAAAACTTCCAATTACAGTCAAGTTAAGATGCACTATGAAACACATTACAGAAATAGAGTATTAGACAAACACACATGAACACCAGATATACGTGGGAAAACCCTTACAGGAGAAAACCCACCACACCAAGAGAAATCACTTTGTATTACAGTAATCGAAATTACATACAATTCTAGACTTATCTTTCTAGTGTCTGATTACAGCAGCATACAATTTGATTAAGAAATTTTCACGTTATAGCCCACAGAACAAAATTCTTTCACACTGATACAGTTTGAACTCTTCACAATTCTTTGTTGATCGAACAACTATCCAACCTCCAAGCATCTACAACTTGCAACTATATCCATGTCAAATTCTATCTGTAGAACTTCCTTACATAACCGTCGCAATTGACAGTCTTCTAATTGTTCCCCTTCGGCTCCTTCTATTCGTCCATGAGACTCCACATAGGACGGTCAATAGGTCAATAGAATTCGTATTGTATTGGCATCTTAGTGAGACACTAATAGTGTCTTGCCGATGGGACAAATACTTCTCATTAATGTTGCCAAGAGCCTCTGAGGTCGCCAAGATGTTATATCGAGCTTCAAGAGATACACCGAGACATCACGTAGTCGCCCTGACCTATCGCTTTCGCTAGAGGGTTATAGAAAATCAATAAGGTTACACCGAAGTCCCCAAACCTACTGTGCACCAAGTAGAAGTTAGCAAGAATCACATCTATCATCGAGAGTTCATACCGAACAACTTGAGTTACATCGAAAACATACACCTGTTGGCCAGACAATCAGCTTTTTCTGAGACATCATACCAAGATCCATATGTTTCACTAATGACCAACTGTCACCAAGAGCTACCCCGATAGCCATCAGCTATCGGCAAGACATTCACCATCGCTAAGAGGTTTCTCTGATAGCTTTAAGTTATACTGAAGGCTTCCAACACAACGAGCTATCGGCGAGACTTTTAACTCTCACTAAGACTTCTCATTGAGCCTGCCGAGTCACTCCGATGATCTACCTTTGAGTCTCTGATGGTAAGACATTTGTATATCGCCTAGACTTCATAACGAAGTCTTAGTGTTGCACCAATAACTCCCAAGTGTATTGTTGTTAGTATGGCATTCACTATTCGCTAAGATGTCTTCCCGAAACATTAGGATTATCCTGAAGATATCAATACATACACTATCGGCAAGAGAATAACACTTCACTGAGACATCTTAGCGAGAACCTTCAGTTTCACCAAAGATCACAGTCACCAAGAGTCTCCCCGATGCGTAATTGAATGGCCTTTCAGCCAGAGGTCTCCAGAGCACTATAAGGTCATACCAAATACATCATGCTATAGCGATAGAGTCCACAGTGTAACCTTTCAGAAAGACTTCTTCAGGGTCACAGCGACCTGTCCAAAACATTGTGATATGCACTGCTTGTTAGCCAGACAAATAGGATGTCACACCGACTTGGCTCTAATGGAAGTTTCAGCCTATAATGTTTGATGCACTTTTTCCAATAATCTCCCACTTGACGAAGATCATTCAGGCACCTCCAGAACACAAATAATACTTATTGAAAATCATGGGCACTAAGCCCCATTGAACTGGCACAACACCTGAACTTGTTTGTGCTCACCGGCTTCATTAATGCATCTGCAACATTCTCCAGAGTATCAACCTTTTCTAAACTGACCTTTCCATCCTCAACCATATCTCATACAAAGTGGTACTGTACATCAATATGTTTCGTTTAGGCATGGAAATTTGGATTCTTTGCCAGAAAAATGGCACTCTGATTGTCACATAAGATTGTTATTTCCCCTACATCAAAACCAATGTTAGAACACAAACATTTCAACCATACATTTTCTTTACAAGCATGAGTAGCTGCCATGTATTCAACCTCTATAGTGGACAAAGCGACTATAGCCTACTGCTTGCTCATCCAACTCACTGCACCACCATTCAGCATGAAAATGTATCCACTAGTGGATCTCCTGCTGTCAATGTTCCCTACCCAATCAGAATCTACATATCCATGAATACTGAGTGTCCTCTATGATTAAACCAAATTCCCATGGTAACATAATGCAAAATCTGAAGTTCCCTTCAAATATCTAAATACTCTCTTCACAGCATCCCAATGTATTCTACTTGGATTTTCCATAAATCGACTAAGTACTCCCATTGCTTGGGCAATGTTTGGCCTTGTACAGACCATTGCATACATAATACTGTCTACAACACTAGCATAGGGCACATTGGTTATGTCCTCCATCTCAGTAGGAGATTTTGGACAGTCCTCAATAGAGAGCTTCATTCCCTACATGACTGGAACAACTAACTGCTTGCAATCATTCATACAAAATCTCTCTAGAATAGTCCTTGTATACTTACTCTGACTGAGCCAAAGCTTTCTATTCTTCCTATCCTTAGATATCTCCATCCCCAAAATATACCTTGATGCACCAAGATCCTTCATTTCAAACTTAGTAGACAATTGAGACTTAAGATTAGAAATCATTAGCTTGCTATTTTCTATGAACAACATATCATCAACATAAAGAGCAATAACAAGCACTTGATCACTTTCAGCTTTATAGTATACACAATGATTAGATTCTGATCTCACGAAGCCTAAAGATAATACATAGGTATCAAATTTCTTGTACCACATTCTAGGTGACTGCTTTAACCTATACAGAGACTTCTTTAATTTGAATACCAATTTTTCTTTACCTTTCTCAACAAAGTGCTTAGGTTGGGACATATAGATTTCTTCTTCAAGATCACCATGAAGAAATGTTGTTTTCACATCCATCTGTTTGACCTCTAAGTCATATGTTGTTGCAAGTGATAAGAGAAATCTAATGGACGTCAGCTTTTCTACAGGAGAAAATATTTCCCCATAGTCAATTCCCTCTACCAGGGAATAACCTTTTGCAACTAGTCTCACCTTGTATTTTTCTACACTGCCATCTAGACCAATCTTTTTCTTAAATACCCATTTACGGCCCACAGGTTTTCTGTCTTTAGGCAAGGGCACCAGACTCCAGGTTTCATTTTTATCTAATGACGCCATTTCTTCCTCCATGGCTTCCAACCAAGAATCTAAATCAGACATTTTAATTTCCTCTTTTACGGTCCTAGGCTCATCAGTGCTACAATTTAAAGCATAGGCACAAGTAGAATCAATTAATGAGAACCCATACCTATATGGTTGTTTCCTTTCTCGGGTTGACCTCCTCACAGGCTGAGGTTGAGGTTCATCTTCTTCAGAACTTTCAGAACTACTTGAGCTCTCCTCAGTTTCAGGTATGTTTTGAATCTTCAATTCCTCTTTCTGTGGTGTAGGAGGAATTACTGCTACATCCTTACTATTTTCTGACTTTGTCTCTGACTGCAGATCCAAGGTGGAAGGTTTCAGCTCATGAAAGATTACACTTTTTTTGTATACAACCTTCTCTGTAATAGGATTCCAAAGCTTGTATCCTTTAATGTTAGCATTATAGCCAATAAAAATACACCTGACAGCCTTGTTCTCCAACTTAGATCTTTTTACATCCAGCACATGTGCATATGCCTCATAGCCAAAAAATCTAATATGTCTAAGAGAGGGCTTCTTACCAAACCACGCTTCCAAAGGTGTCTTATCAACAAGAGTAGAGTTTGGAGACCAATTAACCAAGTAACATGTAGTAGCAGTAGCTTTAGCCTAGAACTTCTCCTCCAAACTAGCACTAATAAGCATACTTCATGCTCTCTCCATCACTATCCTATTGAACCTTTCTGCAACTCCATTCTACTATGGAGTATAAGGTGTAGTCTTGTGTCTTTTGATTCCATGGTCTTTACAGTATCTTTCAAATTCATCAGAATAGAATTCACCGCCATTATTAGTCCTTAAGCATTTTATTATTTTACTAGTCTAATTTTCAACAAGATTTTTAAACTCCTTAGATCGACTGAACACTTCTGATTTACTTTTCAAAAAATATATAAATGCTCTTCTTGAATAATCATCAATGAACAACACATAGTATCTTGATTTAGACAAAGAAGGAACATCTACTGGACCAAACACATCTAAATGGATATAGTCTAAAAAACTAGAAGATTTATGAGGACTATCATAAAATGAAACATAATGTTTTTTTCCATATATATAGTGTTCATAGAATTAAAGATACCACATTTCCACAATCTATATTGATTATTGCTGGATGACTTTTGGATTTGATTGTGTAAGAGTTTTTGCATCAACCAGGTTTTTATTTTTCAAAGTTTTTAAACCTTTTTCTCCTATGTGGCCTAATCTATGATGCCAAAGCATAGTCTTTTCTGTAGGAATTTTTACTTCCGTAGAGTTTACATAATTAGGGATATTTCCCTCTTTACCTCTATGAGTAGCTTTTAGTGACTTTGAAAAGACATTGTTACATTGAACAGCTTGTGCATCTAGCTTGTACAAGGTACCAATTTGAGCACCTCTATCCAACACCATTGAACCTCTAGTCATCTTGTAGCCACTTCCCGAGAACAAGAGTTTTACTCCAATATCATTAAGCTTGCTAACAGACACAAATTTTGAGCCAGACCTAGTATGTGCATAACATCATTGATCCCCTTTATTCTACCATCAGGGAATTAGATTCTGACTCTTCCACGACCAACAATTTCCAAAGTTGAATCACTCACCAAGTACACCTTTCCACCATCGTATTCTTCATACTTTGTAAACCATTCTCTGTGAGATGTCATATGGAACGATGCTCCAGAATCAATTAGCCAGACTTCATCTGATGCCTGTGTAGCTAAGGTTGCAATGAAGGCGTCACCATCACTATTAGAAGAACCATTATCGAAAGATCCTTTCTTCTTCTTTTTCTCCTCTTTACAATCCTTTCAGACATGATCAAGTTGCCCATAGTTCCAACACTTCACCTTGGAATTTTTGCCATGAGACTTTGATCTCCCCTCTAATTTGGATTTGGACTTCTTGTCCTTCTTCTTGCCTTTCTCCTTTGACCTTCCTTTGACAGCAAGAGCCTCCTTAGCCATCTTAGAATATTTTCTTCTCATTTCTTCTAAAAATAAAGAACCAACAACATCTTCCATCTTGAAACTAGATGTTGTACTCCCAATAGCCATCACCAGATGATCCCAAGAGTCTGGAAAAGAACATAACAGAAGTATACAATGATCTTCTTATTCAATCTTTACACCAACAGATGTTAATTGTGCGAGTAGCATGTTAAATGCATTCAAATGATCAGCTACAGACCCTCCTTCCTACATTCTCAAAAAGTAGAGCTTCTTTCTCAGGAATAGCTTATTCACCAAATATTTCCCCTAATAAATGGACACTAGTCTTTTCCACAAGAGAGAGGAAGTCTTCTCTTCATGCACATTGAGAAGAACTGAGTCTGGAAAATAGAGCCTTATTAGCCCCTTATCTTTTCTATCTGAAAGGTCCCATTCTTCTTGCTTCATGCTTGTAGGTTTAGTTCCAGACACAACAAGCCAAAGGTCTCGATCTACTAAGAGATCCTCCATCTTGAGTTTCCACAATTCAAAGTTACTGCCATTAAATTTCTCTATTTCAATCTTCACAGATGAACTAAACATCTTAACCTATAAATAGAAATAACAATCTCTACAAGACTCCCACTGAACAATATTAACACAAAAAACCAAATGTACCCCCAAGGATAACACAACTGGCCAACCTCTGATACCACTTGTAAGGAAAATTAGATGCAGAAAACAATTCTCCTAATGTCAATACCTTAGGAAAGAATGCAGAAGTACTTTAAAACTTACAATTACAGTCAAGTTAAGATGCACTATAAAACAGATTATAGAAACAGAGTATTAGACAAACACACATGAACACCAGATATACATGGGAAAACCCTTATGAGAGAAAAACCCCACATCAAGAGAAATCAATTTGAATATTACAATAATCAAAATTACATACAATTCTAGACTTATCTTTCTGGTGTCTGATTACAACAACATAGAATTTGATTCAAAAATCTTCACATTACAGCCCACAGAACAAAATTATTTCACATTGATACAGTTTGAACTCTTCACACTTCTTTGTTGATCGAACCACTATCCAACCTCCAAGCGTCTGCAACTTGCAACTATATCCATGTCGAATTCTATCTGTAGAACTTCCTTACAGAACTATCACAACTGACTATCTTCCAATTGTTCCCCTTTGGCTCATTCTATTCGTCCACAAGACTCCACATAGGATGGTCAATCGGTCAACATAATTCATATTGTATTGGCATCTCGGTGAGACACTAATAGTGTCTCCCCGATGCCACAAATACTTCTCATCGATGTCGCCAAGAGCCTCTGGGGTCGCCAAGATGTTATATCGAGCTCCAAGAGATACACGGAGACATCACGTAGTCGCCCTGACCTATCGCTTTCACCAGAGGGTCATAGCGAATCACTAAGGTTACACCAAAGTCCCCAAACCTACTGAGCACTAAGTAGAAGTCAGAAAGAATCACATCTATCACCGAGAGTTCATACTGAACAACTTGAGTTACACCAAAAACATATACCTATAGGCCAGACAATCAACTTTCACCGAGACATCATATCGAGATCCATATGTTTCACCGATGACCAACTATCACCAAGAGCTACCTTGATAGCCATCAGCTATTGGCAAGACATTCACCATTACTAAGAGGTTTCTCTAATAGCTTTAAGTTATACCTAAGGCTTCCAACACAATGAGCTATCGGCGAGACTTTTAACTCTCACTAATACTTCTCACCGAGCTTGTCGAGTCACTCCGATGATCTACCTTTGAGTCTCTGATGGTAAGACATTTGTATATTGCCCAGACTTCATAATGAAGTCTTAGTGTTACACTGATAACTCCCAAATGTATCCCTGTTGGTATGACATTCACTGTTCACTAAGACGTCTTCCCAAAACATTAGGGTTATCCCGAAGACATCAATACATACACAGTCAGCAAGAGAATAACACTTCGCTGAGACATCTTAGCGAGAACCTTTAGTTTCAGTGAAGATCATAGTCGCCAAGAGTCTCCCCGATGCACGATTGAATGGCCTTTCGACCAGAGGTCTCCAGAGCACTATAAGGTCATACCAAATACATCATGCTACAGTGATAGTGTCCATAGTGTAACCTTTTGGCAAGAATTCTTCAGGGTCACAGTGACCTATCCAAAACATGATGATACACACTGTTTGTCAGCCAGAAAAATAGGATGTCACACCGACTTGGCTCTAATGGAGGTTTCAGGGTATAATTTTTGAGGCACTTTTTCCAACATGAAGTAAACATCACTTTTTAAAAATGTTGATTAGTAGAAAAAATAACTTATTAAAAATTACATAAAATGATTCACAATTTTTTTTTAATTTTTTTAAAAAATATAATTAGAATCTACACAAAATATCTAACAAATAACTAGTTTCATTCATCTTCAAAACCTTAATGGTTTAGCTGCTATAGGTGTAAGAAAGTGAATGTCTGGTGAAAAATCCTGATTTTAATGTTAAGTTTGGCCAAAAACTATAACCCATTATTGTGGGATCACCCAATATGGAGATCAAAGTGAATATAGGGTAGAGGGTATAGGGGTGTAGGGTAGAGGGTTGAGGGTAGAGGGTAGAGGGTTGAAGGTTAATTAAGGGTTGAGGGATTAGGGTTGATGGATCATTAGGGTCAAGGGTAGAGGGTATTGGGTTGAGGGTGGAGGGCAAAGGGTTTAAGGGTTGAGGGTTGAGGGTTTAGGGTTGAGTGTACTTAAGGGTTTAAGGGTTGAGGGTATAGGGTTGAGGGATTAAGGGTTTGGAAATAAATATTTTGGGACCCAATGCTATATGCTCCTTCTAGGGTTTTTCACATAAAAGACATAAGATTGGAGCCACAATGTAGTGTTTACACTCAATGAGGGATCTAATATAGATGCAATATTCCTAAATGAAGTAAAATAAATGCAAAGAACTAAAAATCACTATTGATAATGTATGCAAAACTAAGAAATATGAAGTGTTTGAAAACATAGTGGGGTATGTGCAGGATCATGATGGGCCAAAAGTGTCAATATGATGGGTATTTGTAGGGTATGTGGCTGATGACTTTTTTTACCCAAAAATTGATGAAATAAAAAGGGTTTTTAAAGGAGATTCTCAACTTTCCACCAATATAAATTATGCTTTACTTTGAATTTAATAAATAATTATTATTCATTTTTTATTTGAATTGTGACTAAAGTCTTGATTGATAAGCTAATTGAAAAAAAATTATAGCTTTCGAATGGTATCACATTTTTGGAATCCAAAACATGCATCACATTCTATGCTTTACATACTATAGGATTAAAAAAAAAAGAAAATTTGAATTTCATGAAGTTTTGACCAAGTTAAGATGGTCAGACATATGAGTTTTTATATTTTTTAAAAGTTGTAATAAAAAATTCATAATTAATTATTTACTTGGAAAAAATTACAAAAAAATATGCATCACATCCAGACATGAGTCCTCTACTTACATCTAAAATCTTATACAAAATATATTATCATTTATTGTGGTTAGGGTGGTTAGACAAACACCTACTTCTTTCCCTAAAATTTAAGTACTACTGCATTGAAATTTCAAATTTTTTGCAAATAGATTTAAAAAAAAAAAAACCTAATAGTTTAGAAAATAAATTCAATTTTCTATAGATTCTATTCTTACATATTTTTGAAATAATATAGATAATTATTCAAATTTTTATGTAAATTTTCCTAACTTTGATTTTTCTAATTTTTTTACCACTTAAGGGATTGTTTTTTCGATGATGATCCTACACATACTTAGTGTGATATGCAAAAATGAATTAGAAACATGCACAAGTGAAATCAAAACTTAATGAAATTGAACAAAGTGCACTTGGAGGTAGAATGTTGATCTAGAAGATTCTATTTAATGCTACAAAAATCACTCTTGATGATTAGTGGGACTCATTCACCACTGATGGTGAATCAATCCTTCTTCTGGTAAACTTTACTAAAATTGGTTTCTAAGTGTCGAGAACTGAAAACTAAATAAAATATCTTTTTTAGCCTAGTAGTGGGACTCATTCGCCATTGATGGTGAATTAGTCCCCACAAAAAAAATGCAAATTATGAATTCAACTCTATGGATCCAGATCTGCACTTGTCTTCCTATCGAGTTGACGAAACCAAATCTGCAGAAAATGAACTAAATGCTATCTCCAAGCTTGAATTAGGGTTTGGTTGACTTGAATAGCTTTGATGACTTATTGACCACTTTTCAACACCTATTTATTTGATAAATCTTCCTACAAGACCTACAAACACACATGCAAAGAGGGCAAAAATGGTTAAGGGTTAGAGTATAGGGATTTTCCTCTATCAAATCCCACTTTGGTAATCAAACCCTTGATAAAGAAATGCAATTGAAATAAGAAAGGAATGATGAATAAAAAACATGCAAGTGTCCTAAACTCACTAATATCTAAATAATGATAACTAGAAGGTTCTATCATGATATCTAGGATATCATATGCTAAAAGTATGCTTGCATAAATTATGAAGTTGGAAATGATATATGTTGTAATTGATGTTTTGTAAACCTTGTTGATAGTTAATCCTTGAATGGCTACTCATATTTCCTTGAGAATGGGAGAATAGTCTATTCCATAAGGTTAGGGTATATGCACTCAAATATGATTATATTTATATATAGTTTCTAATTATCCTATTATCTTATACTTGACCAAGAGTCTATATACTTTCTAGTTCTTTCTTTTACAGACCGTGCCCCATGTTATTGGAACATTGTGTGTGTAAAAGAAAGAAGAATCCATCTTTAGTATCTTACTTTTTTATTCATGAAATTCACAGTTCTAAAATGTATGGTTCTTTAATAGATCGATTCTTCTCATAATCTATCAAGTGATTTGCAATAGATTCTTATTCACACATCACAAGTAAATTAGAGGTGGTTGTGAAGGTCTAGTGAACTAACTTCAAAAATTAGTTGTAAAATATAATTATAATTATATATAATATAAAATATAAAATAAGATAAATCTTATTACTTGAATTTTTTTTTGAAATAACTATCATAAATAAATTACTTGATAGATAGATCAACTATCAAATTTCAATCTTGATTTTCTACATAAAATTTTGAAAACCAAAAGAAAAAATATGATTAATTTTAAAAGACAATAGAACTTGTCAATTTAAAAGAATTACATTTGAAGAGATTAATTTATCTACACCAAGTATTCAAGCTTTGTAACAACAATTCATTAATGAAATATATTCTTAATAAAACACAACTACATTAAACCAATATATCATATAGAGATGACAAATAATAATATGATATATGTACTAATTTTTATATGATAAAAAAGAAATAAGGATTTAGTTTTATGTCTAATTTGTAGAATTTAACTATGATTCTATTTAATGTTTTCAATATATGTGGGATTATGAAATTTTGACAAACTATTGAATAAATTAGATTTTACTTAGTTTAATTTTATATTATAAAAATAATATCACTGCTTATGGATTCAACCCTAATCTATAGATTTGATCTCTACTTGAAAATAATGTGGGCATTCTTGATCTCTTAAACTTTACTCATTTTGAGTATCTAGACGTGTATTGACAAATTTGGTAGTACCTATAGATAGTATTGTATTTTTTTATGCAAGGGAATCTCTCCTTAGTTAAAATCCTTGAGTCTATTTAAGGGTATCGATAAGATTGATGACACACTAAGAAAGTGTGTAATATGCTTATCTTGTTCTACATGTGTAGATGTTGTGGGCTAACTAAGTAAAGCTATACTATGATAATCAATTTCTGTGTATTATGTTTGTGTTGGAATTCAATTGAATTTTTAAAAATGAATTAGGTTTTTTCCTTATATAAAAAATCTTAGAATAAATTTGAGTATTTATCTTAAATTGGTAGGTATTTACTAGTGGGAAAGTGGTTGTTATAACCTCATAATTAAATTTGAACTAGAAAATTAGGGGGTTAAATCCATGTTCCATCTTTGATCTACAATCAAATCCACAGCTACAAGCCTAACCTAAGGTAATAAATGAATAATCTACAAGCTGCTCTTAGAATTTATGAAAGTGAGTTTAGGATATTTTACCAATTCTCATTTAAAAATATGTCACTTGTACACTAGGCATTAAATTTGGTGCAACCTAGGAAAGTGAGTCTGAAAGAGAGGGGCTAACTATAAGGTTTTTCTTGTCATCCTTCAATTTTTCCCACACTTCAATTGCATCTGGACTACTATGAAAGTGCATGTTAATGCAAGAAAACTTAGTCAATATGAAAGAATATATCAAGCTCTTATAAAAATGATGGAGATACATAGATGATAATTTTTTGTATTCTCCTTATAATATACACTCCATATTGAAATTTGAAACCAAAAACATTGACCAAACTAGCATTTTACATAAAATTAATATTTACATCATCAACTATTTGACAATATCGACAAACAAGAAGGAAAATGTAAAATGAAAAATACAAGAGCTAAGAAGTGTAGTGTAGAAAAATTTATCCCTTTACATTTTCACACTTGTTTAGGCTCTTCCTACTAAAATTGGGCTTCTTTATGCCTTATTTAATGCATTTTTCTGAGGATAATCCTGACACTTAATTAATCACAAATCATAATTTAATGTTTTTGGGTTGTGTGTTCTAGATTTAGTGATTTGGTATTCATATGCCACCTTGGGCGTATGGGTGCCACCTAAGTTTCGGTGCTTGATCCTAAATTTGGCATGGAACTTTACATTTATTGAAATTTGTGTCCCAAGCCTAAGCTATTGGGACTCTATGCCTCAACTAGCACATGAGTCCCACATTAGCTTGGACCTATATTTTGAATTCAATTTTTGGTGGTATTTTATTCTCCTAGATATGATGTTGACTTGTGGTGTTGTAATTTCAAGAAATTTGACATAAACAAGTATAAATACAAGGTTATTTTACATAATTTCTCCTAACAAGATCTAGCAACTCAAGTGTTCAAGCACTATACCAAATTTGTGATCAAGAGACTTTACAATAGAATTCAAGAGCTATTTATCAAGAATTTTGGAGCTATATTCAAGAATGAAGAATCATGTCAAAGTCATCATGCATCATTTGTGTTTTTTAGCTAACATTTGTGATGTAGGTTTTTATGATTCAAGCAAGCATTCAAATCAAGATTCATAGCATTAAATAAAGATTCAAGATCAACATTAATGTTAGTCATTTCACATAAGTTTGCATCCTTTGTTACAAGGGTTTGGTGAGCTGCAACATAGCTTATTTGTTCATTCATCATTCAATTTAATTTTGTTTCATGGTTTGATTACCAAAATGGGCTTTGACCAAGGAAAACCCTTGTCCAACAACACAATAAAAAAATATCTCATCTACATGTGTGATTGTAGATCTAGGCACTTTGAGACTTGAATATCCTTTGAAGATGAAGTTGCAAGATTGAAGAAAGTTGTCAAAGTTTTCAAGAAGTTGTCATCTTCATGGAAAGTCACCCACAGGTTAGAATTCAAAGTTTTAGACTCAAAGATCAGATAGGAGAGAAGCTACAGAAGATCACTAGAGGATACTATAGTTTTAGACAAACCCTAATACTGGGACTAAATCACCACCTTGTGTGTATGAGTGGACTAGTATACCACTTTTCATACATTTTCTTTAGATCCTAATTTAGCAATTGTAGATTCTAGATTCAGCCTGAAACCCTAAACTAGGACTAAATTTCCCAACTTGGCATATGAGTCCTAATGTGCATCAAGAGTCATGATTTTGAGATCATATACCTTGTTTCAAGTATCTTTAGCTTTCTAGGTTCACCTCTGTTCATTCTCAGTTTGTTATTCTGATTTTGAGTTTCATTTCCTAGGTTACATAGCTAGATTTGCATATCATTTGCATTTCCTTTGTTTTAAGCCTTTTCTTAGTGGTGAAAACCCTTTGTTTAATTACACCCAAGGAAACCATCCTAAACCTAGCTCATTCCTCAATAAATTCAAGTGGTTGAGGGATCTTGGTTTCCTTTAATGAACTAGAGGAAATAGGTTCATGCTTGTGTTCCATCTCCTAAAAGGTGGAGCACCCTATTTTCTTGTGTTCAAGAAGTATCCAACAAAAATATTTATATGGTTGTAAAGGAGCAAATAAAAAAAGAGTGATATAGAGTTATCAAGGAGATTACAACTAAAAAATCGGAAACAGATAAGGAGAGTGTAGAGATAGAGGAACCTGATGTTCAAATTTAAGTTGAAACTAGCTAGTTAGAGGCATGGTTTTCCTAGACTAAGAAATTAAGGTTTCTAGAATCTCAAAATATGATTTGATGTGTTGTAATCTATAGGAACTTTCTTAAGGTACTTAGCCTTAGAATTTTATTTGATGATGAATAATTGATATTACCCTAATTTTATGGATGAATGTGGTTGAATGCTTGATCTTGATGTTGGGTCTTCAATATTCTCCAAACCCCACATTTTAGTGTTTCCACCTCTACAATGACTATGATAATGTTGGATAAAGAGTGCTTAGCTTAGGTCAAGAAGAGGAAAATGGATAAAATAAATGATAAATTACAAGTGTTGTAACTTACCACTCACATCTTCTTTCCTTGATAAATTGAAGTCATATCACACAAAAATAATTAACATGAAACATGAACAATCTTACTTATGACTCAACTTGATTTTTATGTTGCATTGCTTGACTGATAAAGATGTAAAATATTGATATTCTACTCTTGAGTTTCCTTGATTACCTTTTAATATACTTAATTGAAATTCAAATTTATTTCTAGATTGTTTAGCCCTTCAAATGGTGGAAAAAAATATATTTATATGCATTCTTGATTTTCTATAACAATTATTTTGAAAAGCCTACAAATAAATTTAAATTTGCAAACCTAAAAGTGTCAATAATTAAAAATTAAAAGTTGGGCCAAAATAGGGTGAGCATCCTAGACTAGACCTATTTTGAATTTTAAATTATCATTAATTAAATAATAATGTAATTACCAAATTTATCTTGATTTTCTAGTAATGGTAATAAAACAGGATAATAACATGCATAATTAGGTCCAAGCACATAAGGGGGAGCTTAACATAGTATGAAATTGTCATGGTAAAAAATTTACACTAAATTTAGTCCCCACTTTAGCGAAAAGTATAAGCTTATTCTAATGCTCACATTAAAGTAAGAAGAAGCCAAGAAGGGTTCTCTCATCAAAACATTGGATAAGTAAGATGACATCAAATCTAGGGGATGTGCTAGCCCCTAGGATCAAGATCCTACTAATCAACAATGTAAAGACAAAGAAACACACATAGACACAAGTTACAATAAAACAAGAGAGACATGAGAATCAAACTACAAAATGAAGAAACAAAGAAAAAATACAAAAAACAACATGCAAAGTAACCATGCAAACATAATGCAAGCACAATGCAAACACAATACAAGTACGATGTAAACATGAAAAAGAAAAAAGGAATATGACATCACAGACTAGCAAGATCCATATATTTCTTACTAGGATCTATGAACATTATAATGCATTTAGATCAAATGCAATTGAATTAAGTAGTTAAAACATACAATTAACCTAAGTCACATTCCCAATGAAATTCTTAAAAATGCTAACTAGAAAGCCATTAAAACAAAAAATAACATTAAATTATAAAATGGAAAACCTATTTAATGTTCACCTACAAACCCCATCCCATTAGGGAATTAGTGCTTGTTTTATGTGGAAGGCTCTCCTCTTTCCTAATCCCATTTGATGAATGTGGTATAAGCTTCAAGTTGAGTGATAATGGAGTTTGTGTTAGAATTGAAGATTCAACCCAAAATTGTCATGAAACACCTACAAGAAATTACCTATCATAATAAAGAAGATCAAAAGTGAGATTGTGCTCAATGTAATCTAGGGGGACCTCCACGTGCAAGGCCTCAAGTCACGAAGGGCCAAGATGCAAAAATTTTCTTTAACTTGCCTCAACTAAGTGAGATGTTTAGGATATGAGGATGAGGATGATGAGAATGATGAGGAAATGAGGTGAGTTGTTTTTTGAGCTCAACTTTATATCTTGGATAGTTCTTTGTTTTAGGATGAGAGCACAGTTTTGGGATGATAGCGTAGCACGCTGGTGTCTCTTAGGTGCACTGGCATCTGTATGACTAGAGGATTGAAAGTACAATGTAAACTTATTAGAAAATGAGCTAGTAGCCTAGCTAGCAACTTATAAGAGAGAAAAACAACACTATGAAATATCAAAAATATAAATGAAGGTGATAAAGTAAATATACCAAAGCTAGGGTGATGACGATTTTGTAGAAGAGCCTATTTTCCAGCTAACTTCGTAAAGCATGTACACCTACACACAAAAAATAGAGGAAAATGTTGGGTGGCTGTATAGGGGCCTACCTCAATTGGACCCCCATTTAGGTGTTTCCACCTTCACGGACAACCAAGGAAATGAGATAAAGAAATAATGTAGTAAAGAGTACGAAATCACTACAAAATAGTAAAGTGTTAAATCAACCAAGTGATAGAAAGAAAGAACTTGGGAAGCTTACCACCTCCACCAAGAGCACTCAAGGCTACTTGGGGGAGAAAATGAGAGTACTTGAGCCTTTGTTGTAATGGTGTTTCATTCCCAACTTGCTCTACCAAAGTGATGGAGTGTTGTGTTTATTGCAATGTGGTGCAAGTATGTTGCTTGAGAGCTTGAAAGTGAGTGCAAGAGGGTGTGAGAATGGATGATTAAAGTGTGTAGAGGATCAGAAGAAGTTAGAATGCATGTTGAAGGAATGAATTTGATTAAGGGAAGGAAATAAATGACCATATTCAGGTTGGTTGGCCAAAGGGGGCATTACTTGACTTGACTCCCAATGAGAAGTGTAACACATTTGTAGGTTCAACCACATGAGGTGAGCTAGTTTTGGAGCTAGTTTTTGACCATATTTAGGAAATGAGGATGAGAATGATGAGAATGATGAGGAAATGAGGCGAGCCAATTTTTGAGCTCAACTCTATATCTTGGATAACTCTTTTTCTGAGGATGAGTGCATAGTTCTAGGATGACAGGGTGGTACACAGGCATCTCTTAGATGCGTTGGTGTCCATACGACCAAAGGACCAAAAGTACAATGTGAACTTACCAGAAAATGAACTAGTAGCCTAGCTAGCAACTTCTAAGAGATAAAAACAACACTATGAAGTATCAAAAATATTTAAATGAAGGTGATAAAGTAAATATACCAAAGCTAGGGCGACGAAGATGATTTTGTAGAAGAGCCTATTTGCTAGCTAGCTCTGTAAAGCACATACACCTACACACAAAAAGAGAGGAAAATGTTGGGTGGTTGTATAGGGGCCTACCTTAGTTGGACCCCCATTTAGGTGTTTCCACCTTCACAGAAAACAAAGGAAACAAGATAAAGAAATAATGTAGTAAAGAGCATAAAATCACTGCAAAACAGTAAAGTGTTAACTCAACCAAGTGATAGAAAGAAAGAAAGGGAAGCTTACCACCTCCACCAAGAGAACTCAAGGCTACTTGGGGGAGAAAATGAGAGTACTTGAGCCTCTATTGTAATGGTTTTTCATTCCCAACTTGCTCTACCAAAGTGATGGAGTGTTGTATTTGTTGCAATGCGGTGCAAGTATGTTGCTTGAGAGCTTGAAAGTGAGTGCAAGAGGGTGTGAGAATGGATGCTTGAAGTGTGTAGAGGATCAAAAGAAGTTAGAATCCATGTTGAAGGAATGAATTTGAATAAGGGAAGGAAATAAATGACCATATTTGGGTCGGTCAGCCAAAGGGGGCGTTATAACTTGACTCCCAATGAGAAGTGTAACACCTTTGCAGGATTAGCCACATGAATTTTCTAGGGATGCAAGCATGCCACATGAACATTTGTGTGTTGCACGGGCATCCCTGATAGAAATTCCTCCACCAAAATAGGCACCAAGTGAGATGCAAGTGGCAGGATTAGGTGGAATTAAGCCTCTGAACTTGGTTTTCTAAAGTGGAAAGAGGAAAAATGGGAATTTGATCATGGGGTACAAATTTACTCCTATACACTCAATAACCTAAGAATTGTATTGATGCAAATAACCTGGATAATTATTACAAATCACTAATACATTTGACTACAAAATACAATGAAACAGTCTGACGAAATATGTCAAATTTGATGTTCATTGAGTGCTTGTAAAATTTAATGTGTAATTTCCAATTTTTTGAAAGTTTATCCCCGATGTTCGTTGAAATTTTGATGAACCTGGGGTTCGTCGAAATGTCGGCTATCATTTTCGTCAAATTTTTGACAAATATGAAAAATTAAAAAAAAAAATTGTGGCTGACATAAAGAAAAGTGAGCTCGCACCTGATTTATTGCGATAGTGTTTTGCTCTACTTGAGACAGTTTATGGAGAACTAAGGATGATTTTCTTGGGAAAAATCAGAAAAAATTCAAGAATATATTACCAGGTTGAGGGTAGTTATTGTCTTTTTGCAGAATTAAGTTGTGAAGTCAGATTTGTAGTTCCAGGTTTGAAAATCATATTTTAAAGCAACATCTCATTATATTTCATTTTTAGAGGTTAAGGGTTTTGAGAATTTCATGTCCATATTTTGTTGTTTGGAATCACCATAAGATCACAACCAAGGAACATATTCTTGTGACTATAATTATGTGATCCATAACTTTATTGGTCATGTGGCATAGTTGTGCTATAACAAATACATGATGCATTCATGTGTGACCCAAGTTTAATGTGGCTATGTTGTGATAGAAATGGAGGCACTCATATAATGTACTTAATTTAGGCTGTATAATGTAGGTGTCAATCATCATTGGGTGCATTCAGGTTGTCTCAAGTTTAACAAGTTAGGAAGTAATTATAGCATGATCAAAGAGTGATTACCTCTTGCTACAATAAAGAGCTTTTAACTCTGGTTGATATGTAGAGTGGTTGTGTTATATCAATTATGTAGTGCATTCAAGCACAACCCATGTTTAATGGGCTATTCTAGAGAGTGATCAAGATTTTCTAAACCTTATGAATGTTACTTGACATATATTTGCATAATCTCAAATTCTTTTAGAGGATTTTGAAGTATTAATGTATCCTATATAGGGTTTAGAATTATTTCTTTTAATTAAAAAAATAAATAAATGATGTATTTCCTTGTAATTAGATAATGTGGAGATCTAAATCTGCCCCAACACACTATCCTCTTTTGCACTATATTCATTACTCCAACTACTAGGTTTTTGCATGTGACATCTTTAATATCTTCATGACCATGGATTTTAAATAGATCTCAGTCTTTGCTTTAATCATTTTGATGGTAACCCTTGATTTCCATAATCAACCTTTAATCTCTTATAAGAACACTATCTTAAACTAGACTGCATAGTATGCATATAAAGAAAGTCCTTCATACCTGACATTGTTCCAAACCACCACTCACTGCCTTGCTTAAAATGTTCCCTCCATAAGAACAATAGAATTTTTTAAAATCATGGTTTCTAGTGATTGACCATTAAGGTCACCACTTTCATCATGAAGATACAATGAGATTTTTGTCTTCAAACTCAAGGAATTATGGAAGGTAACATTGTGAAGTGTTTCTTGTGTATGATTCAATTTTCTTGCACATTTACTGCTTTTCTAACTTCTTTTAAGACTGGGTATTGCACCCTCAGCTACAATCTCAAACAGCTCACTCACTATCACTTGAAGATTTCTTTCATGAGCATCCTTCTATAAAATCAAACTATGCCCTATAGACTGCCTACTTACTACAGGGGACTCATTGTTTCATGGTATTGTAGTTCTTAAGATCCTTCAACCTTATTGACACTACTTCACCATCCACAAGGTATTATTCACTATTCTCCCATCTTTGTTGAGTCTCAAAACATTGCTCAAACATTCAAACCACTACCTCCATTATAGAATATTAATGGCTAAGAAGAAACATTGAACCTATGATTACCACTGTTACTTCATTTGGATAGTCATTCCCTGATTGCATTTTCCTTGTTGAACACTACCAAAAGCATTTGAAAAACCCTTAAGGTCAGCAAGGAGGTAAGGAAACTCACTATTAAAATCTCCACTTTACTATGCAAGGTTTGAGCTTTATTATCTTGTCACTGCTTAGCCTGTTTTTGACTATCACATCTCAAGTGACTGTCATTCTTCTTACCGTAGATTGCATTTACAAATGTCACTAGGCTACATAGTGTGCTTGTTATTGGTTACAATCTTTAGTTGCAAGATTTTGTTATTACCTACAATGTCTCAATCTTTCTGGTATTGCAACCTCACTAATCCACTATAGTTATTGTTTATGTTTCTACGGAGGCCTAGGGTTTGTACCCTAATCATGCTCTTATCAATGCTTCTATAATTTTTTATTAGGGATCTCTCAATGTTGAGGGCCCTAGGGATAAGCTTGTCATAAGAAGTGACACATTGCATCTTTAACTAAAAGGATAAATCCGTATTGACATTAGCAATGATGATTTTGACTTGTTGCTCCTTAAGAATGGGTCACTTTCTCTTACTAGCTCGCTACCTCCATTGTTGTAGAAATTTTGTGATCAAGTTCAATATTTTGATTTTAGGAGTCTTAATGGTTGGAAATCATAGTAAAATCAAAATTTAATAAGTTTTGGAATTAGCATTGTAAAGTGTTTTTGGGGTCATTAACTTTAGACTATCTTCTCTTTTGCAGGGGTGGTTGCATGCCAAATTTTTTTGGTGTAAAATATCAAAATTATTAGATTATGTTACCTGTCTATGAATAAAAATTATTGGAGTGTGAGTTTGATATGTTTTGAAGATCTAAATAGTCAAGCTTGGTAAAGAAAAATCATGTTAGATAATATTAGTCCAGAACAAAATACAGAGACACTTGATAGATTGTGGGCTAGATTGAAAAGAAAGGGTGATAGGAAATGTTATTGTCCTTATAATAATTGCAAGGGCTTAAAGATGAGATGACTTTTAATCACAACAGCTGAGAAACATTGTAGGAAACATGGTCACGTTGAAGGGGGGCATGATTATCGTTCGTTGGTAAGTTGTTCATTATATGTGTTTATATTGATTGAATTTGTAAATGTTTATATTGTTTTAACATTATATATATATAATCACTTGATCATGATCATGGTTTATTTGTGTCTATCATCATTATAAAGGTGGGGCACCCTAGGGCAGATGATATGGATTATCACGGCCCGGAGAATGTGGTTTTTCAAGTGGACGAATATGGAGCTGTGAATATCAAAGATGAAGTTAATGATCCTATGGAAGAAGATGATCATGTGCTAGAAAACACAGTTGAAGATGATGGTATGAATACATTGATCCATGCCACATTTAGTAGTAGAGCTGATCATGATGATCAAGATGACTTTGATGATGTTCATGATTTACCTTTACTTGACAAGGCATACGGGCCCCTTTATGAAGGCTCTGAAACAACTCTTCTCTCTGTTATATTTTTGTTGTTGAACTTGAAGGTTATGAATGGTTTCTCAAACATAGCAATCTCATGGATGTTAAGGTATGTCATATATGTCATCTTTTTTCATCTATTTTAATTGTTGTTAGTTCATCACTAGTAAATAAAGGATGAAATATGTACCATGAATATTATTTATATGAACAAATTATTTTTTGTTGTAGATTGATTGGTGAGTTTTTGTTACCACCATCAAATATTTTACCGTGCTCATACTGAGATTTATGTACCATTATGAAAGATATCAAAATGGAGTATCAAGCAATAGATGCATGTCCCAAGATCATATTATATATCATAAACAACAGGAATTTGCAACAGAATTCCCAAAATGTCATATCAATAGATATCAAATAGATCAACTAATAAAAAAGGTGCCTCACAAGGTTCTTTGTTATATTCCCATTATTCCACGTATGCAACAATTATTTAGGTGCAAAAGCTTAGCGCAATTGATGGATTACCATGCATGCAATAGAAGTGGAGATGACATTCTTTGAATGCCTGTAGATGGTTCTACATTTATGGACATGGAGGAAAAAATGCCACACTTTAAAGAACCTTGTAATCTGAGGCTTTCATTAGGAGCAGACGGTGTCAATCCATTTGGAGAGCTGAGATCTATTTACTCAGTGTGGCCTGTTTTTGTTATCAACAATAACATTCCTCCATGGATGTCAATAAAGAGGGAGCACATAATGTTGTCAATGATTGTTCCGTATTTGTTTACATCAATTTTCTTTAACATAGTAGCATCTCATTTTTCTTATTTGTTGCATAATGAATTATTTTTTTTCATTCAATAGTCATGTACATTAATTTATATATATTACAGTAAAATGATTATAATAATTATGTAATGTTTATGTTCATTCAACTAGGTAAGTACCAAGTTAAAGGTATGAATGTATATATCGCCTCTTATCGATGAGTTACTAAAGTTATGGAATGGCATCACTATGTATGACGTCTCCAGACCAATAGGAAAAAGAAAATTTCAATTCCATGCAATGCTTGTATGGACAATTCATGATGCCCCGGGCTAACACATTTTTGTGGTATGTTACAACGCTCGACTACACTTTAACAATATTTAATTTGATGAAGTAGATATCATGAATATTTTTAAAATAATCTATTCATTATATATAATTATAAAAATTGACATATTTAATCCAATTATATATCATCTTGCATGTCTTCAAACAAAGGAAAAATTTGCATGTCCAATTTGTGGTCCAAAGATGAAATCTCATCATTCAACAAGTTTAGGAAAGTAGGTGTTTGATGAGTATAGGCACTTCCTCCATAGAAGTCATAAGTATCGAACTACTGAAAAACATCTTTTCAATGGGAAATAGGAGACTACATCAAAACCATGAAGAATGTCACCTCGCCTATGGAAGTTGGAATATAATAGAATTAATCGTCAAGGTTATACATTGGATCAAATTGTTTATCTATCATATATGATATGTTTTGAATTTATATTTTTATATTGTGTTGTGTTTACTCATGTTGTAATTGACAATGATTGTCATTGTTAATTTGTTTAACTCATATACTTAATGAAGGTCATCAAGGCATTAATGGCCGGCTTCCATAGGGACTGAAAAGTTATCCTAGACAATTTAGTAGGTTGCCCTACTATGAGCAGCTACAAATCATTTATTTGTTTGATACAATGCATATCGGAAAGAATATAACAGAAACATTATGGAAAATATTGGATGGAAGGCATGACAAAGAAAAAATTGTCAAGATTTGTACTGACATTTAGGAAGCCAATCATGTAATGAAAAAAGTCATTCAATTAAATAGTGATGGAGACCAAATTAATATAAGTTCCCTTCCTTGGTTATTAACAGAGCAGCAAAGTAATGCTATAAAAGAAGTCATACAAAAAAATTGATTTCCCACATGATTTGCTGTGAACATAAACAATATAATAACAAAAAAAGGTGAATTTGGGTTAGGGATGAAAACACATGATTGGCATACCTTCATTAAGGTAATTATTCTGGTCTATTATATACACTTGTATAATGCATGCACTTTTTAGTGTATTGTGTTTACTACTTTTGGAAAAATAATGAAAAGATCATTTTATAATTGTTGTAGTATGTTCTACCTCTATCTCTCTCAGACAACTTTGACAACAATGTCAAGCAAGTTATTTATGATCTTGGAAAATACATGACATAAGTAGCGAGATTTGTTCAATTTGATGTATACATCTTATAATTTCCATTTGTTTTACTTGTTATGTAATATACTGTATATTTTTGTTAAATATCATTAATATATTTGTGCCTTGAATCACTTGTAGATGGCTATCATCTAAATAAATCCATAAAGAAGATATAAATTATTGGAAGAGAAAAATTCCTCATCTAATGTGTGAAATACAAAAGTGTCTACCTTCAACATTTTTCAATGCACAAGAACACTACCTCATACACCAAGTTGAGGAGATTGAATTGTGTGGACCTGTACACACAAGGTCAATGTGGATGGTTGAGAGGCACTTGAAATTTTTGAAGGCTTTGGTTAGACAAAGAGCACATCCTAAGGGTTCTATGGTGGAGGGATATATGGTATACCAAACCATGATGTACATTAGTGAATATCTTCCTAATTTTTCCAAAAGATCCATTTAGATCACATTTGGGATCCCAACTCCATTAACAAATTCGAAGGGGAGTACTGTTGGGGAAAGGTAGATTGAGGAAAGTGAGAGGTAATTATAAGATGGTCATGGAGATTAATTGGAATGCATTTTACATATAGTTTTTATGTATATTGTACTTATTTAATTTTTAATCATCAATATACATCAATTATAAATTAAGGTCGTATACTGTGGTATTTAACTAATTATACATCATTTGTGAATTTCAATTTATTTTGGTATAGTTGGTTAGGAGTGGGATGCACTACATTTGTCCATCACCAACAATCTTGATTGGATGACGGTATGGATTGAATGATGTCAACAATCTGGTAGCGCATTAACATGGGAAGGTGTGGCTTCATTGGTTAAAGAAGCTCATCGTAATGGAGATTCCAGTGTTACACAAAGGAAAATTGATTTAGCATATGGTTTAAGAGATAAACAGGTACGTATAAATATATTAAACACCCATATTATTTAATTATTTTCAAGTATATTGATGTATATATATCTTGAGATTTTTTTCTTTGCATACATTCAGCCAAGAATAAATATGTTTATCAACTGATGATATTGCAATAATTTTTACATGTTTGACATATTGCAGGTGAAACACCACAAGGCTATGTGGTGCAATGGTTGTAAATTTAAAATAAAAATGTTGGATGACATGAAGAAAAATTGTGATTCTAGTATAACTATATCTTTTAGGTGACTAATGTTTCATCTAGAAGTGACATACATCCAGAAGTCTCAGAAAATCGATACTATGGGATTTTGGATGATATACTTGAGTGTGACTTTAAGTCCTTCAGATTAATTTTGTTCATTGTCCTATGGTACAAGCTATGATTGAATGAAAATGATCCTAAGAGAACTGTTATTGAACATGATAATGGATTTACCATGGTTAATACAAGGTTGATTGAGCGAGCTGGAAATGAGCCTTATGTTCTTCCAAGCCAATGTGAGCAGGTATTTTACTCATAGGTTCCAAGTAAACCGGGTTGGTCATTTGTTGTTAGACATGATCCAAGAGGAAGGCCAGTAAAGTATAATGTGGTGGAAGAAGAAGATACCAAAGAAATAGAAGATGATGTAGATGATGATCAGGATCAACGGTTAGTTGATGATGTCCCTGATGAAGATGTCGAAGAGGAGGAACTAGATGATGATGATGTAGGAGTTAATGTTCATGAAGATGACATCCGTGTGGATGATGACATTATTGAAACTAATATCAATGATTATGATGTTGATATGACAAATCCTTACAATGTCGAATCTGGATCAAATGATACAGACAAATATTTGGATGATGAAGATCAATGACATTGAAATGTATAAGTTATCCGATTATATTATCTATTTGATATTAATTTCTTGATAGAATTATATTTGACTTATGTGGTTACATAATTAATTCATGATGTTTTTAATTTTTATGCCATTTCATAGTTAGTTTAATGATGTACCTTTTAATGTTTGACAGGTCAAAAAGTTAAAACATTTCAATAGTGATGTTAACAACCTTGAAATTAGTGTGTTTTATGTTTCATATGATCATAAAGATTAAAAATTTAATTGTAGAGGTGGTTGTTCAGTGGTTGATGTGTATGTTGGTTCTTTTTACAATGTAACCGAGTTTGTCTTCTAATATACCTATGGAATTGCCAATTCCAACCGAAGGCAGCTCGAAGGACCTGGACCAACTGATGAGGACTTTAAAAGCCTCATGTTAGCTTTCAAAAACGTAGGTAAGAATACCTCAAGAGGTTGCCAATCTCTTGGAATGTTTTAGGGTAACAGACAAAGCCAAATGGTTTAAGCTTTCTACTCTTTAGGTGTTACTAGACCTAGGCAGGTGTACCTATGTGAATTGGGTAGACTTGACTTTTGATCTTCTCTCCTACAGTGATTTGTCCACAATGGAAGATGGAAGTGGAAAAATGAAATAAAATTTGGTATAGATCATATAGCAATATTCAAAACTAAATCCTAATATGCTTAGTTAACAAATGTAAAGAAAAATGAATGAACCTTAATGATGAAAATGCAGAGACTAGTGCCTTATTGGGTATGTGGAGTCAAGAGAAATCTAAAACAAGTACTTCGTTTTGGCAGAAATTCAAGTTGTTTAGCATTTGATTTAGTTTATAACTTGTATAAACATGCAAGGTTATGATTATCGAGTTCTTCTTAGTGATCCAATTAACATTCTCTTATTACTACGATCAATTTAAAGCGTTTAATCTTTACTGGAAAGAACCAGTCAATTGACCATACAGATGTAGCAAATGTGCACTGAAAAACTGAATGTAAACTTGTTACACCAATTTAAATAACCAGAAAACACCATATTGGAAACAAATTTAATAATACTTTCAACAAACACCATAAACAATTGCTACCAAAAACAACTACACCATATTATTAGATTTCAATTGATATCTCCATGATTCAAAACATGCAACATAGTCTCATATTGGAAAAACATTGTATTACACTCTATATTTTCTATCCTCTAACCTATTCTACTTATCGCTCCTTCATTTTGTTTTCAAAATGGATATTTATACATTCAGAATACGAAAGGACACGTCCTTTCAAAAATCAAAATGTCACATGTTTACAAAACAAGAGATTAGAGGATAATTAAGCTCTATTAAGCCACAAGTGAGTTTCAGCAAGATGATCTAAATAATTTTGGAACTCATATGTATCTACATCTCCAACCACATTCTAGATCATGATTTCCATCTTTATCATCTTCTCATTCTGCTTGCTCACTTCTTCTAACATTGTATTCTCCGCAGAAGCTATCCTCATGACTTCATTTAACAATAATTTACTTTTGTTCTTCCATCTGGAAGCTTCTTTCAGTTCCCCTTTTTCATCAAAGAATGCAATCAATTTTTTCTTGGTAGCATTGATTGAACCCTATTCATTCCCTTGCAACTCATTGTAGAAGTTTCGATGTTGATTTATAATATGATTTGTAGCTTCAATTGCTACACTGTTAGAAGCATCTCTTTGATCTATCTCATGAAACTTCTCCATAATCTGTCCATCCATCCTTTCATGCTCCTTTAATGCAACAAGAGTATGTGAATGTTTTTCCCAAAGTTTATTCAACCACGGTGTTAAACTATCTTGCCTTTTCTTGATTATTGCAACAATTTCATCATGATTTCCTTAGGAATAAGCACTTGATCCAACCCAATGATTCTTTGTCTAAGAGCTTTCTCCTTGAGTGAGCGTCCTGGGTGTCTTCATTGTAGCACCAACTAAATCCTTTAGTCTATCATTTTCTCTCAACAATCTTTCATTATTTGCTTTGTACATCTCCTTTTCCTTTATCAACATTTGAATTTGGGCCTTGTTCAGCTTTGCAATATTCACTCCATTTTCTGCAGTAGCCACAGGATTAGCTTCCCCAACCTTTAGGTTCATGACATGGCCAAATTCCTTTTTAGTGTCAATGATCACTGATTTCCTATGGGGTGGGTATAAGGCCCAGATCATCAATGACCCTTCATGAGTATTGTATTTTGATCCAACATACACCTCTATTACACTTTCTTTGTCAAGCTTATGTGTAGCATTGTTGTCCCTCAAGAAACTCTCAAAAACAAGAGTTGAATTGAGATCTAGCCCAGGAAAGATCATGACACCAGCATCTTGCAACATTTTCCTCTCATTTTCAAGGGTCGTATTTATCATTTCATCATCCACACATTTCCTCAATTCGTTCAACAATTGTTCTTCATTTCTTGCAGTGACATCATCAACCTTGTCTCTTATTTCCTTCCCCTTCTATTTATACAAAAATTCTTTGAATTATGGGGAGTTTATGAACTCGTCATCTGAAACAAATGATCTATACTCAATATTCCTTGCATATGCATCACCACTCTCAACACTCAACTCTCTAGTTGGGCAAACATACTACTGATTTCTCAATCTGGATACCTTTTCTAGTTGGCTTTGTGGCACATTATCTTGTGGTGTTTCTTCCCTTGAAGAAAATTGCTCTACATCATGCAACCCTTGGTTATATCTTTCAACCACCATCTCAGCTTCATCTTCCTCTAGATTCTGAATCATATCATCAAAGGGATAGGGCACATGCTGATACATTCCAAAGTGTATCTTCTCTTTGGTAGAATTGATATATCCTTATGGGTCAAAGCTCTTCTTTGGTGATCCTCTCTTCATGTTGTACTGAAGTAGTTTGTCAAGGATCAAATTGTATCCTTCCTTGGCCAACACAGTGAAATCACCAAAGCACAATGAGCTAGGCATAAAAGCCTGCATCCCAAAAGAACTGAAATTCATTACACTGCAATAATCCATCTGCCTGACAATCTCCAGATATGCAATCCTGTTTGGAACTGTCTTTGGTAGAATGAAAGGGGCCTCTTCAAACCCATAGACTTTGATCATTGTAGGTCCCTCCAAACAATACCAATCTCCCTAGTTATGATCAATTGGCCCATTGAAATCGTTTGGCCGAAGAAATCTCTTAATATCATTTGATAATGAATAATTATAGGGATATTTATACAATTTGTACAATGTTTTCACAAAATATTCTTCAAAATGAATGAAACTAGCATTAGCAAACCTGCTATCTGAAATAGCAGTCCACAATTGAATAGGTAATGCTTCACCATCTTTACCAAGCTGAGAAATTCTAATTTTTGGAGGCCATACTCCCAAGTCCTGTCCAAAATATAGTACCAGGTGCATCAACAATGAATAATTCCTGAGATAAAATGTAGATGATCCATCTTTTATAGCCATCAGTCCTGAATCAAGCCCCCTAGAAATGTATGAGGCATAGTCAAATGGCCGAGAATCATGATACTAGATATCTGATGTGATAATCATGGGCACAATTGACATATACTCTGGGGCATCCATTCCCAATACCTAACACACTGAAAAATAGGTGTATTTCATATAGGGTTCAAACAAGTCCACATGATAAGGGGGGCCCTCACTATCCTGCAGAGGATCTGGTTTACTACCTTGTTTAACTCTGTGAATTGGCAACCTCCAACCCTTATAGATTGTATCCATTCTCGAGAATTCCTTCTCCATTTCCTCATGTATGATCTCCTCATTGCAAAACCCTTCAAAATTGAAAACCTGCCTAATTGCCTCTTTTGATAGATATATTTGTGGCTTTCCAGATGGGTCACATATAGCTTTATGCTTCGGGTCATAGTTATCAGCCAACAATTTTACAAATTTAACATTCACAAACACGTTAGGGCACACTAGTTTTCCAAAATTCAACTTCTATGGCTTGCAAATTGGTTGAAAATGACTTCTTCTATGATAATGGAAATTGAACAATTTGTACCCCCTTATGGTAGTCCAGACGTCCCCTATGAATTTGCATTTGTCATCTAGTTTATCAATCTCTACCCTAAGTTGTGTAGACCTTCTGGCTCTAGGCCCTGAACCAAGCAACTGATCAATGAGATCCTCATTTAATCTCCATTTAGTGCCCTCATGTTCAATATCAATTTTTTGTTTCTTCCCTTTCGATTTACTACTTTCACCCTATTTTCTACTTTTGACTTTTCCAGAACTAGGGGACTCTATTCTTCAATATTTCAAAAGTTAAAATTTAGAAGGCTAAGATGCAATCACTTACAATGTATTGCTCGAGCTCCTCAGGTTGGAAGATGTCATGTCTCTCTGTTCGCACTGCTGACTCTTCTGTAATCAATTCAACACAAATGCGTTTGATTACACTTACCCTGTTATATCCCTTCGCACCATTAATATGTCAGCTAAAGAATGAATGAAGAGTTATTTGAAGCTCACACTGTCGCATCAAATGTCTTGTTGGTGAGAGATTTTCAAATCTAGGGAAAAATATTTTTTGCAACGTTCATTAGATCTTTCGCCGAAACATCCTGTAGTCACACTGAAGGCCAATGTCTCATCGACAATCATCCTTTAGTTCTTTGTGTTTCATTGTGACCTTTAGAGTTGGGAAGAAGTCTCATAGACAATACTTTGTCTTGCCAAAATGTATTCTTTTGTCTCATGTGGGTCGCTATAACATTCTGTTGTCGAGGAGACATCCCATAGATATCCTATGACTCATCGAAAAATCTGCCTAAGTTTACTTCTTGTCACTGTGACAATATCATTCTCTTACTGATGAAATCAATTTCATCGGTAAGACTTATGAATCTTCCAAAAGACTCATACCAATGCCAAATGTCTCGTCGAACCCATTCCTCCAAATTACTTTATTCAGTGAGACTCTCCCTAAAGTATTCTTTTGGTGTAACCTTCAATTTTTGATGGAACCCACGCTAAAGACTTATTCTCTTTCTGATGCAATTCTCTATCAGTGTGACATTTGAGTCAGAAAGACTACATAGCTTCTTCCCGATAGCTTTTTGACAAAACCCCCCTTGTGCCTTATTGGCAAGAACTAACGCCTTCGGTAAGACATCATTCTGATAACCTTTTGTTTGGCCGATACATCATTCCCCACACTAATCTGTGAGACATACATGAGTTTGTTATGACTCATCTTAATAACAATTCTCTTGCCGATATGACTTTCCTATCATCGAAATAATAGATGTGTCCCACTGACAATCTGCAACAAGCATACATTAGTGAAAAATATAGGTTGGGGAGACCTTCACCCTATCTTGCCGATATGGGTAATACAATGAAATATCAAAGACTAGATGGATTCAAATGAATCATATGACAAAATACAAGCAAGATCCCATAAGGAGGGAACTTTATGCTTATGATGAGGACTCAATTTAGAAACTCATGAATGCAATTGACTATGAAAAATTCAAAATTTTATAGTTCTAACACCTCGTACAATTCGGGCTCTGCAAGACCTGGGAGGGTGATCCCTTAATGTGTTTACAAACTTTGCACCATTATTATAAACAACATTAACAATAGCATATGATCTCACTTAATAGCTCAACACGATAAGATAATATCAACTAGAATTGGTTGTTCATAGACTATATCAACTATCTAGAGCGAGAGATAACTAAACACAATCCATTGTATAAGATAGTCAATGATTTGCAATTTGTAGCAAGCTCTAGGAAAAGACAAACAAATACTAAACTACACAAATAATTACAACTTAGATTAGTGCCATATATCCATTGCAGGAGTCAAATTCATAAGCATCTAGAGGTTTATAATAGATTTAATGCATCACATATAAGATCCCTAACAATATTGCATTACAATTTCATCAGTGTGCATTCTAACCCAGGACCACTTATTAAATCCTTATACAATACATATCCGCCTATAATCCCATTCAAGCATTTTGATTAATTCCTTGAATTAAAGCTAAAATAGAATCATACACACCACAACAGTGAGATGGATAAAATAACCCTTAGATATTTTATTGAAAGTTCAGATATGCATGTACAATGGAGAGACATGAGCTTGAATTTTTATTTCAAATCAAATGCTAGTACTGTTATACAACATTAAATCTCTATGAACTCAAAACATGTTACATAATGACTCAAAACCTAAATTGCATTTCTCTAAAACCATCGAACTTTACAATTCGCTCTACAACTTCACCTAGACTTGACAAAAATTATCTAACTTGCTAACTCGTACTTCTGGCCTTGAAATCCTTCTTATAGAAAATGAAGGAGCAAAGAAGCACCAGGCCATAAAGTACACCTGTCACCAGTCAATTGGAGCACCTGGTGATATTCCAAAATTTGTTACAACAGCCACCACCTTGAAAAATATTCTTGTTCAAAAATTGTTACAACAACAATCATCCTGGAGCATATTATCGTTCATCATGTCAGTGGAGGAATTTTGATGCAATAACAAAAAACCACGCAAAACCCATACCAAGAAGTCATCCACACAAAACTGGAAATGTTGTAACCACAACATCTGATTTGCCACTTGTCAGTAGCCCACTCTTTTTACTCATCATCATTCAAATACTTAGCCACCCACCTCTGGTATTCTTCGTTAGTTGGCCAATCAAAATTAATCATCTCTTTTACCTTTGAACTATAAGGAAAATACTTTACCACTACCTGATTAGCATCTCTTTCAAAAGATTCCAAAAATGGGTCAATACCAATAATCTTATCCATACAATTTACAAACAAATCATCATCTGAGTCATCACAAATTATTTTAATTTGATTATTGATGACTTCACTTGCTTGATCCTTCCATTGTTGGAGTGTTCTGATTCCCCCCTGCTCATTAGTTATATCAGGTAACAGTGTGTTACCCCAATCATTATAGTTCTTTACCAATTCCCTAATCCTCCTACTTAGATCATCTGGTAAGGTCTGAAAACCTTGCAATGATTTAACTAATATATAAGTAGGCTTCAATGATTGGGGCCTATTATTTACATCAAACCTTGAGGCTTTATTCATAACATCTAGATTATTTTCCCTAGGGATCCAATTTTTAATTATTGGAATCACTATCCCATGATCCCTATCAATATTATTTATTGCTTCAAATAGAAAAGAATACAAAGAATGTATAGAGGGTAGTTTATTATCCACCTTTTCATTTAAATGCTCCAAAACAAGAGTAACAATTTATTTTTTTTTAAAGAAAACTCTCCTCTTTTACCCTTAGTGATGTCTATAATTGGTCAATTTTCTCCATGAGTTGCCTTTTTGTTGGATCAACAGAGCACTTTTTTTCTTCATCAACTTGTTCTAGAGGAGGGGTATGAGCAGGATTTTGAATGGGAGACCTTGGTGTAGAAACAATTAGAGAAGTAGGAGGCATTGACCCTACTGTGGGAGGTAATGTGTTGGTTCCTGAAGCATTGGATGTTTCCCCAGTATGTCTATACTTGAACCTTTCTACTTCAGTTTGTAGCTCAACATTCCTATGTTGCTTTTTACTATATTCTTCAATTAAAATATTATACTTCTCCATTAGGCTCTTTCTTTCAGCCTCCTCCCTTTTAGCAGTCTTTTGGGCCAACTTGGCCACATTCACAATTAAACTAGTGGCTTCGGTTGTTGTAGTCTCTGAAGCCCTCTTTATTATTAATCTTCCTTTGAAATTTGGATTAATATCAGCAATGTCTAGCTTTCTTCCTTGTGGAGCCAATGCCCAAATTGCCAAGGTCTCATATTCTTCACTGAAGGTAGAGTTTTGTAATTCTGCCTTAAATTCTTCAGAATCCTAAAAAGGATTCTTGGACTTCATAATGGCATTGAAAGCCACTGCATCTGTGATGTCCCGTTTAGGAAAAATCAAAACACCAACCTAATTCACTAGTTTTCTTCCTTCTTCAGGAGTGATTTTTTTGAACTCTTCCATTAGTTTAGCTTTCACTTCTTCATCATTCTCCTCATCTAACCTATTAGGACTTAGTTCTCTTCTCTCCTTGCATTTATTTTGATATTCCTCAAATTTCATCCTCCATGCCAATTGCAAGAATACATGAGTCTTTACAAATGCATTGTCATCTAAGAACTCCTTGCAAGCCTCCATTCTTGCATCCTACACACTCTTACCCTTCATATCCAAATCAGATAGAACCAATTCATCTAATCTAGGAGGGGATGGCATACCAATATGCATGTCTTGATAAGTAACAATAATTTCATTTATGAGATCCTTAGGTAGGTGATCAGTTCTTTGCCTCTTAGGGCTTGGCTCAGGTGGTGGTGATGGGGGACTGCGCTCTGGTGAAGATTTTAATTCAATGATTTTGATAGCCCCAGGTACTTTGAATTTTGGGCCTGGTCATGAAGGTGCCTTCATTATTTTCTTCTCTTTTCTATCTAATTCTTCCTCATCACTGTCAGTATCCATTTTCCTCCTATAGATGGGACACCTTTTAGTAGGCTAACATACTGACCTTGTTTCAATTGGCATATCACTTTGTCCTTGCATATCCAGACTTAGCCTTAAATTTATTTTTTTGGTTGTTAAGGTGTCCATTATCTCCTTGAAATTCTTCATTAAAAAATTAATTCTCTTGTGGTATGGAGTGAATTCCATCAACAGATCATATGTCAGATCCATTTCATGCACAATATCCAATAGCTTACTATAAGCTATCCACTTTTCCTTATTCAATTCCTGTCTATTTAAATCAAATTCATTCCTGATTAGGTCCTCAGGGAAATTGAACTCATGTGCAAATTTTCCACCTTTTATTCTTTGTCTGAAAAGAGCAAAGAAACCTTCAGGATCATGTTGTCACCTTCGACCAAATCTCAAATGGTAATCAACAAAGAATTTGTCAAAATGTATCCAACCTCCCTTTGAAAATATAAAGTCAGACACTACTGTATAATCAGGGAATAATGTTTCCTTCCCCTTTCTAGCTAGGTTATCTTCATGAATACACCCCATCTACCACACAACTCTTGCAAACCCTAGTCTTGGTGGCACATTGTATGGCAGTATGTGAGTGGTTCCTTGAAATCCATATATTCTTAGGACAGTGCATACTAGATAAGGGATAATGTCACCCTAGTTATGTAAAACCCTCAATTTTGGTTTCCTCTGCTTTGGCCTAAGGAAATCATGCACTTCCTGAGGGATCCTAGGTACATTTACCATCAATCTAGCCCTTAATCTTGTAGCAAAATATTTATTAAATTGCACATAACTAGTGCTTTCCTTATTATAGGACAAATCTATAGCCCATATTTGTATAGGAAATCTTTCCCCATCAACTAATTGTCTTAAGTTCATCTTCTCAGAAAAGAAATCAACATTCCTAAACAAGAACGTATGCATCAACATGGAATACCAAAATAATTGAGTACCAGTATCACCATTTTGCAGCTTCGACAGTCCTTTATCTATCCTCTCCACCAAAAAAGAAGGAATGTCATATGTTATAGAGAAGTTAGGGTGTTGTATTTGCACCCCCATGAACATGTATGCAATCAGGATTACTGCACCAGAGCTGAAACCCAAAATTTGACATAGTGAATAGAAAGTAGCTAGGAAAGGCTTTCCAAAACAATTCAATCTGAAGGGTTCCTAGTCACTAGAGCTGATGTGAAATTGTGAACCCCCTACCTTAACCAGATGAGGTGGAAGTAGCTTAACCCTAAAAAGAGATTTCAATTGTGTATACTCCTACTTCATTTCTTCAAGATTAATAGGAACCAAGTCATCACTTGGAAAAAGTCTGTTGGATAACATCTCTGTTAATTTCTAATAGAACCCCTCCATCATTATCTTTGATTACCCATGTGATAGGGTCATATCTTTTGGCCACTGCTCTAAGTAAGTCCACATCAGGGAACATATTTGGAACAACTAGCTTTCCCATGTTGTACTTCCATCCATTTGAAAAAGGATGAGGAAAATTCCTCTTACCATACCATTATTTGAACATTTCTAAGCCTGTGAGTGGAACCCTAGCATCAACAATGTTGGAATTATTACACACCAACCCCTCCCCTAGGATTTTCCCTTGCATCAACACTAAACCTTTCCCTCTCTCATTTGTTGATAATGGAAATTGATCTAGGACATCATCATACAAGTTTCTTTTCAAATACTCAATGTGGCCAGAGTGCTACTTGGTTGGTGCCACTTTAGACAAACTAGGGCCTCACTACAATGTTACACTTCAAGTGGCTATGACTAAGCAGAGATAGGAAATTACAAAGTAAAAATACCACAATTCCTCACAATTTATGATTAAACAATAGCCCTAACAAAATATTTTAATGAAATTAGTGACAAGCATAGAAGACCCCCCTTTCCCAAATTTAGGTGCAAAATGACTAGGAAATAGAGAAAATTAACTCATGGCTTTTTTCGCACAAACTCTGATTTCTGGTTGCAGCTGCTTGCAATTTCACCTTTGGCTCTGAAACTATTTTCACAAAATACTTGGATGCTTTGTGATACAAATGAGACAAGTAAATTGATTTTATGATGATCAAATCCTGCCAGTAGATGTCTCATCCACCATTAAAACCCTCTCACTAGCTGCACGTAGGGCTCAAACCATAATTTGATACATATTTAAATTTGATTCGTTGATCCTTCAGATTGATCAATTCATCGACAGCCATCTTCAAAACAAGATGACATAATTGCCAACAAGGCAATAAAGGGGGCCACTATGTCATACGCCATGAAGGAATGCCACATGGCAGTTGCCCCATGATATCACAATCCTTTGATTTACCATCATGGGATGGCAGGAACTATCAATATTTTTACCATAAATCCTACTCCTTCAAAAATGGTCGTCATCCTTTTCCTTTAACTGTTGAGCAGCTTTTCCCTTAAAATAATAATATCTGCATTGAAATAAAACACGTGCATCTTACAAGCACATTAGTAATTTGCCCCATAATACATTTAAAACTAGAAAACACTTTCTTCACTTCTTAGGCTTCATTGGATGAGACACGTGGCAGGCACCCTCAACATCGCGATCCCAAAATTCCTAATCACAAGATGGCGGGCACCGTCAATCTTGAAGAGACAGCTCATCAATGGTCACATAGATTTCATCCTTTAGGAAGGGTACGTGGCACTCGCCCATGATATTGTAATCCTTATAATCCCTGGTCACGGGATAGTGGGCATCGTTAATCATTTGTTCTTTGTTAGGGTTGGGATAAGAATTTAACGAGGCCAACCAAGACTTAGGAAATAAAACCCTGCAGAGGAAATAAAGTATTAAAATCAAAGTTGGGTTTTAATTTTAATCCAGTGACATAAGCCTAAGCCATTAACTCCAGTGGTGATGTCGCCGACGGCTTAGCCAAAGCCTTTCATTAAATACTAATTGTGCAATGTGTAGGTTTTCCAAATTTGAAGATATGGGAGAAGATCTCGATTGTACCCCGCCAACTCATAGACCTAAGGTGTCATCTTGTTATTTGGTGCGAGGTCAGCAAAAGGTAGATGTATGTCCTGTCTAGAATGTGGGGCCTAATCTCCACTATTGAGCTCACAACCCGTGGTTTTAAATTGACAACCAAGATCAAAAGCTAATGTAAATCTCTATTGTTCCCTGCTAGCTCGCAGGAGGAAGATGAAGGTTGGTGAAGCATTAATGAATTATTTCTTGCTTGTGTAGTCACGTCGATCTCAATCTATGTGAAAATGTTGTTCTTGACAGTCATGAAGGGTGATCTTTGGATTCTCATCCAGCTCTAGTTAAACGGTGATAGTACATATGCCTCCAAATTTCCATGTTTGCACATGCATATTTACTAAGCATTGATGAAGGTTCCCATTACCTCGCACAATAAATACAAGAGGAATTAATTGCTAATAGTGTCATTATTGTACCAGTTAGAGCACTTTTTGGATGAGTCTAATCAAGTTTGAGTGCTTGTCTAAGAAGAGAAAATTTGTAATTCAATAAGGAGGTATGTTCGTTTGAGCTCACAAAAGTTCAGTCTTGCTACTCAGGAAGGTGCTTTGGTTGAGCAGCAACATCCTAGAATTGTAACCTTCTATTGCTTTCATTGCAGTAGAAGGTTGGAATTCTAGGACATTGTTGCTCAACTCGTAGATAACAAAGGCAAGTATTTGGTGTGCTCTGGATGTAGCCAACACTCGCCCATTGACCTTACGAGCAACACTTCTAATGATGTAACCAAGACTGACTCGGAATACTATCGGTATTTAAGTCACTTCAATCACGGTCTACCCTCTGATGAGGAAATTATATCTATGGGAATATCAACTGTTATAACCCCAGGTGGATAGACTAGAACCATATTAGGTAAGGACAAGAAAGAAGAGGAGGCTGAGGGTCTACCATATTGGGCAACAACTAGAAGCAGGCATGTATACCAGGGTCTGAGTGTTGGTAAGGGTAGGGTGGTGGGTAAATAAGAAGTTTTTGTGGTGCCTTCATGGCATTTTGGTTGCCTGGTTTTTTTGCGTGGATAGCGACAAGGGGATTTTGATGACAATTTGTGTTCCCTATTCTTTTATGCTACCCTAGTTCATGCACTATATATGTTTTGCAAATTCGATGTGTGGGAAGTTTTGTAATGAAAGTCAAATGCAATGGAGATTTTGTTAAAATGAAAATTTGTGGTGAAATTACATTTGAGCCTGAAGCTTGTTGCTCTCTTGTCATATAAAAGGGAATTCAAGGCTCATTTGTAGGGAGAGAATTGATGAAAGCTCCAGCTAGGTTTTGAGTTGAATATATGGGTAGAAAGATATCTGTGGTGCCATTGGCTGTTAAAAACCCAAGTGGATGGAATAAAATAGATAGCCTGTTTTGAGTTTTGGATGAATATATACAAATTATCTTAAATTGTATGCAAATATGACTTATAAGCATGAATAAACATATAATTCTAATATATTTTATCTCCTTATGTGGATTTGAGTGAATTTTGAATGAAATGTAAATGAAGTTTTCATTCTTCTTTTGAGAATTTGTTCAATTGTGTGTCTATGTTTTTGCTTTGATTCAATAAAATCAATTAAATGCTTAAATGGAGTCATAAGTTTACAATTATTTACAAAGGATTTGATAAGTAGTAATAAATCAGAGAATTGAGCTCCATAATGCAAGGTATTATATGAGTAGTCTATTCTATTAAATTCTTGGGTCATTTCTGCTAACAGTAAATGGGTAACTAAATATTTAACTGACAAATAATAAAGGAATAATATGTAAATGGGTCACTCACTCACTCCCTCTATCTCTCTCCCCTTAACCATAAACCATTAACCCTTAAACTCTAAACCCTTAATATTAGGTGTGTATTAAAAACATTATAAAAATATAAATTTTTGGAGTTCTATTGGGAGTTGAATGATAAATGACGATGAATGGGAAAATCTAAGGCACTTTAATATTTTCAACTAAAAAGTTCAGAGTTCAATTAGGATGAGTGTTCACTTAGGGTTAGGTTTAGGCTTCAATTAATGTTCAATTTGGGTTATGATAGAGGATGAGGTTGAGGTTTAATTAAGTTTATGAATTCAATAAGAGTTCAAATAGGGTGAAGCTTAAGATTAGGGTTGGGGTTAAGGTTCAATTAGGATAAGAATTAGTGTTAGGGTTAGGATTAGAGTTCAACTATAGTTCAAAGTTAGGGTTATGGTACAATTAGGACTACTATTTAATAAGTGTTCCCTTAGGGTTATGATGAGAGTTATGAATCTACAATTAGGGTTCAATTAGGGTTATGATTAGAGTTATGAATCTACAATTAGGGTTCAATTAATGTTCACTTAGGGTTTCTTTCTTAGGAGAAGTTTATTGTATGGTAAGTGTATTTAATAAAATTAATATATCAAGAATTAGTTGTAGATAATACTACATGTGATTTTTCATATCATATTAAATTGTAGATTAAAATTGATAATAGATTTCCTTCCTTCTTTTGCATTGTAAGATACCATAATATATGACCTTAAAATCCTATTCATATTTTGAGCTTTTCTAAACTATACAATATGACATCCAACAAAAAAATTTGTTATGCATTTTTTCCAAGCACAAATCCTTAGAATTCTTAATGTGTTACTTAGGTTAATTGTTAATTGCAATAAATAAATACACACTAATATATATATTATGGATTTGAGGGAAAATATTAAAATATTTATATATATAGAAAAATTTAAATGCAAGGGATTCAAGTACATACCTTTGCTTTTTTTAATGTTGATGAAGATACAAATGTTGATGAAGTGCCAAATTTGATGACATGATATAAAAAATTGGAATATCTTTGCTCTATGTGGCACTTGAAATTTTCTACAAAACTATAACTAACTCTACATCAAATTTGTGACTTTGGACCTATTTTGCATAAATAAATATGAGCTTTGACACATGCCTCCTAATCTAGCATACAATATGTACGTAAATGCTCAAAATAGTTGGGAGTAGTGTTGAGATTGGTGGATCTTTGGGAAGGTCCAATGCTTCACCTTTATATCTCTCCCTATAGATAGAGGTAGAGATGAATATAGAATGAGAGAGGCAAAGGGATAAAAATAGATAGAGGTATAGAGAGAGATAGAGGGAGAAATAAATATATAGAGAGATAGGGAGATAGAGGGGGATATATATATATATATATATATATACAGAGCGAGAGAGAAAGAGATATGGCAAGATAGAGATATAAGGAGATACAGAGAGAGGGGGGAGAGAGAGAGAGAGATAAGTAGAGAAAGATATTAATGTTTTATTTTTTGAAAAATATGTAATCTTTTAACCATTTTCCTATATATTTAGTATTAAGATTTTTACATCTTTTAACAATTCAATATATAATACAAATAAAATATAGTTAATAATTTAATTAACTAGCATACCTATATTAATTAATAATATATGTAAAACACGCTGAGAGTTATCTTTATCAATGGATGCCTATTGACTTGAAAAAATGCTTACATTTTCATGAAAATGAATTTGGAAAGCAATCAATTGGACCTCAACACATTGGTCAGACTTCATGCCGAAGGTGAACCACTCTCCCCGAAGACAAACCTTCCTCGAAGTGACTTTCTTCATTCGGCCAGACATTATGCCGAAATGACAACCTTTTGCTGGCCCATGTTATTGCCAAGACCTCCCTTTAGTCATACCGATATGCATCCTTTCATCTGACATGTGTCACTGTAACATCCTCTTATTGGGGAGACGTCTTGTAGTCACCTTTTGTTTTGCTAAGCAAGCTCCATAGGTTCACTTTTTTGGTCACCGTGACAAAATGGGTCGACAAGACTACAAGACCTCTCATCGATAGACCTCCTTTTGGTGCCTTGTTGGCAAGACTTCAAGATTTCACCAAGACATCTCTCCACCATGATAGTTTATCACCGAAAGATATATCTTTATGCATGGTCAGTGACACATGAGGCTTTTGAAAAGATCACATACCAAAGATACAACTCTTTCCAAAGGGTTAACTTGGTCCGGAGTAGTCGGTGAGACATAACGAAGTCGCCAAGACTTCACCCCAAAGTCAAAATCTCCCGTCGATATGCTTTCTCCCTGTTGCTAGTCAATGAGACATAAAGATCTTGCCAAGACCTTTCTTCAAAGGAAACTTTCATGCTGATGCAAAACTCCCAGTCATCGGGATGATGATCGATGTCCTGCCAATGGAAAGGTGACATTACTAGGTGGATGGAAAATTTCCTCGGGCCCCACCTTGTACAGTCCACGTGGCAGCCACCCATGATTTTGCAATCAACCAAAGCACCATCGCGGGATGGAGGGGAACGACTCAAATCAAAGGATAGTTGATGAACATTCGCTCAAATTTGATCCACATATGGGACACATGTCACCCTCCTGTGATATCACCATCCTACAATTCTTGATCAAGGGATGGTAGGCAACCATTGATCTTAAAAGAATTTTGATTGATGACAATGCAAATTTCATCCTTCTAAAAAATAAAACATTCATTAAAGGGCAAGGGGACATTACTAGGAAGATGGAAAATAATGACAAGTTTTTTAAAACCATTCAGCACAGGGCCAACCAGGACTTAGGAAAATAAAACCCGCGAAGGAAATAAAATATTAAGACCAAAGGGACCAGGCCTAGACAGAATGATGGGCATAAGATGTTTTTAAAACCCTTCAAGAAAGGTAACGGTGAAATAGATCCCGACCAAAGCATTACGTAAAAACAATGGTTTAAGAAATGAAATTAAATATTTTAATGACGTCCACGAGGCCAAAGATGAAGACAAAGCTAAAACCTAGCCCTAAGAAATTTTCCAACACTATGAAAGACCAGTGACATAAGGTAGGGCATGAGTGAAACATTAGGAAAAAAAATTGAAGTTCCATCAGTACAAGCATTGAATAATTTTATATTAATAGTTTGTCCTATTACAAATATAAAAGGTGAGCACAATAAATAACATGTATTTTCCCATTAAATGTGAAGGATTTTCAAAAAGTTATAAGATTCAACTATTGTTCCATTTTTGTTCAATATAAGTTGTATTTTAAATCATTATGTGTTGTTTTTATAACAACAAATAGATTTTTTGTGTTCAACTATTAGTCCATATGTGTTGTTTTTATAAAATAGAACATTAGAACAAAACTTTGAAGTTCCATCACTACCCATAACCCTAAACCCTAAACCATTAACCCTTAACCCTTAA
>VDFB02000017.1:50038465-50315004 GCA_007258455.2 Sequoia sempervirens
GAGAGATGGAGTGAATGAGATAGAAAGGTGGGAGAGGGAGAGATAGCTCAATAAATAGAGGGGGGAAGAGGCGAGAGTGACATAGATAGTGGGAGATATAGAAAGCGACAGGGAGAGATATATCAATCACCCTCCCTATATCTCTGTCTATTCATCCTTATTTCTTTATCTCTCTACCCCTCTCTATCTCTTTGTCTTCTTTTCTATTTGTATGTTTTTCATTATCTCCCTCTCTCTCTATATTTTCTTCCCTATATTTATCTTTGTCTCCTTAAGTGTGTAATGGGTACATTGAAGAGGTCTTAAAGGAGGACTATCATATCTTTAATCAAATGGCATGCTACCTTGAGCATAACTTCCCAAGGACATGTGCCATCCTTGGATTTTTGACATGAAACAACCAATCAAAATTTAGTTTCTCTCTCTCATATTAATATATATTACTATTATATTAAATATATATTATATTAATTATATTTTGTGTTATATAAAAATATACTTATTATTAATTATTAATTATACTAATTTTATATGTATTTAATAATTTTGTTAAAGAATATAATATCTAATTATAATAAGTTGAATAATTATATTATTTATTATGTAAAATATAGCTAATATATACTTAACTATATTGTAGAATATTAAAACCTAGCTAAATGGTGCCAGAATTTTGAACTTAATTAACATACTATAAAAGCTAACAAAACCAGGTTGTAGCTTGTCAAATTGGAGAAGTGAAAGGTCAATGCCAGCGCTGAGGAAGAGTTTGGAGTAGTGAAAACAAGGTCAATGCCAACACTGAGGAAGAGTTTGGAGGAGTGAAAACAAGGTCAATACCAATGCTGAGGATGAGGTTGAGGGCACTCACAGAAAATTGACAACCAAGGGGCAATGAGTATTGTAAGTTTGGCACCTCCACTCTCTTTAACCTTCAATTTTCATGCCTAGTTTCCAAAGATCTTCTCATACATTGGCACCCCCATTCTCATACAATGGTATAAGATAAGACAGAAAAAATAAAATAGCTTATACAAAAGCTATCCACCTACAATCCCATTCAAGCATTTTAATTAATTCTTTGAATTAAACCTAAAACAAGAATCATACACACCACAATAGTGAGATGAGAAAAACAACCCTTGATCATTTTATTCAAAATTTAGATATGCTTGTACAATAGAGAGACATGAGTTTGAATTAATCATATCAATTCAAATGCCAATACTATCATAAAACATCAAATCCCCATGAATTCAAAACCTACTACAGAATGACTCAAAACCTAAATTGCATTTTCTCTAAAACCATCTGACTTTACAATTTTCTTTGCAACTTCATCTAGACTCGACCAAAAATATTTAACTTGCTAGCCTGTACTTCTGGCCTTGAAATCCTTCTTATAGAAAAAGGAGCAAACAAGCATTGGGCTAGAAAGCACACGTGTTACTAGCTAATTGGACCGTCTTGTACTCTTCATCAGTTGGCCAATCAAAATTGATCACCTCATTCACCTTGACACTATAAGGTTTGTACTTAACTGCCACTTGATTCACTTCTCTTTCAAAAGACTCCAAGAATGAGCTGGTGCTAATGATTTTGTCCATACAGCTCACCAACAAATCATAATCTGAGTTACCCTATTTTTTAGGGTTTTGTAGTCCAAACATGATATAAAGTGGCTCTTACACCTTTTGTGATTATTGTAACTTGTGAAAATTGCGTGGATCTTGTTGTAATTGTAGGATGCATGAATAGAGGCGTAGGTTTTCAACAAAGAAACATGTATGGGAGATCGATTTTATGAATTACATCCAATAATGCAAACCTAATGGGTTGTTGAACATTGAACCGGAAATGATATACATACACACACACACACACACACACACACACACACACACACACACACACACACACACACATATGTAATGCGATTTTAAATATATGATATGAAATGCACTTATTGGATACTCTCCTAGAACAATAAATGCAACATATCATTAAAGAAATCTATATCTATGTATATAAATGTGTATTTCTAAATGCAAGTGTAAATGCAAAGAGCATATAGTTTTGTAGTGTTATAGATACAACATATCCATAAATTAATGTAATTGAAATTCTAAAGTCTTCAACACATATAATATGAAATCGATCAAACTATTAAACTACATGAGAAATAAATGAAAACATTAAATGCATATGTATGTGTGACATGTAAATGTAGGTGTAAATAAATAAGAATAATGAAAATTATAAAAGAATACAAGGAAAGGTCTCCTCTCTTCTTGGTAGTGATAACCTCCTCCACACACAACCCTTAAAAATTATGAATAGAGGAATATATAATCTTTGAAGAACTCAAAGTTGATTCTCTCCTACTTGATGCAATTAGTCATTTTATCCTTACAAACATTTATAGTGATTACTAGAGGCACATAGACCAATTCTTTATAATAGAAGAATTTGATCATACTTTTCCAATGATGGCATTATGAGAAAACCTTAGGTTAAATGAATAATTTCTAGCTAAGTTCTTTAAATCATGTCCAACCGTATAAGAGAAGACCATTGCTATGTGTACCTGGATACCATGGAGCAAGGCTAGTCTTTGGGCTCTTTCATCAATCATCCTACCTTAAAACATACCAAAAGTCTCATAGCAATTAGACATGAGGAAGATTTACTTGTGAATTAAAAAAAAATTATTGCCAAAGCATAAACTTATGATGACTTAACTGCCCCAGTACACACTCCCTCCCATTCACCACTTAGACATATGGAAATTAAATGTTAATTTGCTTCTATTTTTAGTCATGTAGGTGTCCAATAAACCACTTGGTGGTGTTTCCCTTCAAGTTTATTTACTTGAATGAAGAGAAAAAGTCCTTTGATTACAATTACAGAATACATTTGAGGCCTTGGTTGTGTAACTGGTGAACCATAGTCACATTTAACACTTGTTACAAAGTTTGGGAGTTAAAAAATTAAGTAGATTTGATTTGTGATGGACACATTTGGACACTAGTAACAATAGCTTGCAATCTATCAAGACTTGATTACCTTAGAACCTATGAAATTCTAGTGATGAAATGATAGATTAATCATAATGTCACCTTGGGATCACATCGCCATGAAAGAACTTCATCCAACATCCTTACAATTTTAGGTACCACCAAATAGGTATTTGTCAGATCTGTCTTCCTCGAGTGAGGGAAATTCAGGAAGAGAAGAGGAAAGTGAGACATGTAGTATGTCTAAAAGAGGGAGATCAACTAGAGTTCAAAAGATTAGAAGAAAATTCCATAAACTGATGGATTTTTTTCTTGCTGAAGGGGGGTCATGTTCTTATGATGATGAGAGCATAGGCAACGTCGAGGTTCCCTTGAGGTATAAACATCTATGGAAACAATGGGTACCCAAGGAACTTCCTCCATTAAACACCAATTTTTGTGTCAATGAGAGGATATATCGCAAAGGACCATCATCATTACATGGTTTGGGCCTATTTTGCATGGATGGCATAAAGGTCTGTTACGAAAAAGTTACTGAATTGATGAAGTATGTTGGACCCTATTATAGTTACAAACATTGGATGCAACTGGTTTGATATACATGAATTATGCATAGGTATGCATTGTTAGAAAATTATATACAACTAAAAGATAAGGATCAAAATAAAGGAGTGGCTATGTACATTGATAGAAGGCCAAAAGCATTAGGGAATATTGCAGGGTTTATAAACAGTACACAACCTGGGTCAACAAATAAGCAACCCAATTGCATATTCGAGGCGTGCGAGGGAAACCGTGTATTCGTATATGCGATTAAATCAATAACTACAGGGGAAGAGTTGCTAATTGATTATAATTTGAATTGCTTAGTTACAAACATAGTTACTATGGGGGTGGTACGTACTATGTACCATTTTACCCAACCTCCAATTAATGACTCCAATATACCATTTTATTCTTATGTTTTTTTCATAAGTCTATTGGTTTTATTTTCGTAATGTTTTTTTATATTTAATTTTTGTCATAGAGGGACATTGATCGTACGGAGAAGGCTCTGGCCCAAAGTACAGATCACGATGTATCTTCAGGTGCTTCTACCCGACAGGTTTACCTCATTGTAATTATACAAATTAGATACAAGCAAAATGTTTTATTATTATGTTTTTTTCATAAGTTTTTTGGGTTAATTTCGATAATGTTTTTAATATTCTTGTTGTAGTTGACTGATCAGGGAAAGGCACCAATAGTAGAGGAGAGCATCCATAGTGAGGTGCAATCAATATTTTATGATGATGACATGGCTTATTTAACAAACCCTTTCGATACGATAAAGAAGCTCATGAAAAAATGCAATGAAGAAATGACTCAGTTGATGTTCAAAATGCCTCAATCAGATGAGATAAGAGAGAGGGTTAAAGTATTGATAGAGAGATTACAAAACTTGCAAGTAAGTTGTCATGAGGTCTTTAATTATAGCATAAGTTCATTCATGGTTTTATATTTTGTACTCTTTTATGTCATGAACTAAAATATGTGTTGTTTTTATAGGGTTATTTGCCTCCTCATGATGCTCCTGGCCATGTTTAGGGTATTGCATGTGATTCCTAAGGAGTAAGGGTTGGTACAAGTGTCCATCCTGATCTTCCTATGCATACATCACATTATCAGACCCCATCATCCATGCCTATATTGTCATATGAAATGTCAGCAACACATACCATGCCGGAATCCATTAACGCACCCTCTGGTAGCGAACACATACCAGAACATCCATCAGGACATGTACCTGGTGATGCGGAGGCCACTAGTACTGGTGATGTTTTAGCAGCATTTCCTGGATCTTCCCATATTACTAGTATAGGAACATTGCCGATCACACTTGTGGTGACTGAGGATTTCGTTCCCATAAAGATAGAGAAGGTCCCAGGTACTTTAAAATGTTTTAATTATTATTCTATATAATCCAATTGAAATTTACTTATTGATCGCTCTTTTTAGACTATTGATCCCATGATCATTTTGCAAGAAATGATGTTTTTTATAAACATCTAAGTGATATTACATTGGAGCTCTTCAGGCCCGCCATACATACATGGTGGAATGCCCAAAATGAAGATTTAAAAGACGAGCTCATTAACCATTTAGTTGTGTTGTTCGGTAATAAAACATTCAACCGAACCAAGTTCCTTAAGAAAATTGGTACCTATCTAAAGTATGTGAGGGACCAATATAGGTCACATTTAGAGAAGAACAAAAAGTATGAGTGTCCCCCCATGATTCCAAAGAGGGAGTGGAAGGACCTGGTGTCTGATGGAAGGGAGAAGGCTGAAAAGAAAAAAGGAAAGACACCACCGGGCCAAGGAAGGTATGTGATATAGAAGCATAAATCTATAAAAAATCCTAATTAATCGTGATTTTTAAAAAAACTGCAGGCTAGACGATTTTTTCCCTGATTTTTTGAAAAAATCATTGAATTTTTGGTTAATAATTTTTTTTCCGTTTCAAACTTCAAAATCGCCAAAAAAATATGTTTAAAATCTACAAAAAAATGTGAATAAAATTGAGCTGATTTTCATGCAAAAAAAACCATGAGACCATGGCTTGTTGCTTACTATTATGCTTTGATAGATTTTTTCCAAGCATCCATAGCTTGTTTGAAAGCATCTTTTTTAGGATTTTATCCATAGCAGCAAGGCAATGAACTCTTTCATAAAATTCTTTGGTAGACATGTATGAAAAATGCAGTAGCATAGACAAGGTAGTGAACTGCTTGAAAAAAATGTCTCAAAGAATTGTAGTCTCATGGTGATGGAATGCCATTAAAAATGCCATGACAAGAAAATTGCTATGGATTGTGATGGCATTCCATCACCGTGAGACTACATTTCTTTTAGGAATTTTTTCAAACAATTCACTGCCTTGTCTATGTTATTGCTTACTATTATGGTTTGGTAGATTTTTTCCAAGCATCCATAGCTTGTTCGAAAGCACCTGTTTGAGGTTTTTACTTCTTAGCCATAGCATGAAGGCATTGAACTGTTTGATAAAATGCTTTGGTAGACATGTATGAAAATGGTAGTAGCATAGAAAAGGTAGTGAACTATTTGAAAAAATGCTTCAAAAAAATGTGGTCTCATGGTGATGGAATGCCATAACGAATGCCATGAAAAGCAAATTGCTATGGATTGTCATGGCATTCCATCACCATGAGACCACATTTCTTTCGAGGAATTTTTGAAGCTTGATTCATTGCCTTGTCTATGCTTATTATACTATTATGATTTGATAGATTTTCCAAGCATCCATAGCTTGTTTGAAAGCACACATTTTTAGGCTTTTAGCCATAACAACAAAGGCAATGAATTGTTTGATAAAATGCTTTGGTAGAAATGTATGAAAAGAAATAATGGTAGCATAGATAAGCTGTCACCATCGATATTTATCGCAGGTTGTAGTATGTTTTTGTGCAATGTAATCAGCGTATGAATGTAACTAACAAAAATCTATTTTCTATAATTCATGGATTAAACTCGGTATTTTATTTGCTCTCAATGTCTGTATGCTATGGAAATGCTGTTAATTTTTTTTTTTTAAAGTAGTATGCTATGTGTGATACTATTAACAATGTAATTATATACTGATTACTCTTTCTTTTTACATAATCTAAAGTATTTCAAACTTTTCATAGGCTACCCAACACATTGAAGGCAACAAAGGCAAGAGTAGAAAAGCACGGGCAACAAAAACTTGGCTCTGGTGGTTATATGAAATTAGCCACACGAATTGTAAGTATCAATAAATGAAATATTGCATCCAAATTATAATAAATTGAAAACAATTTTGGTTTTATCACACCATAGAAGCAAAATTCATGATCTTCTGCAAAAATGTAGGGCTCTGAATTCAACAGAGTTCTCACTGAAGAGGACCTAAAGATTTCCTTCCACCAAGGCTATGGAGCCATGGTTGAATGCCTAAGAGTCTTGACTAGGAAAACACAATCTTCCATTGCATCCAACATGTAGGTAAATAAACTCAATAAAGTTTATTTAAAATTGAATACTTGTGCAATCTATTCAATATTAATTTCCACCATAAAGTAATTACATTCCTATTTTTTTTAAACATTCAAGCAATGATAGTACTGCACATGACATTGGAATGCAGGTTGGTGAGGGTGGAGCACAACGCGCAGATGAAGGTCATGGTGTGCATCCAGGTACTTTAGAGCATGTAGAGCGTGATCAACATGTTGAGCATGATCAGGATAGAGAAGATTAGGAATATGATGTGCCCCCATCAAGTAAAGAGGACCACTCTAAAGTTCTTTTAAACATATTTAATTGCAATTGGTGTATTAATTAATGTAACCTTTTGTGTTTCCACTTTAGAGCATGTAGAGCGTGATCAATGTGTTGAGCATGATTAGGCTAGAGAAGATCAGGAACATGATGTGGCCCCATCAGGTAAAGAGGACCACCCTCATGCTCTCTTAAACATATTTAATTTCAATTGGTGTATTAATTAATGTAACCTTTCATGTTTCAACTGTAGATAAGGATTTAGAGGGTGTTCAACATGTTGAGCATGAGTCTATAACAAAATTGTAGGAACATGATGTGGACCCATTAGGTAAAGAGAACCACTCTAATGTTCTTTTAATTAATGAAATACTTGTAACAACAATAATAAAACATATTAGTTTATCATTTTTTTCTTATTGCAGCAGATCCCCCCTTGAAGCAGCATCCACGTCATGAGCAGATGACTACACGTGCATTCAGATCACAAGTAGAGGGCAGAACAACTAAAGGGGGGACATATATTGATTTAGAAAATGATACTCCACTACATTTTTATGTAGCTTTCAAAAAGAAACAAAAAAATAAGTGATTGTAATCATATTGAATGACAACCATATTTTTGATAATATGTAAAAAATGAAAGAGTGAATATTATATGTTAATGAATGAATGTGAATATGTTAATTAATGAATGTTATATGTTAATGAATGAATGTTATATGTTATTAATGGATGAATCAATGATTAATGTTATATGATTGGTATGGGGAATTGAAAGTGATGTGAGGGGGGAGGGGCCAAATGAGCTTCCACTGTCACATGGTTGGCCCTGTTAAGTAGAGAATATTAAACTATTCTCAAAACAAAGAGAAGCTCAATAAGGTAATGCACTTTTCAATATAATAAATGCATCATTTGAAACATCAAACCAATATGCAGTCTGTATGTATGATCATTCGTCAGTCTCCGCAATGGCACATTTCCACGAATTTTTTTTTTTCTAAAAAAATTGATTCTTTGTCACAATTTCGATGAAACCAACTGACGAATCAACAAAAAGGCTCGATGAAGTTGCTATAACTATGAGGACAATTTCTTCATAATTCCTCTCCCATTTCATCACAATTTCGATGATCTTTCGGCGTTGCCACAACGCTAGTCCTCACCCATTCCATTGCAATTGCAATGAATGTTTGGTGTTCTTCCGATGATACTCCTTGCTAATTTCGTCGTAACGTCGATGAACTTTTGGAGTTGTTTCGACACTACTACTTGAATATTTTGTCGCATGTTTGATGAAATTTTGGTGTTGTATCGACACTACTCCTTTCCCATTCCGTCGAAATGGTGATGAACGTCTATTGTTGTTTTGACACTACTGCTTGCCCATTTCATCGAATTGGTGATGAACATTTGTTGTAATTTGTTGGTGGATACACAAAGGTTTCATCAATATTCTAACAAATGTTTGAGGTATTTCATGATGTAGTCAACCAATGATTCTTTTCCGTTACTTCGACGTTTAATTCATCATCAGATGTTCAACCAAAAAATAGCAACGAAAAGATTTTTGACATTTCGTCAATCTTCTGACAAAGATTTGTCAAGAAACCAACGAACAACCATCGAAAAATGATGTCAAATTCAGTAGTGAATGAATGTGGAAGCTTTCTAAAAGACTTGCACAAGACAACCCTACATGCGGATTTGACAAGATAGAGGAAAGTGTTTTAATCTCATGCAATGAGACAAATTGTACTAACTTTAGCCCAATGTAATAACAGAGTCAAAATAAAGATTAAAAAGTAACTCTTAAGTTTAGCTTAAGTGAACTAAAGTAAAATATCCTCTAATAATTGCAGAGTAATGGAGGTGGATTTAAAAGAAAAATATTATGCCCTAACCTTTTTGAGAGCACATGTTACGTATGCTCCAACTTCTAGTTTGTAATTGGATTTGTAGCTTAGGGTTCCTTCACTAGTTCAATTCTTCCTGTGTAAGGTTGGCTTGTCCAATGTAGTTTCCCAGTGCTCTTGTTGCTGGAAAAAGTAATTTTGAGAGGGGATTTCAACTGACAGAGGGGTTGGAAAGTTAGGATGAAAATTCAATCTAGGGTGACTTTATGGAAGAATAGCATATGTAGTTTCTAGGGTATTTTATTAAGAATGGAGCTTACTTGTTTTATTAAGGGATTATGTAATAGCTGGTTAAAACTATTTGTCTAGATAATAATAGTAGTAGGCATATGGGTACTCATAAAATTAAAAAATTTGGGTATTCAAAGTTGAATTTTGAACTTTCAACATACTTTCATATGTTTTTTGAACTGGGACTCTCAAAAAATATGTAAAAGTCATATTTTATAATATATATGTATATAGGCTTTCAAGGATTTTGCTTAAAAAAATAAGCCTCTAATAATTAGTGGATTATTAATTAATTATTAGATAATGAATTATTTACTCCAACAACCCCCTTACAATCAACTTAGGGAGAAGCTAAACAATTGATAAATGAATCTAAATGAATGCAGAATGGGTCTCGACTACAAGGCTTGATGAGGTACCCATGAACAAGCAATGAAAATCTCTCATAACTAGAGAAAAAAGAGAAAACCATATGGGAAAAACTCCTCTCCAAAAGAGAGAAAAAGAAATGACTACATTGCGAAAGAAATATAGAAGGATGACTCAACGTGACTCCCCAAGTTATTCTTCTATCATGAAAGTACAATAGATGTCCCCCCGATAGGAGTCAGGAAAAGAGGATGTGAATACCCCCCAAAAAATAAATAGCTCCCATGCCAATGATGAACATCTAAAGATAGAATATGATCCATTTCCTACAACTAAAATTCCTCCCCTTAAGAAGAAATAGATCCATTGGTGATTGGAGAAGCCAATCCAAAAGAATGGGTGAAATAGGAATCCAAATCTGTTGGAAATATGTGCCTCAATCTCACAGGCTAAAACCTTTGGAAGAGCAAAGTCAGTATGACATTCATTATGTTTGGTCGAGTAGTAGCTATGAAACCTTATGAAATATTTCGGTCACTGAGACTTTGCTTTTGTCTTGTTGACTGGTGTTGTCGCTGTGACTTGTGATGTTTGCTATAACCCTCTACTGAGTGGAAATCTCTAACTGACAAGCCACTCTTATCAGATATCGGGGAGACTTTGGGTGACAAACAATTTCGGGGAGAGACTTAGATGTTTGATATGTCTCATACTGACAAGAGAAGTCTTTTTGATAAGTATTCACTTGGAGTCTTTGGGGTAACATAGAGACTTCGCTATGAACTCTTGATGACATATGTTTGTCTCACTGATGCTCATCGGGGTAACATAGAATCCTCGGTAAGAATTCTTGCAAATGCTTGGTTCTCTCGCCGATGGGTATGAACATTGGTGTAACCTCTTGGAGATAGTGGTAAGTCTTGTCGACGAGTGTTCTTTTTGGTATGAATTGAAGGAGTGGTGTGATCTCCTGGTGAATGATGATAGTCTTGCCAATGGAAATGCAAACATCTCTATGACTTTGGAACTTTTGTATGATGTCTCATCTAAAATGATGGTCTTTCCAAATAGCGATACAAGTGATGATCATCGGTATGAGGTCTTGGCGAAAAAGTGGTCTAAGCAACAACTTTATGAACTAGGTGTAACCTCTTTCTAATAGTGATGACTCTCGGTGATATCGACTGTCAGGTCTTGTGGCATTGGGAAGACATGGTTAGTGTCTCACCGACATGTGAATACATTGTGAATACCTTTGATCGATTGAGAGACCATCCTACATGGTGTGTCTTTGACCAATCAGAGAAGCAAAATGGGAGCCACTAGAAATTGGACTGTTGTGGTCATTTCTGAGAGGAAGTTCGACAGACGATGGGTATGATGGATATACTTAGAGATTGTAGATTTAGTTTGGTTCAATGGTTGAATGAACAATTGGATGAATAGTTTCATGAATGATCAGACTGAATTCAATTTTGAGAGTATTGTAACTTCAATATTATGTACAAGGTTGATCATTGTGAATGTTGTTGTAAATTGACATCAGAGAGAGTGAAGCCCATACTCTGTATGTAATTTGTTTACTATAATACAAAGGGGTTTTTCTTGGTGTGATGAGTTTTTCACCCATAAGGGTTTTCCCACATAAATTTGGTGTTCATTTGTGTATGATTATTTCTCTGTTTCTGTTATCTCTTTCAAGTGCATCTTAATTGGACTATAATTGTAAAAATTTAAAGTGTCTCTACATTCTTCCCTGAAGTTTTGACGTTAGGAGAGTTGTTTTCGCACCTTAGCTTTCCTTACAAGTGGTATCAGAGCCTGGCTAATTGTGTTATCCTTGTGGGTACATTGGGTTTTTTGAGTCAATTTCTGTTTAGTGGGAGTCTTGTAGAAGTTTGATAATTTGAATTATAGGTTAAGATGGCAAGCACGTCAGGAAAGATTGAAATAGAGAAATTCAATGGTAGAAATTTTGAGTTGTGGAAACTCAAAATGGAAGATCTGTTAGTGGATCGTGATCTATGTCTTGTTGTGTCTTGAATGAAACCTACAGGCATGAAGCAAGAAGATTGGGACCTTGTAGATAGAAAATCTAAGGGGATGATTAGGCTCTGTTTGGTAGACTCCATTCTTCTGAATGTGTATGAAGAGAAGACTGCATCTTCCTTGTGGAAGAGACTGGCATCTATTTATCAAGGGAAGTCCTTGGTGAATAAATTATTCCTAAGGAAGAAGCTGTACACTTTGAGAATTCAGGAAGGAGGGTCTGTAGCTGATCATTTGAACACATTCAACATGTTGATTGCATAGTTAACATCTATTGGTGTGAAGATTGATGAAGAGGATTGTTGTATGCTTTTATTGTGTTTTTTTCCAGATTCTTGGGATCACCTGGTGATGGCTACTGGGAGTACGACATCCACTTTTAAGATGGAAGATGTTGCTTCTTTGTTATTAGAAGTTATGAGAAGGAAATCTTCTAAGATGGCAAAGGAGGCTCTTGTTGTTAGAAGCAGATTGAAAGATAAAGGAAAGAAGAAGGACAAGAAGTCCAAATCAAAATTAGAGGGGAAATCAAAGTCTCTTGGCAAGAAGTCCAAGGTGAAGTGCTAGAATTGTGGGCAACTTGGTCATGTCTGAAAGGATTGCAAAGAGGAGAAAAAAAGAAGAAGAAGAATTCTTCTGGCCATGATTCTTCTCAGAGTGATGCAAACACCTTCATTGTAGCCTTGGATACACATGCATTAGATGATGTCTAGTTGATTCATTCTGGAGCATCTTTGCACATGACATCTCATAGAGACTGATTCATGAAGTATGAAAAATACGATGGTGGAAAGGTGTATTTGGAAAGTGATTCTTCATTAGAAATAGTTGGTTGTGGAAGAGTTAGAATTCAATTCCTTGATGGAAGAGTGAAGGGAATCAATGATGTAATGCATATACCAGGTCTGGCTCAAAACTTACTTTCTGTTAGTATTTTGAATGATATTGGAGTGTAAGTCACGTTCTCTGGAAATGGTTACAAGATGATTAGAGGCTCTATGATGCTAGCAAGGGGTGCTCGTATTGGTACCTTGTATAAGCTCGATGCACATGTTGTTCAATGCAATAGTGTCTCTACAAAGTCACAAAAAGCTACTCATAGAGGAAAAGAGGAAGAAATTCCTGATAGTGTAAATTCTATGGAAGTTAAACTTCCAATAGAAAAGACTATGCTCTAGAATCATAGGCTAGGCCACATTGGTGAGAAAGGTTTAAAAACCTTGAATAATAAAAACCTAGTTGAGGGGCTTGAAGATTGTAACCTCGAATTTGAGTTTTGTGAACATTGTATATATGGAAAACAACACCGTGTTTCTTTTTATTCTAGTCCTCACAAATCTTCTGGTTTGCTTGATTACATTCATTCTGATGTTTTTGGTCTAGTGAATGTTCCTTCTTTGTCTAAGTCAAGGTACTATGTATCATTTATTGATGATTATTCAAGAAGCGAATTTGTCTATTTTTTGAAAAGTAAATCATAAGTGTTCAGTTGGTTTAGGGAATTTGAAAACCTTGTAGAAAATCATACTGCAAGAAAAATAAAATGTTTAAGGAGTGATAATGGTGGTGAAATTTTTTCTGATGAATTCAAGAGGTACTGTAAAGACCATGTGATTAAAATACATAAGAGTACACATTATACTCCACAACAAAATGGAGTTGTAGAAAAGTTCAATAGGACAATGATGGAGAGAGTATGAAGTATGCTAAGTAGTGTTGGCTTGGAGGAGAAGTTCTGGGTTGAGGTTGTTGCTACTACATGTTACTTGATAAATCATTCTCCAAATTTTGCTCTTGTTGAGAAAACACCTTTGGAAGCACGGTCTAGTAAGAAGCCTTCTCTAAGACACATTCATGTTTTTTGCCTTGAGGCATATGTATATGTGCCAAATGAGAAAAGATCTAAGTTGGAGAACAAGGTTGTCAAATGTATTTTTATTGGCTATAGTGCTGGCATAAAAGGATACAAGCTTTGGAATCCTAATACAAAGAAGGTTTTGTACAATAGAAGTGTAATCTTTCAAGATCTGAAGCCTTCTACCTTGGATCTATAGTCAGAGACAAAGTCAAAAAAAAAAAGGATGTAGTTGTAATTCCTCTGACACCAGAGAAAGAGGAATTGAAAATTCAAAATGTACCTAAAACTAAAGAGAGCTCAAGCAGTTCTAAGAGTTCTAAAGAAGAACAACAACCTTAGCCTCAGCAAGTGAGGAGGTCAACTCATGAAAGAAAGCAACCTGATAGGTATGGGTTTTCTTTGATAGATTCTACTTGTGCCTATGATTTAATCTCTTGCACTGATGAGCCTAGGATTGTGAAAGAGGCATTTAGAATGTCTGATTCAGACTCTTGGTTGGAAGCTATGAATGAAGAAATGGCATCATTAGAAAAGAATGATACCTGGAGTTTGGTGCCCTTTCCTAAAGGCAGAAAAGTTGTGGGCTACAAATGGGTATTTAAGAATAAAATAGGTCTGGATTGTAGTGTGGAAAAGTACAAGGCGAGGTTGGTTGTGAAGGGTTATTCCTAGGTAGAGGGAATTGATTATGGGGAAATCTTTTCTCTTGTAGCTAAGCTGACATCTATCAGATTTATTTTGTCACTTGCAGTAGTGTATGACATAGAGGTCGAACAGATGGATGTGAAGAAAACATTTCTTCATGGTGATCTTGAAGAAGAGATTTATATGTCCCAGCCTAAGCACTTTGTGAAAAAAGGTAAAGAAAGATTGGTTTGCAAATTGAATAAATATCTGTATGGGTTAAAGTAGTCTCCTAGAATGTGGTACCAAAAGTTTGACACTTTTTTTTTGTCATTGGAATTTGTAAGATCAAAATATGATCATTGTGTGTATTACAAAGTTGAAAGTGACCAAGTTCTTATTATTGCTCTCTATGTTGATGATATGTTGTTCATACACAATAGTAAGTTAATGATTTCTGATCTTAAGTCTCAGCTGTCTGCAAAGTTTGAAATGAAAGATCTTGGTGTAGCAAGGTATATTCTGGGAATGGAAATAACTTGGGAAAAGAAGGATAGAAAACATTGGCTTAGTTAGAGTAATTATATTAAGACTGTTCTAGAGAGATTTTGTATGAATGATTGCAAGCAACTAGTTGTTCTAGTTTTGCAGGGAATGATGCTATATGTTGAAGACTGTCCAAAATATCCTACTGAAGTGGAGGACATGACCAGTATGCCTTATACTAGTGCAGTTGGCAATCTTATGTATGCAATGGTATGTACAAGGCCAAACATTTCCCAAGTAGTGGGAGTACTTAGTTGGTTTATGGCTAATCCTGGAAGGACACATTGGGATGCTATGAAAAGAGTATCACATATTTGAAGGGCACTTTGAAATATGATTTTTGTTACCATGGGAACTTGGTTGAATCACAGAGGACTCTCAGCATTCGAGGTTATGTGGATTTTGATTGGGTAGGAGACATTGACATCAGGAGATCCACCAATGGATACATTTTCATGATGAATGGTGGTGCAGTGAGTTGGATGAGTAAGTAGCAGGATGTAGTTGCTTTGTCCACCATAGAGACAGAATACATGGCAGCAAAAAATACCCATAAAGAAGCAATCTGGTTAAAACATTTGTGTTCTAACATTGGTTTTGATGCAAGGAAAATAACTATTTTCTATGACAGTCAGAGTGCAATTTTTCTAGAAAAGAATCCTACTTTCCATCCCAGGACAAAACATATAGATGTACAGTACCATTTTTTACGAGATATGGTGGAGGATGGAAAGGTATCATTGGAAAAAGTTGATACTCTGGAGAATGTCGTAAATGCATTGATGAAGCTAGTGAGCACATACAAGTTCAGGTGGTGTGCCAATTCGATGGGCCTTATTTCCCATGAATTTCAATAGTTTTGTTGTGCTTTGGAGGTGCCTGTGTGATCTTTGTCAAGTGGAAGATTGTTGGAAATTGTGCCTCAATCTCATAGGTTGAAACCTATGGAAGAGCAAAGTGAGTATGACCTTCATTGTGTCTGGCCAACTAGCAATTGTGAAACCTTATGAAATATTCAGGTCACCGAGACCTTGCTTTTGTCTTGCCGACTGGTGTTGTCACTATGACTTGTGGCATTCACTATAACCCTCTACTGAGTGGAGATCTCTAGTTGACAGGCCACTCTTATCGGATATCGGGGAGACTTTGGGTGACAAGCAGTTTCAGGGAGAGACTTGAATGTTCGGTATGTCTCATACCAACAAGAGAAGTCTTGCTGATAAGTATTCACTTGGAGTCTTCAGGGTAACATAAAGACTTCGCTATGAACTCTTGGCGACATATGATTGTCTCACTGATGCTCATTGGGGTAACATGGAAGCCTCGGTAAGAAGTCTTTCCGATGAGTGTTCTTTTTGGTATGACTTGAAGGCTCGGTGTGATCTCTTGGTGAATAACAATAGTCTTTCTGACGGAAATGCAAATGTCTATGTGACTTTGGAACTTAAGTATGATGTCTCATAAAAAATGATGGTCTTGCCAAATAGTGATACAAGTGATGATCATCGGTATGAGGTCTTGGCAACAAGGCAAAGTCTGAGCGACAACTTTCTAAACTCAATGTAACCTCTTGTCAATAGTAATGACTCTTGGTGATATCAACAGTTAGGTCTTGTGGCATTGTGGAGACATGGTTAGTGTCTCACTTACATGCGAATACATTGTGAATGCCTTTGATTGATTAGGAGACCATCCTACGTGGTGTGTCTTCGACCAATCAGAGAAGTAGAATGGGAACCACTAGCAGTTGGACTATTGTGGTCATTTCTGAGAGGAAGTTCAACAAACCATGGGCATGATGGATATACTCAAAGATTGTAGATTTAGTCTAGTTCAATGGTTGAATGAATAGTTGGATGAATAGTTCAATGAATGATCAAAGTGAATTCAATTATGAGAGTATTGTAACTTGAATATTCTATACAAGGTTGATTATTGTGAATGCTTCTATAAACTAACATCAGAGAGAGTGATGTTTGTACTCTATATGTAATTTTTTTATTGTAATACAAAGGGGTTTTTCTTTGTGTGGTGGGTTTTTCTCCCATAAGGGTTTTCCCACATAAATCTGGTGTTCATCTGTGTATGATTATTACTATGTTTCTATTATCTCTTTCAATTGCATCTTAATTGGACTGTAATTGTAAAAATTTAAAAGCGTCTCTGCATTCTTCCTTGAGGTTTTGATGTTAGGAGATTTTTTTCCGCACCTTAGCTTTCCTTACAAAATCTAAATGATGTGTGCCTTTAAAAACTGCTTACATATCCACATGTTGGAAATTGATGATGTCAATCTAGAATCTTGTGAAAGATGATATAAAATAAGTTATAAAGGAAATTAAGATGGTGGGACAACATCATTGATGTGGCTAGCAAAAAAGAGGAGATGAATGTCCTCAAAGTTATCCAAATCTATAATATGAGACTCTATGAACAAGGATGATATGTTTGGTAGCTATGAATCCCAAGTAGCTATGTTTGAAAGAAGATGGATGTCCTACTACATTGAACCAATTGGGGCCAAATATGTGATGATGCCAAGCTAATTAGGAATAATGAGAGATGGTGAAGTAGTCTCTATTCATAGAGTAAGAACATGAATACAAGTCTCTAAACCATTAGAACATGCAAGACTTGTGATATGCTCAACCTCCTCTAAACTATCGTCATCAAAGGGTATCGAATCTGCATCTGCAAGAGGGATGAGACAATCTATATTAGGATATTCTAGGTATGGATAGATATGAGGGTCTCCATGAATCTTCCAAAGTCATGTCCAAAGTATGTGGGGACATTCAATGTTCGATATAGCATACATTGTTTCAAGATAAACACTATAAAATATAACCCCTACTATATGATCTTTGATGATGCCCAATGCTAATAAACTCCATGGTGTGTTTGGTGTAGGTATGAGTCCATACAAATAAGGAAAAATATCAAGCCACCTAAGATGTGCTAGGATTCCATTTCACCAAGACTCATAGTTATCCTTATCCAAGTTGATCATAGAAGGATGAATAGAAAATCCCATGATACTCACTCAAATGAAAAAATTAGAGACTAAAAACCCTTAGTACTAATAAAGCAGATCAAATGATGTCATCCTACGCAAAAAGATCCTTTCTAGGAGCCAAGACATCCAAGTAATTAAGAAAAGTGTTTAAACACAAAATATTAAATGAAATGTACCTAGGGAAATTTCTAGAAAAAATAAATGAATAGATCTGAAGAGTTCTAAAATACCTTTCCAATTCTTCTTGAATCATAAAAATTGGAGATACAAGCAAAAATTTATGAGATTGGAAACATAAAGTGAAGATCTAAATTTGATTGAGAATAATAGGAACCAAAAAAAAAACTCAATAATGCGACTTGCACCACTAGAAAGAGTCTGAAACCATCTTTTTGAAGATATCTCATTTGTTTGATTTTGACACTATTTGCGTAAGTATGCCAAAAAGAAAAAAATAGCCACTTTAAGGTAAATAAGACCTAGGAGGGGGGAAAAGAGATCAACTATATGATGACATCAATGTGACATCATGATGATGTTAGAAAAGCATTGTCATAAATTTGATGGCTTGTCAGACGTCAATGCAAAAATTCCCTTGCCAAAAAAACTATTGCTGAGAAAGTATGCTGATGTCGAAATATACTTTCTCTGACAAGGAATATTATAGATGCTCAGAATATTCCTATGGTTTGATTTTTCCTCCATAATTTTTTCCTACTTTGATGGTTTTTTTTTGCTACCAAAATAATTGTCAATGCTGATTTTTTTAGATTGTCGAGTTGAAAGAAAAGAGGGCACCAAATCTTTAATGGTGGTTGGTTTTTTCTATATTTTCTGAATTTTTTTGAAGGCCTATGAAACATTTTTAAAGGGTCGACGACCTATAAGAAAGGCACCACCAATAGTCCTTTCAAAAGGATGCTTCCTACTGTGGCCTCTAGTGCAGGGTATGGCCTTACACGTGGGCCCCTCTTTTTTTAATAATTCCTTTTTGAAATTGTTTTTCTTTAATTTTTTGCAATTTGATGTTTTTTTTATTTTTGAAAAATCTTTTTCTGCCCTTTTTTTTACAAAAATCTAGAAAAATATAGAAAAAGCCATAATAAAATTTTTGCAAACCCCACCCTCTTTAGAAAAATAATGCACTAGTACAAATTCGTATAGTGATTATATGAATTTTATAGATTTTTCCTTAGATTTTGTGCTGCTAATTTTTTTTCCTTTTCTACAACTACTCGAATTTGAGCAAAATGACAAGCAATCTTAGGGTTTTCGATCGTCACAGATTCAATGGTGAGGTCAATTTTGTTCTAAGATGCATCAAAAAAATTCAAGGCCAGATCTCTTCAGAAATTGAATAGGGGGCTACTGATCTAGGCTTTGATACCATCTTAGAATTGAAGATTCAACCCACAACCCAATGAAACATCTACAAGAAATTACATATCACAATAGAAAATATCAAAAGCAAGATTGTGCTCAATAACCTAACAATTGTATTGATGCAAATAACTTATATAATTATTACAAATGAATGTGTAAGCTTTATAAAATCATTGCACAAGCAAACCCTACATGAAAATTTGACAAGATAGAGACAAGTGTTCTAATCTCATCCAATGAGACAACTTATCCTAACTTTAGTCCTGAACCATAGATTTTTGGGGATAGGAATTCTCTTACAATTCTAGGGTTTTGCACCTAAAAGGAGAAAGGTATCCCAAAAACCTAGGTGGTTCACTCAAGAATAATGCAAATATGATTAAAATCTATCAAAGGAGAATGACCTAAATGTTGAAAATTGATAAAATATATTGACTAATGAATTAAAAACTAAAGAAATGTAAAGTGTTTAAAAACACAATATAGTATGCAACCATAAACTAAATGACCTAGAAATGCAAATGAAACAAAACCACAAAACTATAAAGCTAAATGTTTGCACCTGCAAACTTGCAAAGGCTCGAATGAAGACTAAAAATATTGTTGATTCTAACATTTTTACCTACTAGGACTCATACACCATTTTGAGCGACTTAGTCCCAAATATGGAAAATTGCACTAGAGCCCATTTCAGCCAAATGGGTATTTGAATCTACAGAAATTTCTGAAAAACATGTACAGTGGGACTAAGTCACCATTTAAATCAACTTAGTCCACTTTGGCTTTTTTGAAAATTTGAAAGTGGAAATGAAATCCCTCGGTCCATACTTTTTGTTCCTCTAGGTGTCTCATTCTGAGACTGCCAAATTTAGGCCTGAAAGTGATTTTTTGTGGATATTTTGAAATAGACAAGAAGGAGATGACTTCAACAATTTTGCAACTTATTCTTCAATGATCTCCAAGCTTTCAAGGTACCTAAATCTACAAACACACAAAGAAATAAAGAGAAATGTTGAATGTTAGGGAATAAGGGTTTGCCTTGGTCAAACTCCTTTTAGGTAATTAAAACAAATGAGAAAATAAGAGGAATCATGAACATGAAATGAAGGGATTAGAAGCATTCCATGATGATTGATCTTGAATTTCTACAACAATGGAAGAATAATTTTCCCTTGAATGCCTTAGAAAGCTATCTTGATCACCTAGAATGCTAAAACCATAACTTGTTTGATTTGAGATGGAGAATGAATGGTGAATGAATGGGGGTGAAATAAGAGAAAAAAATCTGTATTTATACATGATTATACTAAATATCCTTAAAAATACTACATCACAGGCTATCCTCAAGGTTTAGAAAATAACATCCCAAATGACTGATCATAGAGTGTGATTCGAAACATTGATGCTAAAAAATTCTACACAATCAAAACCAAAAGCAATACAAATATACAATATGGATTGTGGAAACTTGAGATCTTTAAATAATATCCTCCCAAAATTTTGAATTAATTATGATTTTTGAGCCAAGTGGGACTAAGTCGCCTCTAGTGGTGACTTGGTCCCACTAGGGAATTTTAAGTGGGTTTTGGGAATTAAAATGTATTAAATGATGTTTAATAGGATTATTCAAAAAAACACACTTAAGTAAGGCCTGTAAGTGTATAAAGGGGCCATTTAAACATAAGAAAGGGTTAAATTATTGATGAAAAGCCTAGAAAAGCATGAAATTTTGTTACAACACTTTGAAATAAGGCTTGGTAGGTGATTAAAAGAGATTATTTAAGTGAAATATATTAAAAAGGTCCTAGAAAAGTGTGAAAGTGGGTTACAACACTTTTTTCAAAACATCATAAAATTCTTATTGATTTTCAAGGGTCCAAGGCCTAATGTGAATGCGTTGACCACATTAGAACATTAAATCTAGGAAAAAATAGGCCAACATCAATAAGAAAGACACAAATGAGTGTGAGAATGTCCAAGGATACATTTTTTTATGTTACATTTAGCCCCCACTTTCATGAGAGGATGAACTTGCTTCAAATTGACACTAAAGTAGAAATTCAAGAGGAGTCCAATTGTACCAATGTAGATGAAAAAGAATGAAAAAGATCAAGGTATCAGTCAAGCCCCTAGGATCCAAGATCCTAAGTCACACCAACATAAGCACTAGAGGACATGCACAAGGTGAATTATTTGTAGAAAAACAAGATACATGATAATGCAATGGAAATGACTAAAAGGGAGAGATAAAAATTTGGATCAAGCTTCAACTATTGTCCAACATGATGTGGATCAAATCTAGGCTATTTGTCCAAAAATGCATACTCACTCTGAGGGAATAGAACTCTTGGTTGTTCACTAGGTGAGAAGGCCTAAATGGTGAGAAACATACACTAATGCTTTATAACCATACCAAATTTATACCTCCTAATAACTTTAATAATGCGCCACAATAAAAATGATTTTTTGAGCTCCATGAGGTAAGCAAGACTTCGTATGCTTGAAAATCATAGATATTGTAAATGAAAAATAGTCTAAGGAGTGTTGAAAGGGATTTTTCTTAGTTCATGCAAGGTCTCATCTTAGGGAACACCATGATTAATGTGTCCAAGAGAGGATAAGTGCAAATGGTCTCATCTTGTTTACAAGAGATGACAAGTGCAAGGTCTCATCCTCAGTAACATTGTACCTAATGTTTCCAAGAGAGGAAATTGCAAGAAAAAGAAAATAATGCAATGAAATGTGAGTGGTGATGTATTCCCCCACTTTAAATCAGTTCCTCACACCATGAATTTGAGATATTAATTTAAATTAGAAGAAGATATGAGAGCTTTTTTAGAAATCCCTATGTTGATTCATATGTTTCCAATAAGCTACATCATGAAAAGGGTAGTATGTCACATGCAAGCCAACATAAGGCATGTCATCCACATCCCAAGCTTGGTCTAATATGTTCATGAAAGGTTAACAAGTATCCAAAAGAGGCAACGACAGGTGACATATGAAGACAATGATAACTAACCCCTTTCCCCCACCTAGTGTAGGACAAGGGTGAGCTGAAATGGTGTATAAGATGCATGGTAGAGTGAAATCAATATCAATTAGAGGAATTAGGTGCCCCCACATAAGGGAGAGGACCAAAATTCTTAAGATGTTGGATTTTACTACTCAAGGCCTTACATTCATTAGTAGAATGGTCATGAACTCTATGATAGGCACAAAATGAAGTCTTGTAAGAGAATCTCATGCATTTTCTTGGAGGAAGGGATATCAAGTGATCTTGGAGGATTTTTGACAAGATACCCTCTTGATCAATGTTAGAAGAGTTTCATTTACTTTGTAACAAAGATATGTCTTGCTTAGAATAATATTTCATGTCTACACAAGACTCTTTAGATTGTGAGATTTTGTTTTCTCCTTTATAAGAGGGTGTAAAATCTAACGAATTCAAATATTTAGTGTTTTTATGAGATGACATTGACATTAAGTGAAAAATTATTTGTTTGTTTCATTTCTTGAAAATAAAAAATGCCAATAGTTTCTATGAGTTCAGGATGCAATACTGTTAAAGTCATCTTAGAAGGAAGTTTTGTGATAGTGTCGATGTTTAGTGAAGGCTTGTTTATTTCTATGAAAGGAAAATAACCAAGACCATGAGTTGTTTCTTGTGTGCTAGATTTGATGGGGACACATATACCTTGTTCTCTAGCACCACATCCTTTTCCACTATATCTAAGTTGTTTCATAAGCTCATAACCATTTCCATAAAGTTGTTTCATTCCTTTTGGATCAGGTGGTTGTTCATGAGTAAGTTCATCAAATCTTGGTGTCTAATCTATTGTCATTTTTTCTAAAGTGGTTGAGATGAATGATTTCAAAGGGTTTTCCATGTTTTGTGTTGACATTATTGGTTTTTCACTTCCTTTGTTAGATTTCATGTTTATGATCTTGTACTCGACCATGAATGTATGTTCAAAATCTAAGGAACAATAATTTTCTTCTAAGAGCTGTGTGACTTCTTCAACATGTTGTGCTTTGTCTTTTTTTTGTACAAGATACACTTTTATGGTTGGGGCTAAGGTGTTCGAGGGGTTCTCTTTTTTTCTCAATTTGTAAGACACTATAAGGCTCATGAACAACATCAAGTGTGTAGACTGTGTTGTTGTAGACATATTTCATTTTATGATGAAGAGTTGAAGGTGTGCCATTCATTGCATGAATCCATGGTATTCCTAAAATAAAATTATATGAAAGATCATGGGGCATGACATGGATTGGTTTTTACAATGTGGCTTTTCCAACTATAATAGGTAAAGTAATCACACCCAATGGTTGATTTCCTACATTTGTCAAATCTTGTGATAGATAGAGATTTAGGTTGAATGTTTGACTTATCCATACGAAGCCCATCCAAAAGGTTTACACTACACATATTAAGGGAAAATCCATTGTCAACAAGGGTTCACTTTATCCCTATCCTATTATATTGAGCTATGATCATGAAAACACCATTTTTTTTTTGCATTTCCAAAGGGGGGAGCTCACTTTGGTGGAAAAAAATTCTAGTGTTTGTTCTTTGATTTAAGGCTGCTATATCATTCAGTTACGCATTAGAAGGGATAGGAACTTGTTGCAAGGAATTTTGAGTCATGTTATGATAGTGAGGGGATGCTTGAATAAGATCCCACAATGATATCTTAGAAGGAGTATTCTTAATTTGTTCAATAAGATCATACTCCTTTGAAGGAAAACGAGGAGGACCAGGTAAGATGGGATTAGGAAAAGGTAAGGTTGTTGGGGTTGGTTGACTTGGTTGTAGATTGTTTCTAGTGTTATATGTATGACCAACAGTATTATGACTCAACTTTTGTGACACATTATTCTTAGGTGGGTAAAGGATAAGTTCAAGTTTTTTTTTTAGTTTGAGGTTTGTGTGATGGTGGCTAAAGAATTAGAGGATTCTTATTTTGTCCTATGGGGTATTTAGGAGGTCATTAATCAAGTGGGATCTGATGGACACTTGCACATTCATAACTTCAGTAGTCTTGGTTTGACGTATCTCTAATAAAGGGAAATCTAGAATCACCTTTTCATCTAAGGAAGACACATTACTATTGTTTCCATTTTCTAGCACCATGATATTCTCCCTACGAGGAGAGTTTTTAGGAGAACTATGAATCAAATGTTCTTGACATTCATGGATTGGTTCTTCTAAAATGACTTCATCGCAAGTAGGGGAATGATTAATGGTTGAATTATCTTGATCAATAAGGGTTGCCTTAGGTGAAATGGGACAACTAAGATTCACATGACTCTCATTGGTTGTGTTTTCTAACATCAAAGCATTTTCCTTACAACTAGGGGAGGTACTAGAAGAACAATTATGATTATCATGATCATTGACGACTTCATTCTTTGTTCCCTAATGTCTTCCAAAATAAGAGAGGTAGGGGAAAGATCATAAAGAGGGTTGTTATATACCAACATATCCTCATCATTTATAGTCTCATCTTCCTTGAAATCATGCTCACAAGCCAAAGGAGAATGGAAATTAGGTAAAGTGATGTTTAGGAATGTGTCTATGATTTCATTCCCTTGTGCTAAAATATCTTCCCAAAGGGGATGAGGAGAAGGAAAAACAAGATCCTCATGATCTTCAATGATTGTATCTTCTTTTTCCAAGATACCTTCATCATTAAAAGAAGAGGTATCATGAGAAGAAAAATATGATTATCATGGTTATCTATGTTTGTATGCTTTTCTATCACATTATCCACACAAATAGGAGAGATAGAAGCGAGTGTATGTTTAAGGTAAGTATTACCATTTTCACTCTCTTGCACTAAGAGACTCTCATAACTAGGGAATGCACTGAATGAATGACTATCATGTTTATTTACTAACTTTTTCTTTGCAAACTTGGAAAATATTGAAACTAAAATTTGGAAAAAGTAATTTATGCAAACATGAAATGCAATTTTTAGTTTTCAAGCAAGCTAATTTTCTGGTTACACAATGAAATGATTTGAAAAATGAAATGTTGTAAATGCAAAATTAAATTTAAGAATACATAAAATGAGATAATTTAAGCTAGATCTAATGAAATTCGTGTTATAAAAACTCAACCAACTAATACAAATAGGTAATGATATCAAACATAAGCTTAAATACAAGGTTTTTAGCTCTATGAAAGGAAGTTTCAAAGGTGAAGAAAGACTAAGTCACCTAAGGTGGCGAATGAGTCCCAATGGGGATTTTTTTTTAGAATTTTCATATTTTTTGGTTGATTTTTATGTTTTCTATGGTATATGATGCAAACTAAGATGTAAGTGAAAAATTTTAGAAGTTTTTAATATTTGAGATGCAAAATTGCAACCTATATGCACTCTCACTAATGCAAAATTTGAAACCCTAGAATGCAATTTAACTAATGAAAAATGCGATGTAAGATAATTCTAGGATGATGATGGACTCAAAATCATACAAGAAGGTATTCAAAAAGCGGGTTCACCAAAATGAACTCTCTTACACTTCTAGTGTTTTGCACCTAAAAAGAGAAAGGTATCCTAAAAACCTAGGTGGCTCACTCAAGACTAATGAAAATATGATTGAAATCTATCAAAGGAGAATGACCTAAATGTTAAAAAATAATAAAATATATTGATTAATGAATGAAAACTAAAGAAATGTAAAGTGTTTGAAAACATAGTGTAGTATGTAAACATAAACTAAATTACCTAGAAATGCAAATGAAAGAAAACAAAAACCTACAAAACTGAATGTTTGCACTTAGAAACTTGTACAGGTTGGAATGAAGACTGAAATTGCTACTTATTCTAAAATTTTGATCTACTAGGACTCATATGCCATTCTGGGTGACTTTGTCCCAAATTTGGAAAACTGTACTAGAGCCTGTTTCAACCAAATGGGTATCTAAATCTATAAAAAAATTGAAAAACATGTACAATGGGACTAAGTCACCATTGATGGTGACTTAGTCCACTTTGGCTTTTCTAAAAATATAAAAGTGAAAACAAAAGCCCTTCGTCTACACTTTTTGTTCCTCCAAGTGTCAAGTTTTGAAACTACCAAATTTAGGCTTGAAAGTGACTTTTTGTGGATATTTTTACCTATACAACAAGGAGATAACTTCAACAAATTTTTCAACTTATTCTTCAATGATCTCCAAGCTTTCAATGTACCTAAATATGCAAACACACAAAGAAAGAAAGAGAAATGTTGAATGTTAGGGGATAGGGGTTTCCCTTGGTCAAACCCCTTTTAGGTAATTAAACAAAATGAAGAAATAATATGAAGCATTAACATGAAATGAAGGGATTAGAAACTTTCCAAGATGATTGATCTTGAATTTCTACAACAATGGATGAAGAATCTACCCTTAAATGCCTTAGAAAACTATCTTGATGACTTAGACTACTAAAACCCAAGCTTGCTTGACTTGAGATGGAGAATGAATGATGAATGAATGATAAATGAATTATTAGGTGAATGAATGGGTGTGAAATGTGAGGAGAAAACCTATATTTATACATGATTATACTAAACTTTCCAAAAAACCCACTTCATATGCCAACCACAAGGTTTCAAGAATAATATCCCACTAGAATTTTGAAATAATTTTGATTTTTGAGTGAAGTGGGACTAAGTCACCCCTAGTGGCGACTTGGTCCCACTAGGGAATTTTAAATGGTTGTCAAGAATTAAAGTGTATTAAATGATTTATAATGGGATTATTCTAAAAAAAACACTTAAGGCTTGTAAGTGTATAAAGTGGCCATTTAAAAATAAGAAAGGGCTAAATTATTGATGACAAGCCTAGAAAAGTATGAAAGTTTGTTACAATTGTTTATAAAACTTTGAAATAAGGCTTGCTAGGTGATGAAAAGAGATTATTTAAGTGATATACATTAAAAAGGTTCTAGAAAAGTGTGAATGTGGGTTACAACACTTCACAACACTTTTACAAGACATCATAAAGTTCTTGTTGAATCACAAGGGTCCAAGACCTAATGTGAATGTGTTGACCACATTGCAACATTGAATCTAGGAAAACTAGACCAACATCCATAAGAAAGACCCAACTGAGTGTGACAATGTCCAAGGATACAATTTTTACGCTATAAGTCCAAATTAATAAAAGAGTCAAACTAAAGATTAAAAAGCAACTCTGAAGTTTAGCTTAAGTGAACTAAAGTAAAAAATACTCTAATAATTAACTATTGATTAATTAATTATCAAATAATGACTTATTTACTCCAATAGGTTGAACCAAAAAATGATCTCAATTGATAAGGATTAATGTCAATTTATGTAGCATAAGGGTGCTCAAATACTTTATGCTTGATTTAGTCATAAAAATGAGGACTATTTATAGGAAAATTGGGTGAATCAAGGGATAAGATTAAATTGTTTAATCAATGGATATAAATGAATGTGAGAGGATCACATGGATTGAAGATCAAATCCATGGATGATATTGAAGGATGATACAGATTGATGATTTTAATCAAGGGTTGTAATTGAATTCAACAAATGTAAATCCTTAATTTTGGAAGCATGTGCAAGATATTTCCATGTAGAGGGAAATTTTTTATTTTGGATGGGAAGAATATTCCATGAAAATATCCCTTTGAGGAGTGAGAAATTAGTCAATTAAGTAAAATTTAGGAATTTGTTTAATTGTGCAAGATGGGGGGAATTTAGGATTTTAATTTTAAACAATTAGATTATTTAATTAAAAAGGGAATTAATAAATTTTAATTAAATAATAAGATTATTTAATCAAATGAGAGGAATTAAAGGATTTAATTACATAATTTATATTATTTAATCAAATAAGATGAAAATTAGTGTGAAGGGGGTGAATTAATAAAATAGTATTAATTATCTAATTAATAGAGGAAAATGATGAATTTATCAATGTAATTAGATTTCCACAATCCATATGAATTTATATCTGAATGCTTTTGAATTTGATTGTGTGTCCTCTTTTTTTATCGACATTTCAGATCACACTCAGTGAGCCATCATCAGGATAGAGAGTTGAACTTAATACCCTTCATGGGAGGGAAAAAATTTTCAAAGGAAAACAACTTGAGTTGTTAAGTTCAACTCTCTATCCTAATGATGGCTCACTGAGTGTGATCCGAAATGTTGATAAAAAAAGAGGACACACAATCAAATCCAGAAGCATTCAGACATAAATTCATATGGATTGTGGAAATCTAATTACATTGATAGATACCCTTCATGGAAGAGAAATTTGTTTCAAAGCAAAACAACTTGAGTTGTTAAGTTCAACTCTCTATCCTTATGATGTCTCACTGAGTGTGATCTGAAACGTCGATAAAAAAAGAGGACACACAATCAAATCCAGAAGCATTCAGACATAAATTCATATGGATTGTGGAAATCTAATTACATTGATAGATACCCTTCATGGGAGGGAAATTTGATTCAAAGCAAAACAACTTGAGTTGTTAAGTTCAACTCTCTATCCTGATGATGGCTCACTGAGTGTGATCCGAAACATCGATAAAAAAAGAGGACACACAATCAAATCCAGAAGCATTCAAACATAAATTCATATGGATTGTGGAAATCTAATTACATTGATAGATACCCTTCATGGGAGGGAAGTTTGTTTCAAAGAAAAACAACTTGAGTTGTTAAGTTCAACTCTCTATCCTGATGATGGCTCACTGAGTGTGATTCGAAACATTGATAAAAAAGAGGACACACAATCAAATCCAGAAGCATTCAGACATTAAAAAATGATGAATTTAATTAAAAAATTAGCATTATTTAATTAAATAGGAAAAAATGGTTGAATTGAGGTATAAATAGTGTTAGTAAATCAAATTAAATGTGTGATACTGATCAAGAAATTTTTAAGTATCTACAAGATCCATACCCAAGATATTCATAAATCATATGCTAGAAAAGTTTGATATTTTCTAGGTGACCCATGAATAGAGAAAAAGAATCATAGACTAGTGAAGTCCAATATTCACTAGGTGATCTTGATAAGAAACAACTCAAGCAAATGAAGTTTGATATTCACTAGGTGATACCTCATGTCAACCATACCAAGAATTATAAGCCAAATGATTCTAATAAGATGTTATAAAATATGATTAATATGCCATATAAGCATCACAAAGTTCTAATTGTGTGAATAAGGTGAAGCACATAATGGAATGTATGTCCCCACCTTAAATTAATTTCTAACACCAACCATGGTAAAACACCTTAAAGGTATAATGAAAATGGTATTTATAAAATGATAAAGAATGAGAGATTGTTGGTAAACCCTATGCAAAATGATACATTTCCAAAATATCATATCAAGAAAAAAATAGCATATGAGGGATCCATAGATTTGGGTTAGTATATACACAAGATATATTGTATAATATGATCAAGCTCTTAATTGACATCATTCCACAAATACTTGTAGAACTATGAACACAAGGGAGGAATGACACTTGAAAATAAAAAAAGGTATTTTGGGTCAACATGGAAGAGACCTAAATGTCTCAACACTTTATGTTATTCCTAAAAGGAAAAAAAAAAGATGTTTACAACATTATTACACCCCAATTATGTAATTACTATTTACTATTACAACTTATGGTAAATGTGAATTTAGTGAATGAATAAATTGTGTGTGCTCTTCATTATCATTTCTTTATGAATGAATGTCATCTCATTTAATATCATATGAAGAAATGAATATGTGTGAAATTGATGGTTATTGAATTAATATTCTAACTATGGAGCTGTATTATGTGTAATGCATATTTTTTTCAATAGCTAACTACCTTGGACATGTTTTGAGAATGTGGATGTAGGTACATGTTCATTCCTCCAAGCAGAGGGGAAGTATCAGTCAGGAGAAGGTCTTGGTTGGGTAACCAGTAACTAAGATTACACACACACCATAGTATATTGGTTGAGTCTAGTCACTACTTGTTCGGAAGTGGTGAGTCATCCTTAGTGTAATGTTTTTGCATTAGTAAGGGTCTTGATTACTAGTGAATTCATTCTTGAATGATGTTTATCTATTGAGCTTGTGAGTCCTTATGTTACTATATTTTTTTGTGTGGTTGAGTGTGTATTAGGATATATACATATGTCGGCATACATGTACGATGGATATAATGGGATATCCATATGAATATATGATGACATATGTATATGCATGCATATATGTATATAAATTTTATTATGATGTTATGTGTCTTTGAGCTTTCTACCGATACATATCTATGTCCAAAGTATGCATACATGTATGAGTATATACATATATTGATCCATGTGTGAAGGAATAATCATCTGCATGTGTGTGTAAGTAGAAATACATACATAGTCACATGGGGATCAATTATATATATTCAAATATATAATTACTTAATGAATGTGTATATCAAGAAGAATAGGATAAGAAAGAGGGAGACCTGACATCTATATGTGTAATATATTATATATGTATGTGTATATATAAGTGTATATGTGTATGTATGAGTACATGTGTATTGTTTGATGGGTAATGATAAATAAGGATGTATGCATTTAATATATTGAATGAATCATTTATGTTGCTATATAATATATTTATATCTATGTTTGTATATATAAAAAAATACACACATAACAATAATGCTTAATAGAGGAGTATGTATGCATATATATATATATTATTACAATATGATTACTTTCTTGTTTGTATTCATTTGTATATCAAATGTATATATACTTTATACCTATATAGATCAACATATGGTATGATCCCAACATATATTTATACATTGATAAAAACATACGTACATATAGGTGTCTATATACATAATACTCTGGTACCATATGTATATGCATATGTATAAGCATACATATATATATTTACCAATGCATATAATTGAATGGCTTATATATATATATATATATATATATATATATATATATATATATATATATATATATATATATATATATATATATATCTTATAAATATATATATATGTGAGAATTTATATGCATAATGTTCTTGGAGTAATGAGTATAACATTTCCTTTAAACTAAACCCAAACGCCTATTGCATATGCAGTGAATATAATGCACCATGTTGATAAAGTGTTGTGTGAAAACCATGCATAAAGGATGGATGTTTTTTATGAAAATATTATGCATTGAAAGGTTAAAGTATATTAAATCTATGACTGTATTTTATAGGCCAATTTATAATGCTATATATATGGATTTTGAAGTCAATTATATTGAACAACTTATAGGCTTACTTTGTGATTGTGTAGCCTTGAGTTTTAACTATTTTAATGATGTAAAACAACTAAAATGCAATACAAAACACAAGGAACACCTTAAAAGATTAGCCTAAGGAATTGATAATACAAAGATATAAGATAAAATGGATATTGTAAATGGTTATGCCTTCTTTGCTCCTGAAATTCACTGGTTGGCCCTTGTGATTGTAAGTTTGTATGCTCCTTTGATAGCTATGCAAGATGAACAATGTGTGATATAATGCAATGCTAATGGCTAGAATGACTTAACTAAGTCAGAGGAGATGCTTGTGAATTAAGTGCTCAAAATGACAACATGTGGGTGTAAAAAAGAGTAATTTCCTAAATGCCTTAGAAGAGGGGGTATTTATAGAGAAATTTGAATTTTCTAGAGAATTCAATGGTTGAGATTGAGCCACCAAGGTCAAAATGTAGGGATTTGGTGAGTTGAGGACTCACAAGCCCTCACATCTTGACATGTGGAATGCGAGATGTGGAAGTGATGTGGAAGGGAGGTACATGATGTGGAGGAAGGACAAGTACCTTGGGGGGTGAGAAGATTTCCTCAAAAATGAATTTTTTGTCCCCAAGTGAGGATGAAAGTGACATTTGAAGAATTTTGGAATTCCTCAAAAATCTCCATGGGAAATGAGAAAGTGGTTGAAGAAATAAATGATTGGGAGAATCTAGAAGATAAGAGAGGGTCTCACAAAAGGTGGGAGTTTGTCACATGTGGATGAGGTGACAAGTCAAATGTTCTAGAAGTTGCATGGAGATAAGGTAAGCCTTGGAAGGATAAAAATGTGAATTAAAAATTCACATAGGCAGGAGTGAGACCTAGGATGAATAAATGTGAATTAAAAATTCACATGTGAAAGGGGGTCAATGCTAAGAAAGGAAAATGAAAAGGTTGAATAAAAAGGCATGTCAAATGTGGCTAATGACTTTGATTAGGTTGTGTAAACAAATGACTGAGAAAGTTAATGAAGGATTAGAGGCAAGTGGTAGATTATGGAGGATGTGACATTAATCCCTGATTAAGGGGATGCACATCCCAATCATGAATTAATTAAATTAATTTATATTAGAAAGAGAATATGGAGGATGTGAAAAGAAGAGAGAAAAAGGAAGAATTTAAAATTGATTTTATTCAAAAAGGTTAAATGACTAAATTAAATAAATTGATATATTTATTTAATTTAGAGAGGAAAAGGTGGTAATAGTATTTAATTATTGAATTAACTACTTTAGGGACCTTAGGTAGACCATGAAACATCAATTAAATGAGTGATTTAATTAATATTGACCAAGAGGATGAGGTGTATGAGTTAAAGGGATGAATAAGGAGACAAATTTGATCATATGGAAGTGGTCAAATTTGGATTTCTACATTTTTCCCTCTTTGAAACATAGTGAAGATAATAGGGTTTCAAAGAAAATAAAATGCAGATGACTCTATAGAGCAAGCGGCCAAAAAAAGAGATGCCCCAGCATAGGGGAGGCCACATGAGCTGCCCAGACGGAGGGAAGTGGAAGGGGATGCCCCAGTCTTGTCGGAGAAGGCTCATAATGGAGGAATGTAGAGGAATGATAGGGTAGGCCCCCTCAAGGAGGCAGATGGGGAAGGAAAAGGGGTCTTGGGTGACTTCTCAAAAGTATAACATGGTATATGTCATTGGAAAGAGCATGAAAAAATTAGAAGATTGGCATTTGAACGGAGTTGATTGGACGCACAATTTGCAAATGGTGGGCCCAGGAAGTTAGGGAAGCCTAGGGTGTATCCACTGCAATGAGGTTTGGGGCATATTTGACTTGACTTGGGGTGTAATTTCCTTGGCCCGAGGTGTATCCACCTAGGTGTGGACTAGGGCATAATTTCTCTAACACGGGGCATATTCACCTTGCCGTGGATTGGGGGGTATCTACCCCAATGCAGGGTGTATTCACCCCAGTGTGGACTGGGGCATATTTGCCTTAGCGTAGGCTGGGGTATATCTATCCTAGCATGGGATAGGGTGTATTTTCCTCATGGGAAAGGGTGAATTTTCCCCACTGTAGGGCGGGTCCACCCCGATAAGGGAAAAACAAGGAGGGGGGAGGAAAAAGAAACTAATAGAGAAGAAAAAAGATGTCCCAGGGTTGGGAATAAAGTGGTCTAACAGTCAGGTGAATATGTGTTAATAAGGAATTTTATGATAATCGGGGTAGATGCAGGTGTAGTGAAAATGGAAGAGAGGTTTGATTTTGTAGTTTTCAAGAACCCTTAGTATGGGAGATAGAAGGTGAATTATTTTCACAACCAAAATCATCGAGTGAATGCAAGGCAACTGTAATGACCATGAAATGCAATCCTAATATGATTTACCATCTTCAGAGCACTGATTTTTGCTATAGCATAAGACATGATACACCAAGGTATGATGGACCAAGGAAGATTGTTGTCTAATACATAAAACAAACACAACAAAAAAGAAAGCTATCCCAACACTCAAAAGTGACAAAGACTTTGGTCGGGCCAGGCATTGGGATAACTGCAAGAACAAAGGGATGTCCCAGCATAACACAAGATCACATGGGTCTTGGTGGATACTACATGGGACAACCTAGTAGATAGAAACAATAAAATATTAAGATATCCCCTATGTTAACTAGTAAAAGTGCACCATAATATGATGGATCATGGTGGCCTTGACAAGTGATGATATGGAGCTCAACTGATAAACAAAAATCAAAAGCATCAAACGATCAAAATAAATTTCAAATTTTCATTTTCCATAGGATCAAGGGGATGGATGGGGTTGATGAGGTTTGTTAGAAAGGATGCATTATGTTGAGACCGATGATGGATACTAAACTAAAAAATTGATATGACACGGGATACTCAAATTCAATTGGATCTCCTAATATAGGTGGATATCATTTGTGAAGAACCAACTAGATAAGGGAATAGCTTGATGACATGACACAAGAAACTAGACATAAAACATGAGACTAACACAACCTTAAGACCTAGGGGCACAGGGGCCAATCAAAGATTAGCTTTGCCTATGTGAAAGCATAGAGCCCTCATAGTTTGACCAATGACCAATGAAAAAGGATGGATAAAGGATGATGAGATGAGAGGATAAGTGGATAAAACAATGGGACCGATACATTGAGATAGGATAGGCTTGTTGGAAAAGATAGGATGATGGAAATTACAAAGCTCGGGTATGGGATAGTTATCCAAATCATTAAAATGACTTGGGAGGATGATATGATAAATAGATGAGTGATGAAAAGTGGTAGGGGATTGGAAAGATGTGTAAGATAAGTAGGAGTGATGATGATTAGATAGATGGAATTGGATTGCATTAGGAGAAGCCTATAGGTAGATACCAATGACAAAGGATTATGAGATGGGATAAAGAGAGAGACAAATGAATAAGGAGATAGGGATGTGGGATGAAAGGGATGGGGAATAGAGATAGGGATGGATAGGAAGATAAGGAGGTGAAGTGATGCTAGGATGGATAGATAAGGATAAGGAGGTTAAAAGGATTGTTTGAATGGATAAGAAAACAAGGATGGGGAGAAAGAAGGGATTGTTTGGATAGGTAGGAAGACAAAGATGGGGATATGAAAGGGATTGTTTGGATGGAGGAATAGGAGGATAAGGATGGGGATATGAAAGGGATTGTTTGGATGGATGGATAGGAAGATAAGGATGGGAAGATGAAAAGTTAGATAGGATCGATGAATGATGTCTCCAAGGACTTATGTCAAAAAGGAAGTAGATTCCCCCACTCTAGATATGCCATGTGTGATAAGGAAAAAAGGGAAAATGATAAGTGGATGGGACAATAAATGAGATAACCAGAGGAGGGTAGGATGGGTGACTAAGGACTATGATAGAGAATGGATGAAGGGCGTGTATATCAAGAGGTGTCTAAAGCATGCATAGAGAGGGGCCAATATTTTGATCAAGATTGCAGGATGTGGAAGATAGGTGGGATGGAGGGGATGAATGAGGAGGATGTATAGTAGGAAGCATAGTGGATGGAGGGAATGCATATCAAGAAGCTGCCCCCAAGTGTGGAAAAGTATGGATGGGGATTTATGCATTACAGTTGTTTGCTAGGTTTTCATCATGGTACTTATCCAAGGCACTTGTTTGCCAATTTTTCACCATTGTACGAATTATTTCTCTTCACTTTTTTTTTTTGACTTTTTTCGGATCTTTTGACTTTTGTGATAGTATAGGAAGATAGATAAGGATAGGGATATGGATAAGTGGATATGTGAGAAGGATATGGATGAATGAATCAAGCTTCAAGTTCCATACGCAGTATTAAGAGCCCATGTGTGAGGCGACTATTAGAGGTTTGTACAACCCTATTATGATAAATGGAATATGCAATAGAATGGATTAAAGGGATTGGGTGGGGGAGACATGGGGGATAACGGATGGGATATTGGAAAGTGTATGGATGGAATGATGGGATAGGTTTGTGATGGGGTGATGAGTTTAGGACAAACATTGACATAGAGGGTGGTGGATGTGAAATGATAGGAGGATTAATGGATGGAGAATGTGGGGATAATGGAGGCGATGGGATAGTGAATTTAGGGACATAAGGACCAAAAATAGATTGAGGAGATGATGGGAGTGTATGATTAGCTTTTGGATTAGCAACTTTGGATGTTGTTACAAATTTTTCATTTGAAGGTATTGCATCTTTTTTCTTTGGGATCCACATGGTTTTGATCTTTTCTTTGGTGGGCCTTTGTGGCCAATGGATTGGTTTTGGATATTAGATTTGATTTTTCTTTTTTTCAACATATCTTTTAGAGGGGACATGAGGAGCTTTCGATTCATGTGGATGTTTAGAATTATGCATTTTTACTTTAACATCCAAAGTGCTTTCAATAGCAATGAGATGGGTACGAGGAGATTGATGATGTGGATTAATGGATGTAGGATTATGGGAATTATGTGTAGAGGGAGGATATGCGGGTACATGCCTTTATTGATCCTAATTAGGGGACATGAGAGTGGGATGTTTATGATGGGTGACATGGATAGGTGGTGGATGGATGAAAGGATGAATAGGATGAGATGGAGGAGGTGATCTTGGGATATAAGGGCCCAAAATAGACATAGTGGGTGGAGAGACATAAGGACCCAAGATGGATGGAGTAGATGAAGGATGGGAGATGGTGGATGGAGGGATGTAAGGACCCAAAATGGATGGAGCAAATGAAGGAGGAATATGGATGGTTGTTTTTAGGTGATACGATGGAGGAGGAGGGATGGTAGCATATGATCTAGTGAGCGATAGGAAGAGATTATATTTATTTTGGAAGAAGGGGCTCGTTGAGGACGTATAAAGGTTGTACCAACATCGTTAGATTGTGAGTTTGGGGAACTAGGTCCAAGACCTCACATACAAAGTTGTTCTTTGACCTGGATGGGCTCTAAAATACCTTTCTCATGAAGGCCTAAACCTTTTCCTTCATAGTTCATGTTCTTGAGCATTTGATCCATGATAGGATTCTTTTTATTCTGGAGGAATGATGTGAGTCCATTATTAGGAGGATGATGGGTGGTACATATGCTTTGTTTTTCTACATCAAGGAGACCACCATGGAAGAATGTGAGAGTACCAAGGGGATATAAAAGTGGTGTGGGGATAGTAGGTTTAGGTGATGATGGATGATCATGAGATGGAGGTGATGGGGTAGCAACATCTTGATCAGGAGTGAGTGGTGAGGGATCAAGAGAGGGATTAGGTGACACGATAGGATTTGGATCTTTGGTAGTGGGTGATAAGGGATCATGCAATAGAGATGGAGATAAGGGATCATGAGATGGAGTGGTGGGATCAAGGAGATCATGGGATGGAATGGATGGGTGACTGTGATCTTGAGGTGGACTAGATGGGACAGTAGGATCTTGATCTGGAGAAGAGGGTATGCTAGCATGCTTTGGATCAAGCTCTTGGCATGATTCTTCTTGTGTAGATGGCATGATAATGGAGTCCTGTTGGATGGGTTCTTCAAGTAGATGAGATAGAAGGGTGGAGGATTCATGCAATTCATGAGGGAGGATTTCGGTGATACTAGGAGTGGGAGGAGTGGATTGGATTTGTAGATCTATAATGGGTTGGGAGGATCTAGGTGTAGGAGTGGATTGGATTTGGTTATTTTTTATGGGATCGACTGATCTTGGAGTAGGAGATGGGGGATCAATTGGATTGGAGGATGTGATGGTTTTGACAGTTTTAGTGGTGCTAGGGGTGATAGCATCAATGATAGGTGTGGGTTGGAGAGGGGTCTCATCATTAGTGACCATGGATGAAAGATTGGGATGGCATGGTTCCATGATTTCAAGTGGTGGAGTTTGCGATGGCTTCTTTGTCATGAGTCCTTGGAGAACTTCTGGAGTGAGAAACTTGTATATTCTAGGTTTAGATGGTGAGGTAGGAGTGGATCAAGGATTGGAGATTCGTGGAGGATTGGGATTAGATGGGAAAGTGGGATTGGATGTAGGACTAGTAGTAGATGGAGGACCAAGAATGGATGGAGGGTTAAGGTAGGGATATTGGAATGATGAAGAGGATACAAACAGTGGATTAGGAAAAAAGGATGTGGGTGGTAGATTAGGAAAAGAAGACGTGGATGTTGGATTAGGACAAGAGGATGTGGATGTTGGATTAGGATAGGTTGATGGGGGTGTAGGATTAGGATAAAAAGGTGTGGATGTAAGATTAGGATGGGTAGACTGATAAGAAGGATTAGGACAGGTAGATTGGTATGAAGGATTAGCATAGTGAGAATATGTGGATGAAAGATTTGGGTATGCAAGTGTGGACAAGGGATTATAATAGGGATGTTGGGATACTAGATTGGGATTAGAAGAGATGGATGTTGGATAAGAAGATGATGTAGAGGGAGGATATAATGAAGATGCAGGCGAGGAAGATAATGGATATCCCTTGTCAAAGGTAGTATAAGGAGTGTTATTAGGCATGGATGAAGACATAATGAGATAACTCGAAGGGGGGATTGGATTTCAGAAAGTGGTTGGGGAAAGCTTACTAGCAATGATAGTATCAAGGGGATCCACATCATATACCTCTTGATAGACAAGGCTTACATTATCATCATCAACGTAATTAGGGTTTCCCTTGATTACTATTTTTGGTTGAATTGATGAAGGGTAAGGATTTATGATGTTGGATTAGATCAATATGGAATAGAAAGAAGATGAAAGGATAAAAGAATGGATTAGAAGAAGATTGAAGGAGGGATCTTAGATGCAGATGGATTAAAGCCCAGATTAGGATTTTGGTTAAGCTCATATCAGGATTGGATTAAAGATCAGATTAGGATGATTAGACGATGTGATGATTGGAGTTGATGATCAAAGGATGATTATGACATTGAATCTACCTCAAGATGGAAGCAAATTGATTGGATCAGAGGTGATTGGATAGGGATGTGATTGGATTGGATTGGATTGGATAAGATTGATCAATGAGACGATTGATAAGATCAAATAATGGATTAGATAGGATGATGGAAGGGATTCTAAACCAAGTTCAAAGATTACCCTAGGTGACTTGGGATACTAATTGATCGGATTAAAAGATGAATGGATGATTGTGGCACCAAATCTACCTTGAGGTTGAAAGTGGATTGATTGGGCCAATGATGATTGAATTAGGAAAGATGACAATCCTAAGTATATGTTGATGATGATGATCAAATTTAGACACCTAGGTCAATTTTTATAATAGCTTCAAACAAAGTTTAGAAGATCTGGATTGAGAAAATGATAAGGGATGTGTAGCCTAGAGATGCTTGAGGATGATGTATCAATATGATTCATATGATGAATGAATGAGCTTAACAAAATTTGGATGGATCAAAGCTTAGATTAGGATTAAAGCTCATATTAGGATTGGATTGAAGGATATGATGGGATTGGTTCCATTGGTCAGATCTAGAAGCTAGATCTTTTCTTTTTATTTGTTTGCCAACTTTTTGCTGCAGAGGGGAGAATTTTCCCTTCTGGGGTGGGTCTATCCTCACAAAGGGGAAAATTTTCCCCACTATAGGGAAAATTCGCCCCACTATAGGGCACATTCACCCCACTATTGGGCAAGTCCACTCCACTACTTTTGGACTCTCTAAGTGGGTAAACGGGTTGTTAGAACGAAGGGATGAGTGATTGGAATAGGGTGTTAGATAATCAGATTGAGGAAATAGATGATTGGATTGGGAAAATGAATGATAGGAGTGGATGAACAAGCACTTAGAACTTTTAAATGATTGCTTAGAATGGATGAACAACTCTCAGGTTGCATAAATGAAAGCTCGAAGTGAGTAAACGATTGATTAGAAAGGATGAATAACTCTCAAAATGAGGAGATGGATGCTTGGAATGGATGAAAGATTACTCGAAACAAGTGAATGGAGGATTGAAAGGGATGAAAGACTACTTGGTCAAATGAATGTTTGGAATGGTCAAACAGAGGCTCGAAATGATTAAACAGATGTTTGGAATGGTCAAAAGGAGGTTTGTAATGATCAAACAGATGCTCAGAATGATTAAATAGATGTCTAGAATGATCAAACAGAGGCTTGGAATGGTTGAATGGACGTGAAATTCACTATTTAGGGGGGCACATTCACCCCTCTACAGTAAACTGCATGGGAAATTCACCCCACTGCAGTAAGCTAGAGGGCATACTCACCCTTCTATGGAAAAAAGGGACTTGGTTTGGAAGGGAATGACTATGGAAAGGACTTGGAATGATAATAATGAGGTTAGCTTGTCAAAATTTCTCACAAGAAAATATTTTAAGCAAGCATAATCCTATGACTAGTGTTAAGGCTATGGCCAACAAAGGTCTTACTCTAGGATGCACAAGGCTTCTAGTGATTCCTTGATATACTCTTGATATGTGAGGCCTAGAACATGAACACCAAACTATCACAAGCATGAGTCAAGAATCCAACGAGATTCTAAAAGGCTCAGACCAACTCTTCACATCTATCTAGGTATCACCCTAGCTTCGATGCTCTGCCAGACATGGTGCGACTGGATTGGGGTACAACTTTGGCTCTCCCCCCTTTTTATACCCTACTAGTTCACTTGGTTGTGATTGTCCCTTGGGGTGATGAAATCCCCATGCAGGTCCCACTAAAAGGAAGCCACTAATCATTTCCAACTACTCCCCAAGCTCACACGAAGTGCAAGGGGAAAGTGAAAATAAGCTAATTCCCTCACAGGTGACACAAAAATAGATACAACAAGCAATAAGTATTACTTCCCCTAATTAAACTATGTTCCTAGATTAATGAAAAATAGTAAGGACAATTTTTAAAATCTGAACAAACTGATGGCCTTGCAAGAAAATATTAGTTGTTTTATCCTTTGCTCTTCATCAATTTCATAAGAATATGCTGCAAAATGTTAGAAAAAATGTAAATATCCTTGCAACAAATAATGTTAGGGGGTTATAATTTGAAAACAACAAAAAATTGGAGCAAAAATGAAGCTAAAACGACCATTTTACCTCTCAAAATGTGTTGTTTTGGGACGTATCCGCCCTACTGTAGTAAACAGGGAGGAAAATTCACCCCACTATAGTAAAAAAGAGGAAATTTTTTATCAAAAACACAAATATCCTTGCAAAAAACAATGTTAGGAGGTTAGAATCCGAAAACGGCAAACATTTGTAGTGAAAACTAAGCTAAAACGGTCATTTTACCTCCCAAAATGTGTTGTTTTGGGGCGTATCCGCCCCACTGTATTAACCCAGAGGGAAAATCCACCCCACTATAGTAACTAGGTGGGAAAATCTACCCCACTATAGTAACCAGGAGGGAAAATTCTCCCCATTGTAACAAAATGTCAGAAACAATTTTTAGATTAGGGAAAATCTACCCTGCTACAGTAAAATGTCAAAAACAATTCTTAGATTAGGGTGTATCCACCCCTCTGCAGCAAACTAGTTAGAAACAAAATATAGATAAGGGACTATTCACCCCTCTATAATAACCCTATTAAAAATAGAATATGCATTAGGGTGTATCTGCCCCTCTACAACAAACTAGTTAGAAACAAAATATTAAACTGGGGCATAGTTGCCCTTCTACAGTCAAATGGAGGGCACAATTGCACTTTTGCAGTGAACCAGAGGGCGTGGCCACCCCTCTATAGTGAACCAAAGGGTGCAATTTGATGCAGAGAGTATGGGACTTTGAATGAAACACAAAGTTCTCAAGGTTTACAAGATGCAATTTCAAACACTGTTCTAGGCAACCTGATTGAGACAAAGCCTAAATGGCTCACTAATGAATCAAATCCTTCTCCAATGGCCCCAACCCTAAGAATTCTCTTAAGAGACTCAAATAAACTTGTCTTGAATGGTTTCAAATCCAAAACCTCTGACTTTGACACAAAACCAATTTTTCACCTTAACTAGGCTTCTAGCCCAACTAGGCCTCTAGCAAAGGATTTTTGACTTTGCTCTCAAAATTTCCAAAGGACCCTCCAATCTAATGACTGATTAAGATGTGTTTTATGATGAAGAACAACATATCCAAACCTTGATATCACTTGCTTCGGAAAATCCCTTACAAAACCTGTTGTTTCCTCAAAAACTAGGCCTAAATAGCCCTCTTTTTCAAAACAACCCCTCTCTAAACTTATCCCCTGACCATGAAAATTTCAACAGTCCCTTAAAATGACTCAAAACCAAAGATTCCAAGTTTTTAGGCTTCTATGACACATCTAACATGCTCAAACACAAAACCCTCCTTAACTTGCCTCAAAAACTAGGGCTTCTTGGATCTTGGCCTTCCAAACACTTCCAAATCCCTCTCTTTGACTTTTCACCATTATATCAACATAATAAATCAATCCAAACTCAAAATATTTCCCCTTATTAAGGCAGATCTCCCGCTGCTATACCTTAGCACCCATTTTCATGCACTTTTCCCTTTGACAACTAGGTGTACACCTTAGAATTCCTCTTCCTTGCACATTAGCTTGTTATATTTGTATCATACATGTTATAATGGATCCATTTCACAAGTTACAACATCATTTACTCATGAAATGGATCAAACATCCATGAAAACCACCCAAAAAATTGAAAATCTATACTTTCTTGAGGACAGTCAATAATATAATGTAAGAAATAGATTTCTAACGACTATTAGGGAATTAAAAAGATTAAATGAATGTAAATACAAGTCTCTAATTCATCCAATGGGACTTATCTTCAGTAGAAATCAATAGATCATCGAATGAGCATAAGAAAATGCGAAAAAAATGAAGTTTTTATTGATTTTCTGTAGCAATACGTACAACACTTAGAATATCAGCCAACAGCCTGTACAAATGACTTTTCCAACCTTAAAAACCCTTCCCACAACTGTCCCAACCAATTATAATTGGTTTCATTACATTATTAGTTCTAAATCATCAAAAACACACTTTCCCGCCAAAGTTGGAATTTGAAAATATGAATTTTCCAACTCTTATTTTATTGATTCCTACAACCTAAAAACTATTGAATCTTTAACATCCAACCTTATTTGACATAATTAAAGCACTATATTCCTATCTAACCTCCTAGAACATGATTGTTCCATTTACATTGAAATTTGGTCCTAGGATCCTTATTAGGACCCTTAGGACTTTTGACCTCTTTAATGTGTTCACCCATTCCAAAGGCCATTATAGGCTCCAAGATATCATAATTGATGCTTTGAGGTGATTGATAGGTCTTCAAGACCCCTGCATTCTCCTGTCTCCTGAAGAGCTCCTTGAAGAGCTTGGGTGCTCCTGCACCATTCTCCCCAAGAAAGAAAGAGTTCTTGCCCCAAGAAGCATCCAACTTGTTGCTGCCATAATACTCCTTGTTCTTGTATGTTTTCATCTTCACATGATAGGGCATGTAATCTCCCAAAGTCATTGTCTTCCTCTTCTTCCAATCTGCACTCATGTCATTCATCATGTTAGTGTCAAAAATCTATTTTGTTTGTCCTTTTTGCTGCTTGATAATAGCCTGTCCTTGTACCCTATTTTTTCCTTTATTCCACTCATTTGCTTGTGAAAGAACACACTTCCTATTACCCTCAACAATATGGCATTCGATACTCCCAATCTTAATACTGTCTAAGTCCCAAATATTCTAATTTTTAGGATTGTACTCTTCATATATCTGCTGCAACTCATCATTCCTCTTTCAACCAGTATCTTCCCTTGTCTTACCTATCTTACCCTGCTTATTCACCTACAAATGTTTCTCAAAATAGATCATAAAACTTTCATTTGACTGCTCCAAAGGCAAAGGAACTAATTTATATCTAACATCTCCTTTATGCACCAAATATGTATTATGGAATCCATCATGCAATGTCCTTCTAGCATACTGCCATGGTCTTCCCAAGATGATATGACCACAAGTCATTGGAATGACATCACAAATCACCCTATCATGATATGATCGAATTGAGAAATCTACATAATCTCTCTTACAAATCTCTACACGATGTCCTTGAGTTACCCAAGTGGCCTTGTAGGGAGTAGGATGATGAAATGTTTCAATCCCTAGCTTGGTTATCATATCAAGTGAAACTAAATTGGTATGTGACCCTGAGTCTATGAGCAATCTATAGATCTTACCATGATTGAGACAATTAGTCTTAAAGATAGTTACCTTTGGCTCTTGATGAAGTATTTCTCCTTGCTTGACCATAAGAAACTCACCATCAGTCACAGGGTCTACCATGAATGTTTTTGATTCCTCCTTTTTGTCCTCTTCTGCTTGTACCAAGTTAGCTCTCCTATCTCTGCCTTTATTAGCTTGTTCCCATTTAGGAAACTTGAAGGAAGGATGCCCTGGTTCATTGCAATTGAAACATCTACCTATGAATGGTCCTCTACCTTGTCCAAATCTGCCTCCTCCTCTAGGAGTGTATCCACCTCTTTGATCAAAAAATACCTCTTTGCCTTTGTCATTGCTGCTCTTGTCATTGCTTCCTTGTCCTTGTTCTCGATTACCGCTGCTCCTATTTGAACTACCTCCTCTTCCACCATTGCTTGATCTTTCTTGCTTCTTCTTCAACTTTTCTTCTGCTCTAATGGCCAATTGAAAACATTCTCCTAATGTCCTTGGCAATTGCAAACCAATCTCATCATGTACATTGTACCTCAAGCCATTGATATACCTGGCTATTTTCTCATCCTCTTCTTCATAACCTCCTCTGATACTAAGCTTGTGAAATTGCTCAATATAGGACATCACATCCATGTCCTTTTGCTTTAAATTCTACCTCATCCTTTTCACATGAATGGTATAATCAGATGGTAGGAACTGCTCTTTGACCAAATTCTTCATCCTTGCCCATGTAGAGACTTTTTCCAATCCTCTAGCCATCCTATCATTTTGAAAACTAGTCCACCATGTCAATGTTGTGCCTCTCAACTTGGTTTTTGCAAACTTAACCTTCCTCTCTTCATCCATCTCTTTAAACTCAAAGTAGCTTTCTAAGGCATCAAGCCATCCCAACACCTCTTCACTATCCATCTTCCCTTGATAGATAGGCAAATCTATGTGACTCTTTCCTCCATGACCTTGTACTACCTTCAACAATCTCAGTAACCTCCTTTCCTTAGGGTCCTCTGTCTCATCTACTTGTTCCCAATTTACCCTCACTTGCTCTTCATCTTCATCATTGTCTTCTTGGTCTTCTTGCTCTTCTCTCCTCTTAATCCTCTCAAGGTTATTTATCCTTGCTTGCATGGTCTCTCTCTCCCTTCTCCATTGCCTTTCTTCTCCTGCTCTGGCCTACTCTCTTGCTACTTCTTATTCTCTTCTTTCTCTTCTCTCCCTTTCCAAGATTTCCTTCAACTCTTCCAACTCTCTTGCCAATTGATTTTTTGGTGCCATTGTCATTTCTTCAATCCCTAAAGGACCTACTCACTACTCTGATACCACTCTAATGTAGAGGGTATGGGACTTTGAATGAAACACAAAGTTCTCAAGGTTTACAAGATGCAATTTCAAACACTGTTCTAGGCAACCTGATTGAGACAAAGCCTAAATGGCTCACTCATGAATCAAATCCTTCTCCAATGCACCCCAACCCTAAGAATTCTCTTAAGAGACTCAAAAAAACTTGTCTTGAATGGTTTCAAATCCCAAACCTCTGACTTAGACACGAAACCAATTTTTCACCTTAACTAGGCTTCTAGCCCAACTAGGCCTCTAGCAAAGAATTTTTGACTTTGCTCTCAAACTTTCCAAAGGACCCTCCAATCTAATGACTGATTAAGATGTGTTTTATGATGAAGAACAACATATCCAAACCCTGATATCACTTGCTTCAAAAAATCCCTTACAAAACCTATTGTTTCCTCAAAAACTAGGCCTAAATAGCCCTCTTTTTCAAAGCAACCCCTCTCTAAACTTATCCCCTGACCATAAAACTTTCAAAAATCCCTTAAAATGACTCAAAACCAAGGATTCCAATTTTGTAGGCTTCTATGACACATCTAACATACTCAAACACAAAACCCTCCTTAACTTGCCTCAAAAACTAGGGCTTCTTGGATCTTGGCCTTCCAAACACTTCCAAATCCATCTCTTTGACTTTTCACTATTAGATCAACATAATAAATCAATCCAAACTCAAAAACTTGCTGCTTATTAAGGAAAATCTCCTGCTGCTATACCTTAGCACCCATTTTCATGCACTTTTCCCTTTGACAACTCGGTGTACACATTATAATTCCTCTTCCCTGCACATTAACTTGTTATATTTGTATCATACATCTTATAATAGATCCATTTCACAAGTTACAGTATCATTTCCTCATGAAATGGATCAAACATCCATGAAAACCACCTAAAAACAGTGAAAATCTGCGCTTTCTTTAGGACAATCAATAATATAATGTAAGAAACAGATTTCTAATGACTATCAGGGCATTAAAAAGGTTAAATGAATGTAAATAAAAGTCTCTAATTCATCCAATGGGACTTATCTTCAGTAGAAATCAATAGATCATCAAATGAGCATAAGAAAATGCAAAAAAAATGAAGTTTTTATTGATTTTCTGTAGCAGTCCATACAACACTTAGAATATCAGCCAACAGCCCGTATAAATGAATTTTCCAACCTTAAAAACCCTTCCCCCAACTTTCCCAACCAATTAGAATTGGTTTCATTACATTATTAGTGCTAAATCATCAAAAACACACTTTCCCGCCAAAGTTGGAATTTGAAAATCTGAATTTTCCAACTCTTATTTTATTGATTCCTACAACCTAAAAACTATTGAATCTTTAACATCCAACATTATTTGACATAATTAAAGCACTATATTCCTATCTAACCTCTTAGAACATGATTGTTCCATTTACATTGAAATTTGGTCCTAGGATCCTTATTAGGACCCTTAGGACTTTTGACCTCTTTAATGTGTTCACCCATTCCAAAGGCCATTATAGGCTCCAAGATATCATAATTTATGCTTTGAGGTGATTGATAGGTCTCCAAGACCCCTGCATTCTCCTATCTCCTGAGGAGTTCCTTGAAGAGCTTGGGTGCTCCTGCACCACAGTTTCCCCTTTGCAATGAACCAAAGGGCGTAATCGCCCCTCTGTAGTGTACAGGAGCACGTAGTCGTCCCTCTATAGTGACCCGGAGGGCATAGTCACCCCTTTGTGACTTGTACCTACAAATAATCTCAACAACAAAAAATGTAGAATAGAGGAACCCATTTGTGGGTCCCACCGGGTGCACGAAAAATGTGTAGCCTTGAGTTTTAACTATTTTAATGATGCAAAACAAGTAAAATGCAATGTAAAGCACAAGGAACACCTCAAAAGATTAGCCTAAGGAATTGATAATACAAAGAAATAAGATAAAATGGATATTGTAAATGGTTATAACTTTTTTGGTGCTGAAATTCCTTGGTTGGCCCTTGTGATTGTAAGCTTGTATGCTCCTTTGATGGCTATGCAAGATGAACAATGTGTGATAGAATGCAATGATAATGGCTAGAATGACTTAACTATGTCAGAGGAGATACTTATGAATTAAGTGCTTAAAATGACAACATGTGGGTGTAACAAGAGTGAGTTCCTAAATGCCTTAGAAGAGGGGGTATTTATAGAGAAATTTGAATTCTCTAGAGAATTCAATGTTTGAGATTGAGCCACCAAGGTCATGATGTAGGGCAATGGTGAGTTAACGACTCACAAGCTCTCACATATTGACATGTGGAATGTGAGATGGCCTAGGATAAGATGATGTTGAAGTGAGGTGGAGGGGAGGTACATGATGTGGTGGAAGGACAAGCACCTTGGGGGGTGAGAATATTTCCTCAAAAAAGAGTTTCTTGTCCCCAAGTGAGGATGAAAGTGACAATTGAAGAATTTTGGAATTCCTCAAAAATCTCCATGGAAAATGAGAAAGTGGCTGGAGAAATAAATGTGAATTAAAAATTCACATGCTTGGGAGAATCTAGTGGATAAGAGATGGTCTCCAAAAAGGTGGGAGTTTGTCACATGTGGATGAGGTGATAGTCAAATGTTCTAGAAGTTGCATGGGGATAAGGTAATCCTTGTAAGGATAAACTGTGAATTAAAAATTCACATAGGGAGTAGAGAGACCTAGGATGAATAAATGTGAAATAAAAATTCACATGGGAAAGGGGGTCAATGTTAAGAAAGGAAAATGAAAAGGTTGACTAAAAAGGCATGCCAAATGTGGCTAATGAATTTGATTAGATTGCACAAAAATATGATTAAGAAAGTTAATGAAAGATTAGAGGCAAGTGGGAGATTATGGAGGATGTGACATTAATCCCTAATTAAAGGGATGCACATCCAAATCATGAATTAATTAAATTAATCTAGATTAGAAAGAGAATATGAAGGATGCGATAAGGAAAGAAAAATAGGAAGAATTTAAAATTGATTTTATTCAAAAAGGTTAAATAACTAAATTAAATAAATTGATATATTTATTTAATTTAGAGAGGCAAAGGTGGTAATAGTATTTAATTATTGAATTAACTACTTTAGGGACCTTAGGAAGACCATGAAATATTAATTAAATGAGTGATTTAATTAATACTAAGAGGATGAGGTGTATGAGTTAAAGGGATTAATAAGGAAATGAATTTGACCATATGGAAGTGGTCAAATTTGAATTTCTATAGTGATAGTTAAGACTATATTCATTTTGTGGAATTTTATGCTCTTGCTGTCAACGATAGAAGATTTTGTGATCTACAAAATTAACACAACCATTAAGTTGATGTTCAATAAGAGAATAGGTTGATGCCTTTTTATGAATAAATCATGGACTTAGTAAAATGAATTACCATGTTATTTTGCATCAATCAACAATTGTAAAAGAATGAATACATATCAACAACTATGTCAAGCTGATTTAATGAGTGAATCGACACATATCATGAATTAGTCGATACATTAACTTGATGACATAAATTTGTTATTGATTATTTTTGAGGGAGGAAACTGCACCATCTTGAGAATGCATAATAATGGTTGGCATCACCTTTGAATCATTTAACCTATAGATGTCCTTTTTGAAATGTAAAACAAATTCTATCATATGTAGATTTGAATTGGTCTCTATTTGTTAACATTTAGGTAAGTCGATCTATAGTTGTTTAAGCTGATTATATGCTTTCATATTCACCACCTTTTTGTTGAGATTGATGTGTTTTTGTGCATGTAATTTTCTATCAAATTTCGTGCCTAAGCTATTAGCTATTTGATTTGCAAGTTGTATAAATAAAGGAGTAAGTTAATTTGTTTGGATGCATTCCTTAGTCAAAGCTTACACATTATTTAATGAATTATTCTTGAGCAAAGTCTTTGTATTTTATCTACATTTGTATCTACAATATTCTGTGAAGAATAGTGAGTGAGAGCCTTGAGTTTTAGAGAGATTTTATTATTATAATTGAGAGGATTATTTTCCAACTTGTGAGATTAGTGGTTATTGAGTCTTTGTTGAAGGATTGATATTAGGCTAGTTACTAATTTGGAAGTATTGTGACTACAACCAATAATTGGAAAGCTTATCACAAACATGAGGATATTCTTCCCTTGTTTGTATTAGTGTTGAATGATTTTCTTATTGTTTGTTTGAAGTCTATTATGGATATACACATTTAGAGAAAAGTATTGTTTACTTTAAAATAAAGTAGAAATTGCATATACTATTTGTGAAATGCTTTTAGTTACTCCATATTAGGAGGATTATGTTTATCATAATTATTACATACTCGATACGAATAAACATGGGAAGCATAAGGCTTATTCATAGCTTTGACTACTTTTAGTCAAAGAGGTGATACTCTCAAATGGATTCCTCTATTGTTATTATAATTCATTGATTAAGGCCATGCATTATGCTTGTATTTACTCCATGATAGGAAGGATGTTTATCATAGGTATTATTATTATACAAGATATGATTATACATGGGTAAGAGATATTGTTTGTCATAAGTATTGTTATTATGCTAGACATGACCAAATGTAGAAAAGCTTATGGAATACTCATTTCTAGATATTTAATTATACTAGATGGCGAGTAGGTTACTCCTAGGATTGATATCTAGTGAATGGAGGGAATTAGTAGGATATTCCTGGGAATGTTGTCCAATGAAGGGAGGGAACTAGTACTTTTCTTCATGAGTTGTGTTTTCTTAGGTTGTTAAGAGATAGGTTATCTTGGGGTGTAGCTTTCCCATGGAGAGGGATTGCCTAAGCATAAATATAATAGCCTTAAGTCAAAATGAGCTTGCTATAGTGTAAGTGAATGGTAGACCATCACTCAAAGTAATGAGTGAGAATAATTTGGCCAAAGTAGTGTGATTTCCCTAGGCTCCACTGTCAATTCACTGTGTCCATTTAAATGCATGAAGGGTATCTAGCATAGCTTATAAATCCTAGTCATGTAGTGCACCACACTAAGCTTAGAGTGGTATTTTGTACCCAACCAATACCTTTTCCAAAGGGTAGGGCCATCTATCATTGATAGATGTGTGGGGGACCACATATGAGTTCATGGTTGGCTAGAAATCACTTGAGTGATGCTTCTCCTCCTCAACAGGTGACAAAAGAACAAGGTTTTGAAAGGTAGATTCCTAGGCCATCTATATCTTATCCTTTGAAGCTCACTGGAGCTATATTTGTAATAGAGTACATTCTAGGAATATTGTAATTTATGAAATTATAGTATTAGAATGGAATCCTGATGGAATATTGTAGGAAATATTTGTTTAATAAGATAGCTATGTTATTGGAAGATTTTTGTAATTACTTTGGAATGCAATGACAAATTGGAATTTGTTTTATTTAAATTATGCATGTAATTTACATTATTGGAAAAAAAAATTGTTATTTCATGGCGGCATGGTTTGTTCACTTAAGATGAAAACATTGGATTTTTTTTCTATGAAGAACACCAAGGTTGTTACAAACATAAAGAGGAATGAAGATACAAATAGAGGAATGTCATGAAATATTCATTTTATTTATATCCTTGTGCCAATGGGAACAACAATTGTCATTCAAAGAAAACTAACAAACACATATTCATGCTAAGAAAAACATTATGTGGTTAATATCAAGTTACATTCAAGAAAAAATATAGACACAAAGGGGAATATACATGTGATTCAATCTCTAAAAAACCATTTACATCCTAATCTTGCTCATCCTAAATAGAAGATGAACAATAAGCTAAAGGAGCTATAGAAAGTGTAGTAAAAGGAGAGGTACCAAGTTCAACATGTGATAGGTCACTCATGTATTAGGAGAATAATAATAGTTTCCCTCATCCATATTCATTGATTTTGCAAATATAAGAGATAATTCATTATGATCTTTTTTCTCTTTCATTTTATCTTTTTTTTTGGTATTGAAATATATCATAATGGTCTACATACTAGTGTTTTCGAGACGACTACAAGAACTATCATATATGTGAGGGCTTTATAATCTTTCACTTGGTTGGGAAATATAAGGTTGACTTCTTTATTTGGTCAAGGAGATGGAGTGGAGTTAGGTGATCACAAATATGGATGGGTATTAGATATCTAATTGGGATTTGGTTGCATGGATGAATGATCATTAGGTAAGGATTTTCTATATTTAGCACATTGATGAGCCATAACCTGATGTATTCATTTTCATTCCTTTTCACTTCAATTTCATATTTTATTATATTTAGCTTGTGAAGGGGGTGATGACCTCAGATAACAGCTAGTTTTCATTCATTTAGTTTATGTTTTTTAGAATTCAAACTTTCCAAGTTAGCAGACAATCCTAAGACTTATACATCTTATATATTTCATGCATATTAAACCAAACATTAGTATGTGGAAATATAATTATGATATGATGGTATTTGTATGTGTGGATTTGTGAATTATTCATGAAATTCAAAATTATTCCATGATTGATTCCCGATTGTTCATGATGTTTATGCTTTAGGATGAAGCTAACTTTTTGTAGCTAAGAGGAACTGTAACCTACAACAACTAGATTTCCATCTTGCAGTATAAGACCATATCTAGATGGAAGGGAGAAGATAGAATTCTTGAAACGTGACAACTCATAGAAGGAATGAAGACACCCATTGAATGAAAAAATTGTGAGTCACCAAGAAAACAAATAAGATGAGAGGAAATACATGAAATACCTAATCATCTTGACATATACTAATCTTACTCACCCAAAAAATATTTATGCTAAAAATACTTATGTTAGGAAAATTGTCACAAAAATAACCTCAAATATAAGGAAAAAAAAACAAAAATTTAACATGATCAAATAAATGTAAAATTCATTTCATAGTTAAAAAATATTTATACGAATAAATAAATAGGGGTCTAACACTATTTTTTTTTTTTTTCTCATTAAATAACTGCTAAGGGATAACACCCTATATTTCCATAAAAATAAGATACATCAATCTGTCACCTAGATAGAAAAGGAATAGAAAAAAATAAGGATATGAGAAGAATGAAAGAGCCTAATAAGAGATGCAAGAAGAAAGAGGAGGAGATACAAAAACTTAGATAGGTTGCAATAATTAACCCAAAAAGAAAAAGGTGTACAACTGTCTGCAAGATTTCATCTAAGTTATTTTGTTCCTGGAGAAGAGGGCATCCATAGTCCACTAGGACCCCTCCTCCACTACTTCTTTTCCTTCGATACACAATTTTTTAGCTTCAAATTTTCTTCCCACCTTTCTCTTGGGGCCACCACAATCAGGTTTCAATTTTTTTCTCATTGTTTGAGAAATCCCAAGATTCCTTGGTGGCTCCAAAAATATGTGGGTATGTGTAGGATCATCATGGAAAAAAAAAGCCATTAAGTGGCAAAAAATTTAGAAAATCAAAGTTAGGCAGCTTGATAGAAAAAATTAAATAAGTTATCTATATTATTTCAAAAATATGTAAGAATAGAATTTGTAGCAAAGTGAATGTAGTTTCTAAAATACTAGGTTTATTTTTTATTTTTTAAAATCTACTTGGTGAAAATTTGAAATTTCAATGTAGTAGTACTTAAATTTTAGAGAAAAAATAAGTAGGTGTCTGTCTGACCACCCTAACCATGATAAAATGATAATATTTTTTTAGAATATTTTCGATATAAGTCGAGGACTCATGTCCTGATGTGATGCATAGTTTTTTCTAATTTTTCCCAAGTAAATAATTAATTATGATTTTTTATTACAACTTTTAAAAAATATAAAAAACTCATATTTCTAACCACCTTAACTTGGTCAAAACTTTATGAAATTCATTTTTTTCAATCCTATAGTATGTGAAGCATAGAATGTGACACATATTTTAGATTAAAAAAAGTGATATCATTTGAAAGCTATAGATGTTTTTCAATCAACCTATCAATCATGACTTTAGTCATAATTCAAATAGAAAATGAATAATAATTATTTATTAAATTCAAAGTAAATCATAATTTATATTGGTGGAAAGCTAAGAATCTCCTTTAAAAACCCATTTCGTTTCATAAATTTTGGGTAAAAAAGTCATCAACCACAAATCCTTACCCATAATATCACCAATTTTTGGCCCATCATGATCTTGCACATACCCATGTCATTTTCAAAGCAGTCATGAATTTTCTCATCAATTTCTTCCATAAATGGGAAGGTACAATCAGATTTTGAGCCATCTTCCTCTGCCTCATGAAGGTCTTCAGGGAATTTATCTTGGGAAAGCATTTTAGGGGAAGGGGAAGGTTCCCAATGCTGCATAGGTTCCCACTCTGAGGAGCGAAGGGAATTCACAAACATGCCATGATTGCACCTATGATCAAGGAAAAATACTTGTTATAAAATGAACAACAAACAAAAGAGTGCAAATAACAACTAAAAACACCCTACACCTCAAGATTGGCCTAATGACTAGCTTAACTAAGTAAAATGAAAGATTTCACCTTGTTGAGTTGTCCATTGGTTCACCCTTCGATCTTTGATGTTTGTATGCTCCTTGGATGACCAGAGATGAAAGCTATGAGATAAGATGAATATAGAAAACTAAGTGAAAATGGGTGCAAGTATGAAAATTTGGCTAAGTATGGTTCAACAGAAAATTTTGCAAGAGTTTGGCTAGCATAAATGATCTCCCCCAAAATGAGAGAAAAGAGGGGGTATTTATATATAATTTGGTATTCTCTAGAGAAATGGATGGTTGAGATTGAGACACCAAGATCAAGATGTGGCATATGAAGTGGCTTAAAAAGGATGATGTGTACATGAGTTGGAAGGAGAGTACATGACATGGTGGTACTACATAGTACCTCAGGATTGGAAAAGATCTCCTCATAAAGGAGGTCCGTGTCCCCATGTGGGTGAGAGGACATGTGAGAAATTAAAAATTACTCAAATATCCAAATGGGGATGAGAAAAGGAATTTTAAATTCCAAGGAATGCATTGGTGGATTAAATGTGAATTAAAAATTCACATGGGGAATGGAGTGCCTTCTCCAAAAGGAGAAAGTCTTTAATAAGGTTGACTTACGAGACATTCCATAAATGACATGGGGATTAGGTTGACCTAATAAAGTGATTAATGTTGTGAAATTATGTGATTATACAAATTAATGACACACATTAGAGGCAAGTGGGAGATTAGGAAGAGCTCACATGTGACTTGATGTGACAAGTCAAGGATCACATGGGGAAGAGAAAAAGGAATTTAATATTCCTTTGAAGGATAAAAGGAATTAAAAATTCCTTGAGAGGTTGATTAGGCTAGTTAATGAAGGATTAGAGGAGGGTTAGGTGGCTAAGAGAGATTAGAGGCCAACTTGCAAAAGTTGGAGGATGTGACACATCCTAATCAAGGATTAGGCATGTGCACATCCCAAATGATGAGATTAGGAGAATAATTAGGATTAAGAAAGAGATGTGACATGTGAGGAATTAAATAAATGTCATATTTATTTAATTCATTTGATGAAAGGGTGAAGGTATTTAATTATTTAACTATATACCTTAGGGATTAGAAGAGCTTAGAGGTATTAATTAAATAATGGTGCTATTACTTAATTAATGCGGATAAGGAGATGTTTAGATGAAAAGGGATAAATTTGGATAAATTAAGTGTCCAAATTTAGGTGTCTACAATACCAAATAAAATTTGCATCTAAAGACCCAACCTTCTTAACCCACTTTTTAATCCTAGCAGATTTGGAACTAGCCTGATGATGGAAAGAGCAGGCCTCAATCTTATGGCCTAACATATTACAAAGAAAACAAAAAAAATGGAGGCCTTCAAAGTTTAAAAAGTGAGTCCAAATTCCATGAGAAAAATGGATCCTAATTGAATGTGTTAGGGATTTAGAGATTTCCACCAAAGCATAGACCCTATAAAATCTATGGTTAGGAGCCACATCTTTAGCATCAAGTTTGATGAAGGTGTCCACTTGGTTGATCAATTTGCATATGAGGTTCGATTTTCACAAAACCAAGGGAAAATTATAGAGTATAATCTAGATAGGAACCTTATAGATCTTTGTAGTGGCTAGGTCAAAAAATGGGGACCAAGGGGCGATGAAGAGACTAGAGTGTCCAAAGAACCATGAACCATTCAAAAATACAAACATATAATCATCAGAAGAGTTGAAGGTGATAAAAAAGAAACCAAAGTCCAAAGATTCAATCTTTGGTGTAAGTAAGTTGCTCCAAGAAGAATTAATCCAATTGAAAATAGAGTCAATTGATGGATGCCTTCATAGGCACCACATAACCAAGAAGTGTAAACCAAGATTTTCAACAACCTCTTCAATGTAGCTATTGGGGAGACTACAACCCATAGGTTTGTCAGAAATAACCACCTCTGAGTCTCCAATAAAAATAGTAGAGCCCCTAGAGCAAGAATCAAATTCCATAATGGGGAAGGAAGGCAACATAGGGGAAGGAATAGGACCAAGCAAGTGAGAGGGTGCCCACATAATCTACTCCAGGAAGAATTGGGAGCAAACGTGATATGGATTCAAATGGTTCTTGTAAGTGGCTAGGGTAGCTGTGTCTAGTGTAGGAGGCTCCAGCACCTTGTCCATCACAACCTTAGCAAATGTAGATCTAGTGGGATCAAAATCCTAAGACCGCTAGACAAGAGCAAGTAGAACAAGGGCATCTAGATAAAGAGAAGAATGGAGGGCATATCATTTGTGCCCCTCCCCATTTCCACCAGTACTGAAACCATGGCTACCATTACACTGATGTGACCCTTTCTCCCCTTCGTGAGGCTTACTGCATGAGCATCGAGCCCTTCCACCATCGCAAGTCTCCAAAGGATTGGTGACCCAGTCCTGGTGCATTCTAGCGATACCGTCACACATTTTCACTATAATCCTCTGGTCTAACACTACATATTACAATAATATGTTAACTATACAAAAATAATCATACATAAAACAACATAAGAAAAGCTATTTATTTAAAAGATAACAAAAAAATTATTTTCAAATGAAATAAAAGATAAAAAAATGATTTGATCATGTACATATCAAAAAAATCATTAAAACCACGAAAAGTGACTTACCTCAAGATTCTGAACAAATTGTGTTGTGTTGTCAATGATGCCAACAAGAAAAAGTGGGTAGAGTTTGCAAAAAAAATTATCAAATCCTAGAAAATCATATTTTTTCTTAAATCGAGAGAAACCAAAACCACTCCCTATGATTTTGCTTTAATCCATTCATAGTAAGAAAAAATTTGATCTAAAAATATTGGGTTTTAGAGCTAGTGGATTCTTGAGATTGAGACAAAAAAAATTGTAGTGGGATTTTAAACAAAAACATTGGTTGTGAGTTAAAATTTAATTTCAAGAATGGGTTGAGGAATGTTTCATGAACCTTTGAACACACTCTTATTGGTGAAAGTAAGGAAAGCTTATTAACAAAGTATTACATGATCTAAAGTTAATCAAGTATCACAATGAGGGTTTTTGTTATGTTATTTAAGGTTTACATATTTAATTGTATTATGTACTAGATGATATATTTGTATCTAAAGTATTTTTAATGATGTGTTTAGGAAGCAATTCTAATTAGAGTGTACAGTCTTGGATTTGGCATAAAGGTTCATTGTGGAGCTAAAGTCCAAATAGTCCAAATTGATTTTAATTGTCAAGTTTACAATACTCATATAAGGAAGCAATGATAAAGTGGATTAAATTTCCATTTTTTCTCTATCTTCCAATTTTAATATATATATATATATATATGGGTATGTGCAGGACCATAATAGGCCAAAAAGTGGTGATATGATGGGCATGTGTAGGGTATATGGCTAACGAATTTTTTTACCCAAAATTTATGAAATGAAAAGGGTTTTTAAAGGAGATTCTCAAATTTCCACCAATATAAATTATGCTTTACTTTGAATTTAATAAATAATTATTATTCATTTTCTATTTGAATTACGACTAAAGTATCGATTGATAGAATAATTGAAAAACATCTATATCTTTCAAACGATATCACATTTTTTGAATTTGAAATATGTGTCACATTCTATGCTTCACATACTATAGTAAAAAAATATTGAATTTCATGAATTTTTGACCAAGTTAAGGTGGTTAGACATACGATTTTTTATATTTTTTAAAAGTTGTAATAAAAAATTCATAATTAATTATTTACTTGGGAAAAAATTACAAAAAAATATGCATCACATCAGGACATGAGTCGATCTAAATTATTATAAAAAAATATTATCATTTTATTGTGGTTGGGGTGGTCAAACAGATACCTACTTATTTTTTCCTTGAAAATTTACTATTGCATTGAAATTTCAAATTTTTCCCAAATAGTTTTTTTATTAAATAAACATAGAATTTTAGAAACTACATTCAATTTGCTATAGATTCTATTCTTACATATTTTTGAAATAATATAGATAACTTATTCAAATTTTTACGTCAAGTTGCCTAACTCTTATTTTTCTAAATTTTTCATCACTTAAGGGCCTATTTTTTCCATGTTGATCCTACATATACCCATATATATATATTAACATTACCTGCAAAGAGAAAACACCTAGTAGCTTCATTTGTCCCATGTTTGAATTGGTTTTATACCATATATTAGTTATCAATATTCTCCATGTTTGTCTAGAAGGCTGCAAAAATATTTCATTCTAATTTTTGTTCATTGTTAATATAATGATGTAGCAGTTGTAGGGAGACTAGTGTATTGGGAAAATTTGTCTCAACCTTGCAATTATATACAATTTATTCATTGGATGTATGTTGGTATGTGGTGACTAATCATGCAAAAAAAATTCTTAACACATCAAAGTTTTTTCTCACTGACACGTCAAGGGTTTTTCCTACTAACACGTCAAGGTTTTTCCCATTAGCACGTCAATGATTTTTTATTCACACATCAAATGAAAAATGACCTTTTAAAGCCCTAATTCTAGAAGGTTCCAAAAATCTTGTTATAAGCGAGTGAGATGTATGTAGATGATGGTGTATTCTGATAGTGGTAGTGGCATCTCTTGATCTCTGGTGGTGATACTCTTGTGAGAAGCCTTTTCTACAAGTATATTGTAATCTTTTGATTTTTGAATAATTTATTGGGTGGCTTTTGGAGTGTGGGATTTTTCTCCTAAAATGGTTTTTCCTACATATTAAATCATTGTGTTGTGGTATGCATGATACTTGTGTTTATTTTTGTTTAAGTTTTTGTAACTATTAAAGATCTATAATTTTTTTTCATTATTCTCCAATCAAGTTTAGTGTATGAATTTGTTCCACTACCTTAGCTTCCTTACAAGTTGTATCAAAGCTTGATCACCTTTGGTTTTAGTTGTGGGTTTTTGGTTTTTTTGAACTAATAAATACTTGAGTGGGAGCTTGTGTAGAAGAAATTTTGTGATCTTGTTATGGGAATTTTTAGATTGCTAGTTCATCAGGGAGAATAGAGGTGGAGAAATTTTTTGGAAATAATTTTGAGACATGGAAGCTAAAGATGGAGGATTTTTTGATATATTGAGATCTATGGGATGTTGTTGATGAGAATGTTTCAAGGCTTGCAGATCCTACTCAAGCTGCTCAATATGATGTTATAGACTATAAATCCAAGGGTTTAGTTAGATTGTGCTTGGCAGACTCTTTTTTAATTAATGTCCATGAAGATACCTCTAGACATAAACTATGGAAGAAGCTTGGTGAGATGTATCAAGCCAATTATTTAGTGAACAATATTTTCTTGAGGAAGAAGTTGTATACCTTGAGAATGGAGGAGGGTTGATGAATCATGTACTACTTAGAATCATTCAATATGTTGGTGGCTCAATAGCCATCAATTGGTGTCAAAATGGATGAGGAGGATAAATGTTAGATCTTGATTTGTTCTTTTCCTAATTTTGTGGGATTCTCTTGTTATGCCTATTGGGAGTACTTCTATGATATTGAAGACTAGAGATGTGATGGGTTGTTTTCTTTCTAAAGAGATGGGGAGGAAGGTATCCATCCCTACCAACGAGGACCTAAGGAAGCATGCAAGTCCAAGGGGAGATCTAAATCTCCTGGAAAGTCCAAAGTTATTTGTTGGAATTGTGATAAGCTTGGACATGTTCGTAAGGAATGTAAAGAAAAAGATGAAGAAAAATAAGATTTTTTTTTTATTCCAAACCTAACAAGAAGATGGTGACGCATTCATTTCAACTTTGGCAACTCATGTAGGTAATGATGCATGATTAATTGAATCGATTGCATCTTTTCATATGAACTTTAATAGAGACTGGTTTTGTGAACATGAAGAATTTGATGGAGGTAAGGTGAACTTGGGTGATGATTCTCATTTAAAAATTGTTTACTATGGAAAAGTGAAAATCACATTTCCTAATGGTATAATAAAAAAGATTAACGATGTGTTGCATATCCCTAGATTAGCACAAAAATTTTTATCTATGAGAAAACTTATAGATGCGAGTGTGCATGTAGTATTTTATGATGCAGGATGCAAGATGGTTAGAGGTGATATGGTGATTGTGTTGGAATAATGAAGAAGGTGACCTCCGGGTTTGTTTTCATCAATGCCAACATTGTTTGGTAATTGGCTAAGTAAACTGGGTATCTATATTGATCTGATATTTTAATCAAGAAATTCTCTTAGTAAAATATAATTCTATGAGTTTTTGATATGTTGCTTAGGAGTGTTAGTTACAACTATGAACAAGATTTCAACAACTTTGGTTGATTTGGTTAAGATATCTAAATGATAGAAGTTTGGAATTCTTTTGGCTGAGAGGGTTAAGAGTTGCTTGTCTTATGAGTGTTTAAAGTGTTCCTTATTAGGTTCGAGCTGACCTAATTTATGATTGATAAAAATTTTTTTGTGTGTCAAAAATATTTTTGAATTGGGACAAGTCACTTTGTATTTTTGTATGTTCACATCTAATTAGGTTGACCTAATTGATGAATGAAGATATAGTTGTATATATGTATGTATATGGAACACACTTAAGCAATGTAGGGAACAAAAGGAGAGTGTATGTGATGTATAGAAAAAGAGGAGAGTGTGTGAATGTGTGTACGAACTATGATGTGAACTATGTGACAAGTGTTATAGTGTGAAGTAGTTGATAATTATTGTATACCTACAACTAGAGTAGGATTTTAATTTTCTAGAGCTTAATCAAAACTAATCTTAGCACTCTGAAGGTGTACTTCAATTCATCCTTTGGCAGTGATCCATACTTTTGTATCTTGCTAGTAAGCCATTTTGTATCCATGTTATGATCCTTTCAAGGATAGTGTGTCTGGTAGTGAGCTCTATAATATCTTGTAATCAGTTATAATATATTGTGAGTTAATCCTCATCGTGGTTTTCTCCATTTTTGGTTTTCCATGTAAAAATCTTGGTGTCAATGTGTTATGAAATGTTATGATTCCTTTTATACTTTGGTTTATTGTTCATTCTAGATATGCACTAATAATTAGATGGTTAGCAATTAACTTTGTTAGAAGAATACTAATTCACCCCCTCTTATTATTTAGTGTATTCAATAATTGGTATCAGAGCACGATTTGTATGAAGAAGTTTTATAGCTTGAGGAAGATCTCAAAATTTAAATACATTGCTAACAAAATCTATCTTGTTCCATTGAAAGAAATATTTGCATATGAAGAACTCAATGTTTCCCTTGAAGAATTGGACAAAAGTGAATATGAGAAAGAAACTCTAAAAGGAAACTTGAAAGAATCAAATGAATGCATTAAAAATGTGTCATAGAAAAATGGCCCCTTGACATTTTCATGGTCTTTTAGGCCTTTCTTCATGACTCTTGATCCATTTTGCTTTGATTTATTGATGTAATGTGACTTGAACATTCACATTAAGTCCTTAAACTTCAAATTATGACATTTTGTGAAGGTGCTATGAAGTCTTGTGAAAAAAAATTCTACACTTTTATAGACTCTATTCATTATAATTCACCTAAAAATCACAATTTCATAACTTATCAAGTCCTATTTTGAAGTTTTGTGAAGCCTTGTAACAAGATTTCATGCTTTTCTAGGCTTGATTTCACTATTTACACATTTCCGATACTTTCTTTGACCCCTTTATGCCCTTATAAGGCTTAATTAAGTGTATTTTTAAGTGTAAACCTAACAAATAACATTAAATGTGACTTAATTCCTAACACTCGCTTTCAAGTCCAAGGTGGGACCCATTCACCATGGGTGGTGAATGAGTCCCTCTTGGCTCCAAATTCAAAAAAATTCAAATTTCCTTTTGGGTTTTTATTGAAAATTACTTGATGTTGGCTTGTGATGAGGTATCATTGGGTTACTAAGGCACAAGAGTGTATAAATAAGCCTTTTTACATCAATTTTAACCCCCATTCATCAAGTTCTCTAATTCACTCATTCATTCAAGCATTCAAGCACTTTACATCATTCAATCAAGCATAAATCAAGTATCTTGGAACAACCATTGACATATCTTCAGATTTCTTCAACAAGGTTGAGGTGAGTTTAGGACATTTGCATGTTTTTTATTCATCTTTCCTTGTTCATTCCATTTCATTCCATTTCATTTCATCATTAAGGGTTTGATTACCAAAGTGCGATATGACCAAGGAAAATCCCTATATCCTAACCTTAACCATTTTCCCCCTTTTGCATGTGTGTTTGCAGACTTGTGTATGAAAATTTATCAAGAAATTAGGTGTTGAAAGGTGGTCAAGGATTCAACAAAGTGTTTCAAGTCAACTACAATGTATTTCAAGCTTGGAGATAACCTACAGTCCATTTTTTGTAGATTTGAATTTTTCAACTTGACAAGCAGACAACCTCAAATCTGGTGCTATAGAATTGGTCCCTAATTTCTAAGAATTTTGGGAGAGGATTGATTTTCTATTAATGGTGAATGAGTCCCACCTTAAGGCTAGAAATCCATGTTTTGTCCGATTTTGGATTGCGACATTCAAAAACTAGGTTTCAAAAATCTTCATCGGAAGTAGGACTGATTAGCCATCAGTGGCAAATGAGTCTCACTATTGATCTATAGTGATTACTATTATCATTCAAGACACTCCAAATTCCTCATTCTATGTTCCTAGGTACACTCTGGTTCATCCTTCTTCTTTTATGTTTTGCATTCATTATTACTTTAGTTCATCCTTGTATATCACATTGTGTTTTCCAATATTGCATAAATCTTAGGTTTTGTATTCATAATCTATCAATTAGTTCATATAATTGCATTTATTTCATCTCATTTAGTCTAAATAACATCATACATTTCCTAATTTGAGTGAACCAACATTGATTTTTCATGAGGTTTATCTCTCTCCTTTTAAGTGAAACATCCTAAGAGTGCAAGAGTAGCCTATAAGCCTCATCCCAAAAATCTATGGTTAATTTTTGTGAACCTACATATTAAGCACTCTTTCTTTCTTATTTCATTCAAATCTTGCATCAACATTCCATTAGGGTATTGTTTTATTTTTGCATCGTAGGATTTCATAATATTGCATTAGTGACAGACTCATTTAGACTTCATTTTGCATATCATATCATTGAAAAATTGAAAATTTGCATTTGCATCCTTAATTTTCATTTGGAAAGCATTGTAATCACTTTAAATGTTTTGAAAAACATAGAAAAATACCATACTTGGAATCATTCACCACCCTAGGCGAATCAATCCACCTGCACATTTCGAACAACATTTTTAGGCATTTTTTGGGTATTTCCTGCATTATAATTTTTTGTAGTTGCTTTCTATTTTTCTCTATAGATTCTCTGTTTTCTATTATTTCTTTCATCTTAGTTTACTTTCCTAAATTTTCATCATGGCTTTTTCATTTAATAAGTTTTGGAGTTCATTGAAATCCTTATTAGACATGTCCAATTGTTCCTTTGGTTGTGATCCTAATGACCTTGAGCTACCTCATTCTCCTTCAACTCCAAATGATTTTCCCCCTCATGATGTAGACACCATTTGAGAAGATTATGATAGCATGAAAAAGTTCTTAAACAAATGTCTTGATAACCTTGAAGCCAATGCAACATTTTACCCATCCATGAAGTCACAAGATCTTCCTACTATTGGACCTCCTGATCACTTTGGATACCTACATCCTGAAACTCATGAAGGACCTAAGATCCTTTCATCAAGTGGACCTAGTTCCTCTCAACAAACACAACCTCAACCATTTTATGATCACAAAGTCACAAACACTCCCATTAACCTTGAAGAAACATATGGAAAAATATTTACTATCCTAAGTAAACAAGGCTAAGACACAACACATGAACATAACATTCATCAACTTCTAGAACAAAAACCAACAGAAGAAAACATAATAGGACTAGGATATCAAGATTATCCATTTGAATATTGGATACTTAGACATGATGGTACAATGATATTTGATTCTCCTCCTGACTTGAACATCCTCCTTCCATGTGAACAACCTTTGCATGATTCCAATAATAAGGATGCTAGGATCCCCATGGGTCCTCTTCCTCCTTCCATTCATGAAAAAGGAGAGTCTAGCTAACCAAAAAGACCTTATAAATTGAAAAACCTAAAGTTTCCTACTCATCCTCCACTTGAATATGAAAAGAGATTTCAACTGCTTTTAAACAGGGGTCTCATACTCTTACCACCTATGAATAGCACTAGTACACAAAGAACAATATATGACTAAATAAACTACTAAAAATTGCATATAAATGACTAATTTTAGTCATGTCACTATTAATTGTTTATTTTTAGTCATTTATAAAACCACTAAATTTATGACTAAACTATTTTAGTCATTTATTTAGTCATAGATTTTTGGTCATTGATTTGGTCATTGATTTGGTCATTTATTTAGTTATTGATTTAGTCCTTAATTTAATCATTTATTTAGTCATGGTAGTGATTTATTTAGTCGTATATTTAGTCATATATTTAATCTTTAATTTACTCATTGATTGTTGTTAACTAATCATTTATTTAGTCATGGTAGTTATTACTTTATTCATATATTTAGTCATTAATTTAGTCATATAGTTTGTCATTAATTTAGTCACTACTTTAGTCATTACAAATCAAATGTAACTTAATTTCATCAAAAAATTTTGCACATAAACTTCAAGTATCATAGATATTCAAATGTTAAAAAGCACCATGAAATGAAGACTAAAATGCTTGAACAAATATGATTGATCAAACACAAACACAAAAAAATTACAAATCAAGAGGAGCCACAACACAACATTTATGAGTGGAGAAAAGATCACTCTAAAAATTTACTTCATTAAACCTCATTGGAAAATCAAAATCCCATTGGTTACATTCAATGTCTCAATGACACTATACAACTTACAAACACTTATAAAAAAAATACTCCTATTTTCATATACTTAAACTATTTTCCCCTTCCTTAACTACAATCCTTTTGGAAGGGCAGTGAACTCCTATTGGGGCTCGACCCATTTAATCCCCTTGAAAATCCATAACTTTCCTACCACTATTAGTTTTAGCTCCTCCAAACTCTTCCTCACTGGTATTCACCTTTCACTTCTCCAATTTGGAGTTGTAGCCTAAAAATAAGGTTTCAAAATTTGCACATCAAAAACTCAGAAAAGTCAAATAATATAGAGGATCAAATTCAACCATTTTATTTTCCTTTTCCAACTATGGCACCATAAACTTAAGCACTAGATATAGTGAATGTATCAGAATTAGATATAACATCCATCAAAAGCATATTTGGAAGTAGATTTTTATCAGATATTGTAGTTGCAAGTTCCACTAATTATAATAAATATAAATAGTTTTACCTTTCTACATCAACTAATGCAATTTTGATAACTTTTAGCTAGCATTTATCATATCAACATAATCACCTACAAGTTGCAACAGAAAACTAAAATTAGTAATTAGACTCAACATCTAAGAAAGAAAAAGAAACTTCAAACATTATCAATTTAGTAAAAAAATCATCAATTTGAAAGATCAAAGTAGCCAATCAAAAGAGTCCTTGTTTCTATGATAAATGCAAGAAGAAATTATATTATTTGTCATAAATTATCACTATGTACTTATGAACTCAAGGTCATTCAAATTATCAAACTAATTGACATGACTACCTAATTTATTTCTATCACATACACTTTGGGTATACAAGATCACTGAGAATCCCAATTATTGAACTATGAAATTCAGCAACACAACGAAATTATACCTTAAGTAAAATGTAAATAAAATCAACATTACATGTCTCATCTTATCAATTGATCTCAAATTGTATATACACCTTTGTCATGTAGTTTAAGGACATCTACAATAGATATGCACAAAATGAATTTGGTGGAAAGGCTTTAAAAAATTTCAAGTGAATACAATTCATAGGTGTAAAGCCAAATTCCACAACCATTACCAACATCCTCCCTACTTGTGCCAAAATGGGAGCTTTGAAACAAGATATGAATATCCATCAATGCATAGACAATACACAATAGTATCCCTATAAGAAATATTATACTCCCTAAAAATATTATTACATATTATTCTATTGGGGGGACTTTACTTTATCAGGGGGACTTAAAGATAACTCTTGTTGATGTTCATTTCTCCCATTGATGGAAACTTCGGACTAATATTTTCCCTTTTTGGGGTATCAGTGGGAATTAAATCTATCTCCCATCAAATATTCTCTCATTGATGAAGTCCCTCAATTTGTTTTGTTCCATCAGAGGGACCACAATCTTTTTCCTGTCGATGTCCACCTCTCTTACTGATGATTTTGAGTGTTGTCGGGCTATTGGTGGGACTATTATCAGTGGGACAATAGAAAATGGAACTATCAAAGAGATAGACCCTTCAGAAGCTCTTTCCATGAAAGATGACGTTTCATTCCTCTCTGCCACTACATTTGCTACAGATTGCTATGGTGATCTTGTTATTGATTATAAGATAGGTTTTGCATCTGAAGGGGTTTGTTACTATGGAAAATATGTAGGGTTGGTTGTAGCAAAGAAAAATTCCATTGTAGAAATAGCTGCAAAGCCTGTGCATATTATCTATATAGATGTAATGATCAAATACTTAGAATTGAACATGTTATAAAGGCCGACTCATTTTTTGACAGGAAAGCTTTTGACTTCTAGAGAGGAAATGTAGATACTTCATTAAGATATAATAGATTTCTTGTTGAAGGATATTTTAGTATTGATCATCAATACCACTTTCATTTGGAAACATAAAGGTCCCTAAGTATACCTTGTGAGGAGGTTTTATGACTGTTTACTCCTCAACTAGTATAACAATGTGATGTAATAGCCGTGAATAGACAAAATCACAAGGTAAACATAAATTCAGTGCAAGTTGGAGGTGCTTTTGATGCCAAGTTAAATATAACACCACCAATTGCAATAGCATGTGCAATGGATGCTAAAAAACTCCATAAAATTGTTTGTCTCTTGGTTGGTCTAGATTATAGATACAATATGTGATGAGGGAACAAACCCGAGACATAAAATAACACTCACAAAATAGAGAATAATAATTTATTCAAAAATATGGAACTCTTACATGTAGAGGATCTCAAATCCCCGAGCTTTGTATTACATGCAAATTACAGACTTATAGAAAATTATCCAAATTCCCCTTTCACAACATGCAAACTCTTTTCCCCAAAAAGTTATCCAAAAATCAGAAACTAGCCCATAAATAGCCCCTTTTCAGTTTGGAGCCAAAAACAACATTCGAGATAAGAGTTTTGATGGTTAGGCACCAAAAATTACAATTTACAATTCAAACATTGAGTCCTAATTCAAAAATTGGCAATTTTCAAAAAATCGACCAACTTTTGGAAGCCATAACTTTTGATCTGGGACTCCATTTTTCAAACTGTTTATACAGGACTATTTAGTGCCTCAAACTAGACTCAGAACTTGGTTTTTGAGGGAAAAAAGAAAAAACTAGAACTTGAATAACTTTCAAACCATGAATGATCTTGACCTGATTCTTTCGCCAAAGTGCTTATTTTTCCATCATGAACCTTCCCATAAATTTTTGTCTTCCCACACCTTAAAATTCACACCTGCTAAAAATAGCAGTTGAGCAGAAAAAGCAGAAGAGCAATTATGAAAGTTGGAAACTTTTATTTGACGAAAAGGGTATCTAGAAACGCAAAAAAAATCTACAAAAAGAAAACAAAAGAAACATAAATGAAAAACATCTTTTTGGGTGATGCAAGATTTCCCTCACACCACTAGATGCTCTTGCATCAATATGCAGCATGATAGTGGTCAAATTCCATACTTGTGCAAAAGTTAGTGTTCAATGCTATTCAAAAGAATGGTCAAAGTACACCAATTCAAATGTTAGTGTTCAATGACTAGGAAGCCCACTTTGTTTTTGAGTATCTAGATTTGAGTTCAATCCCATTATTTATTGATGGGGTATATAACATGGCCAATTATAAATATAAGGAAAATAGCCAAAACTAACTTGCCTACAAGCACCTAAATGAGAGAATCAATATTTGTTTAGACAAATAGTCTCAACTTGGTACTTGGATGAATTACAGCTAAAAGCACTCCATCTAAAGAAAGTTGTGAATCAATTTGACATGCTTGTAACATATTAGTTGAGATACTTCATCCCATTGAGACTGTCTTGAAGAAAAGTAGTCCAAATGGTTTCTCCTAGAAATATTTGATTTTTTAGGCTTAAGTCCAATCAGTGGATATTTCTACACAAATTTATTCAGCTCCTAATTCAAATGCTTCAAAATATCTCAATTATGGTGCAACAACTAGGATGAGGTTGACCTCATTTTAGCAACAAATACAATACTCTAAAGTCCAAATAGATGTCATTTATGACTATGGAAGAAGCCTAAATCCTATTATAAACCTTGAATAGATTGAAAGTTCTTTTGTACAAGGAGTTAGTTTTCTTCATGGCATAGGAACATGTTGACAAAAATGGAAAACTTACATTGGAGGAACCTAACCACAGAGGATGCTACTTTTTTTGCCAGATTGCTCCCTACCTGTGTCCAAATGGGAGCTTTGGGACATGCTATGAACATGCACCAAATCATAATGGTAGGGGATTTTTTGTTAGATGTTATATTTGGATATTCTTTGGTAGACATATATGCAAGATGTGGAATCGTAGACAAAACACTTGAATTTTTTGACAAAATGCCTCAAAGATATTTCATCTCATCGAATGAAATGATTGATTGCAAAATGTGCACAAAATGGATTTTGCAAGGAACCTCTCAAAATATTTGAATTAATGTGATCATTGAAAAATCATTCATAAAGGAAGCATGTGATCTCTCTTCAAACATAGTTAAACTAGAGGCTCAAGTGGAAGACTTAGGAACAAACAAGTTGCAAAATGGCCACCTCATGCTTCCACTTTCAGTCAAGAAATTTTAGGCCACTTGATCTCATTGTAATGGGAAAAGCCATCAACAAATGGAAGTATTCTATAAGTGGACTACCACCTTCAAGAAGGTTTGAATCCATTGATGAGGAATGAAATGTGGATCACATTATATTTTCACATTGATGTCATAGATACAATCATGGGATTATATTTTTCAAGTGACTTTAAGCTGTCACTTAAGTCAAGTGGTCCCACTTTCTAATTTCAAAGTATTTTAAGTGATAACTTGTTAATTTAGGGTTTCCTAGGTAGTTGTGAGAGTTAGTTATGTATGTATCTTATAACTACCAGGGGGTTATAAATAGGGATCTTTTATCATTGTAAACAATCTTTTTCTCAAATAGCAAAGAGAAGAGCTATTGAGAGTTTTTGAGTTTGTAAAGGAATAACTACATTTATTTCCAATAGAGTGAAGATGTCTTGCAAGGTTTTTATGTCACAAAAGAGACCTATCTTTTGAGAGTTAATATTGTGGATTCTTTGGTTTATTCTACAAGGTTATATTGTATGTTGGTTTATGAAATAGGACTACCTCCACTCTACACTGTGCATTATTCCAAGTGGGTGTTTAATATTTTTGCAATGTAGAAATAAAGATGAAAATATGTCATTATTTCTCTGCATGGTGTTGTTTTATTAGATAGTATGTTATTGAATAATTGATCTAATAGCTGATTTCTATATGAATGCATGTATTCTTGTATATTCCACACCTTGTAAATTTTCCACAGGTTACATAAATGGAAACCTTACCTAATGATTTTAAAAAAAAAGTATAGGATGTTGCACTTACATGAGGTATGTCCACTGGGAAAGATTTTGTGACCAAGGCCAATTAGAGCAAGTGAACCATACCTGAAAAACAACAAGTTTGCACCATCATATCTAACCTTGATGGCCTCTTGGCATTTCATCTCAAGGTACAAGGGATTACCACATATGACCAGTTGATCCCTAAGGTGCTCAACATCGAACGAGCCCTTATGACTCAACCCATGAGATCAACTCCATACCCTGAACAACAAAACAACCACCCACCCACCAATTACAATGATAAACATCACATGTGGGCAAGAAATAAAAATATTACCAATGATGCTATTGTCAATGCCAAGGTAGTCATTAATGCTCCACACCCAAATACATCCACACCACAAATACAAATCCAACACCAGAACAACCATCAAACAACACAAAAACCAAACCACAATTCAAAATCAACAATCTCAGTGGTCAAATAGGACCACCACAATGAAACAAGAATTACCACAAATGAAAGCATACTTCTTTGGGGGAACCATTAGAAGTCATCATGTAAAATATAATAAATGAAAAACTCATCAAGGCTCCTACCTTTGAGAATTACCAAGAACTGGATGTGAAGCCTCCTTGGTATAATGAGAACCAACTCTGCAAGTTCCATAAAATCAAAGGCAATACGACAAATAGTTGCATGAGATTTAAAACATAGTTCAATATCTCATTGATCAAAGGATTATAAAAATGGAATAGCCTACATGAAACCAATATCTTACGATACACATGAATCTAATGCCCAACCATGGCGATAAAGAGAATAATAATAACAATGATAAAGGGAAAGACACCCAAGAAAATGTGAATCATGTGTACAAAACTGTCGTTGCCTCCTTAGATGAAAAATGCATGGTCATCACCGTCAAAGGAACCCATGCCGATTGTGGAGTGACAACAAGAGGAGGAAAAGTCACCATCGTAGGATCATCCTAGCAAAACAGAGTCCCTACATCCAAACCTGTCCCTAATGGCTACAATATCCTAGATCAACTCAAGAGAATGCCAGTGCAAATCTCCATCATGGAGTTGCTAAAAATTTCATCTTCCCATAGGAAAATCCTTGAGGAAGCATTGGCTTCATCCACTATCCTCGCAGATCTTGATGCAGAGCAATTCCAAGCTATGATAAAAATATCATTATGCCAAATATCCTCACATTCTCTGACCAAGATTTCCCCGCTCAACCATCTCACAACCATGCACTTCACCTAGAAGTCATAGTACACAAGAGCAAAGTCAAAAGGGTCTTGGTGGATGGAGGTACAGGTTTTAATATATGTTCTCTTAGCCTCATCAAACAATTGAGAATCCAAGAGGATTATATTGACAAAGGAAAGGGTATCAAAATAAGAGCATATGATGATCAAGAAAGATTGTCCCAAGGCATGATCAAACTCCCTATTCAAGTAGGGCCGGCTCTCATGGAAACCACTTGTCAAGTCTTGGACCTCAACTTGCTGTATAACATCCTTCTGGGATGTCCATGGATTCATACAATGAAGGAAGTAGCATCAAATTTCCATCAATGTGTGAAATTCACACATGAGGGACAAAAATTTACCATCCACGAAGATCTCGAACCCTTCTCCTATTGCAAAAACCTTGAAGAAAAGTATTATAAAATCCCCCAAGTACCAAAAAATGATGAGGTCCCATCCACACCATACATTGATCCTACCACCCTCACATCCACTTTTGCGATAGAGACACCTGTCACTCCTACCATTCCCACCCTCTCTGATATTAAAATCATCATCCAAGTTAACGGTTGTGGAAACTACAAGCTCCCTAACAATGTTTTTGTGATTGAAGAGTTACCATAATCTCCTAGATCATGGGGACATCCACTAGAAAATGAAGCTTCCACATCTCAAACGTCTCCTGAAGATCTCAAACGTCTCCTGAAGACTATCCCAAATTCACAAGCTGGGGAGACCTTAGCTAGGAGGTTATTGAGACAGATCCATCACATATGATATATCAAGATGAAAGACTAGTACCTAATTTACCAATGGATGAAAGAAGCAAGGGTTTACAAATGATGCTCACAATGGGCTATGATAGAAATCAGAGATGGAAAAAATGACAATGGGGTTATAATACCTCTCATTCCAGAGATTTGGGTTGGATGTACCCCTCTGAGTATAACCATATATGTCTGAAGTCCTTTGGTTAGAACGGTTAATAAACCTCATCAACCAATTGTAATAGAACTATGATTACCAGTATCCACAAGTCATGTCTTAGATAATTATACATTTGATATAACCGATGTCTATAGTAGTAGCGATGATGAGGACCCCACATCCAATCTACCTAGGCTATTTGAAGATACCACTCTTTGCATGATTAGCACCCTATCTTTTGAATCAGACCACCAAGATCATGAAATCTACCTAGTATATCCCCAACTGATCGACTATGACCAATGAGGACCACCAGTTCTTGATACATTAAAAAATGATGAGGTGCTCTCAGAATTCATGGGGCTAGGGGATAGCATTCTATGTGGGGATCATAAAGCAGGGTTTACAATGGAGCTAGATACACATGATTATTATGGGGAAACAATTGAATCCCTTAGTCACAAAAGTGAAAAATTAAGAATCATATCCAAGTCCTTGAGTGAAAACCACATAGTGGCACTCTCTGACTAGAAAAAAGTAAAAAGAAAGGACACATCCAATAGTGAAAACCTCTCTGAGGTGCCTAAGGATGGGGGATTCAATCTTTCTTCTAGAGCTATTCATCAAGAAAAATTAGCAGTCCTAGAAGAAAGGTGTAATATGGTCAATCTAGGAATAGAGGAAATCCCACACATAACATTCTATGTAGAATCATTACTATCAGAAGAATAGGAGCTCCTAGCAGTATTCCTAAGGGAAAGATAGATAAACTTCACATGGAGCTATGCTAACATGCCAGGCCTTGATCTAGAAACCATGGTCCACCACTTAGCAGTATATCCAAAAGAAAAGCCTATTAAACAAAAGCTCCAAAAAATGCATCCTTAGATCACCTTATTGGTCAAAATGGAGCTAAAAAAGCTACTAGATGCAAGATTCATCAAACTGATAGATTATCTAGAATGGGTATCAAACTTGGTACCTATTTCAAAACCTGATGGAGCCATCAAAATCTACACAAACTTCAGAGATTTGATTAAAGCATGTCTAAAAGATGACTTCCCACTTCCAAACATTGACATGATAGTAGATATGATAGCCGAACATGAGACGCTATCACTAATGGATGGATTCTTAGGGTATAATCAAATCATGATAACTAAAGAGGATCAACATAATAGAACTTTCACTTGTCCATGGGGGACTTACTGTTGAAACATGATGCCATTTGGCTTAAAGAACATAGGAGCAGCGTACCAGAGGGCCATGACATTGATATTCCATGACATAATCCATAAGACAGTCAATGATTATGTCAACGAAATCCTAGCTAAATCCAGAAAGATAAAAGATCACATAGAAACCCTAAGTGCCATTTTTGGTAGGCTTGAGGAGTAAAATGTCAGACTAAACCCAAAGAAGTGCATCTTCGGTATACAATCAGGTAAACTGCTAGGATATATAGTATCAATGAGGGGTATCAAGGTAGATCCAACAAAGGTAAAAGCAATCCTCGAAATGGAAGCACCAAAGACATTAAACACAATTGAGAGGCCTCCAAGGAAAATTCCAATCCATTTGAAGATTCATAGCACAGTTGGCAGACAAACAAAACCCATATTCTCACCTACTCCACAAGGGAGTAGCGTACAAATGGGATACTAAGTGTGCAGAGGAATTCAACAAAATCAAAGAATATCTATTGACACCACTAGTCTTAATGCCACCAATCCCAAAAAACCATTGATTTTGTATGTATCAGCAATAATAGCAGACCTTGGAGCTCTCCTAGCTCAACATGATGAAAATGGAACAGAAAGGGCTATCTACTACATTAGTAGAACAATGGTTGGGCATAAGCTAAACTATTCATTCATAGAGAAAGCATGCCTAGCAGTAGTTTTTGCATCACAAAAATTCAGACATTACATGTTGGCCCACAAGATAAAGCTCATCACCAAAATCGACCCCCTCAAATATTTATTATCAAAGGAAATTCTCACAAGAAGAATGGCCAAATGGGTGATGATATTGTTAGAATACGATATTGAATATGTCGAGTAGGAAGCAATCGAGGGTCAAGTCATTGTAGATCAACTGGAAAAAGCACCAATCTATTCAGAGAACCCTCTCATCTCAGAGTTTCCAGATGAATCTATATTCAATCTCAATGTAGCTGACCACTGGAAACTATATTTTTATGATTAATACACACATGGATCGGGAGCTGGCATATTCTTTATCACTCCACTAGGGGATTGCATACCAAGGTCTTACAAACTGGCATTTCCCAACACTAATAACATTGCAGAATATGAGGCCTTAACCATAGGTCTTAGAATAGAAGCGGAGTGGAACATTATAGCTCTCAGAGTATACGAGGATTCTCAATTGATCATAAATAAAGTAAACGATGAATACCAGACTAAAGATGACAAGCTCACTCCATACAAAAAATTGGTAGAGATCCTCAAAGATTCCTTCATCAAAATAACATTTGAGTAGATTCCTAGAACCAACAACAAAGCAGCAGATGCCATGGCAACAATTGGGTCCTTATTGGATATCCCCCACAACATTCCAAAGTATGAATTCCTAATAGAGCAACTTCTCATGCCCACATTCAAGATACTAGAATTAGAATTCGTGTGTGAAATCATTGGTCCCAAAAATACTTGGTACCATGACATTTATACATACCTTCGCATAGGAGTCATACCCACTGATTTACCCTCAAACCTAAAGGAAACCTTTATAAAAAAGGAATCTAGATTCATTATCCTAGGAGATACTCTATATTGTAGGAGCATAGAAGGAACCCTACTACACTGCCTAAATTCTGAGGAGGCATTAACCACTCTAACTAAAGTACATAATGGTATCTGTGGTTCGCACTCAAGTAGAATGACCATAGCTACGAAATTGTTGAGGATGGGGTATTATTGGCCCACTATGGAAAAATAAGCACATGACTATGCTAGAAAGTGTCTACAATGTTAGCAACATGGGGACCTCATCCATGCACCAACTCAAGAGCTTCATCCTGTCATCAGCCATGGCCTTTTTTACAATGGGGACTTGATCTCATTGGGAAAATCAGACCTACCCCATCTAATGGCTCAATGTTCATCATAACCACCACATAGTACTTTAATAAGTGGGTGGAAGCAATACCTATGACATACATAACTAGGAAGTAGATCTCAATGTTCATCCTGAACTATTTCATTTTCTGTTACAGTGTCCCACAAGCCATTATCTTAGATAATGGGATACCATTCAAAAATTAGGATGTCTGCAACTTATGTGAAAAATTCAAAATCCAACATCACTTCTCCACCTCGTACTATCCCCAAGGCAATGGCCAAGCAGAAGCTATAAACAAAACCATTCTGAAAATCCTTAAGAAGACAGTTAATGACGCAGGTTGTGACTAGAATCTACATCTTAATCCCACCCTCTAGGCCTATCGACCAGTATCTGCACACCTACAGGTGCCACCCCCTTCTCCTTGGTCTATGGATCAAAAGCGGTACTCCTTATCGAGATCAAGCTACCATCCCTTAGAATATCACTACGAAACCTCATCATGGATGAAGAGTACTGAGTATCAAGATTAAATTAGCTAGAGCTACTGGATGAGTGATGTATGGATGCTTTAAATCATTTACAAGCCTATCAGAATAGACTCAAAAGGAGCTACAATAAGAAAACCAAAAGCAGGAGAACTAGTATTAAAGGAGAATCAAAAGAATCATTTCCAAGTAGGAGAACTAGTATTAAAGGAGAATCAAAAGAATGTCCCAAACCAAAGCAACAAAGGAAAGCTTGAACCCAATTGGTTGGGACCATTTGTCATCATAGCAAGTTGCAAATTAGGGGTAGATTAGTTATCAACACCCGAAGGGGAACCTCTGTAGGAGCATATGAATAGTTCCCATCTCAAAAAGTTTTATGCCTAAATCTTTCAAGGTACAGAACCAACAAATCCAAAAAAAATAGAAAATCTCCTGAGAAAATGGTCACTTCAGCAAAAACTTGCAAAATAGGTGTCCTGGTGACAATAAAAAAAAAAAAAGAAAAAAATAGAAAATCAAAAAAAATCAAAAAAAGGATTGAAACTAGTAAAGAAAAAAATTGTCCTCTAGTGAAAACCACTTTGGTGGCACTTTGGACAAGTACCTTGGTGAAAACCTGGCAAATAGGCACCTTGTGTAAATAAGCATGTTCCATTCACCAGGATCTCTTTGTCTTGTTCTATATCATCCACCCATTGTGCTTCCATCATCCACCACATCCAGATCTCCATCCATCACTCATCCACTCACTTATGTACCATAGCTTGGTCCTGTTTTCATATCATGATCCCTCCTATTACTACTCGGCCCATCCTCAAGGTCATTTTATCCTGCATTTATCAGAATAGTCTGTTATATCATGTTGGGGACATGTTCCCATTGAATTGGATTCATGTATATTCTTAAAGTCCTAAAATCAGAAAATCCAAAAACATTTAGAACATATCAAAATCCAAAAAACAAGTCAAAAAGTCAAAAATGAAGTTTTTTTATCGAACTACATCATCTATGAGCTTGAACGTAGGAAAGGTTAATCTTTGATCATCCCTCGAGACACTTAGGTCAGTCCTATAAGAGTTTGTCATAATAAACTGACATTTCATTATGTATATCTTCATCTGAAAATTGGTCTACTTGTCAGTTAAACTATGTGGTCTCTCCATGTATAATGTAGGCAAGGCTAATCTATTGATCAGCCCCTAAGGCCCCTAGGATATTTTTTTAGGTTATCCTCTTGGTCAAAATCTCAGAAAATCCCAAAACATTGGAAAATTGAAAATCAAAACATTTGAAAATCTTGAAAAATACCAAAAACAGCCTCAAAACATTGAAAAACGTCAAAAACATCCAAATATTTGAAAAAATCCATCCATCTCATCTCGCTTGCACCCACAATAAATATAACTCATAATAAACAATCATCATCCTCAATCTTTGGTAAGATAATTAGAAACAAGTCTAGCAGGTGAAAAGTGAAAACTCAAAACATCAAGTCTCAGGTCTAAGTCAGTACGTAAGCAAGTTGGTCAACTCTATGTCAATAACCCATCATCCTATTGGTCCCATATCAATCATCTTTTGGACCCCTTATGATAAACGAAATGACATGCCACCATTCTAACATGTCTTAGGATGCATCATTCCTACAATCGACATTATTTTTTGGCAATAGTTTTGGTTCTTATCCTTAAAAACACATCTCCTTTTGGTTAGCGGTATTGAAGAATATCAGCTTGTTTACTTTTTCTTTATCTTTTTACTTATCTTATTGCACTCATTCCAAGGAATTCTTGATGATATCCAAACAGAGGATTTAGAGAAATAGGAATGGGGAAACAATCAATATCTTTTGTTTGTTGTGCTTGTTGGACATTCTTGTAATATAACATTGGTGAATACTTGCTTTGTTAGGTATGTATGGAGGAGGTTTTTGACAACTTGTTGACTATTGCATTGATAGGTTATACCTCTCCGTGCTTTGGTCTGAAGTGTTTGAAACTTCTGAAATGCATCCTAGCAAGGTTTCTGTATGCTAGGTATGAACAAGAATACTCCTATCTATTTGTCAAGTCAAAGTCCATCACACTGGGTACAATGTCATCCTGGTTCTCTATACCTTGATGCATCATACCACATGTGTTATCAAACATAATAAAATTGGCTCTTTGAAAATCCCAATCCCTCAGAAAGTATTCATCATCATTTTGCATTTTCGTCATCTTGTGTCTTGTTGAAATGGCCTCTTCTCTTTCATTCCTTGCTTTTTGTGCTAACAAGGTACTATGATAGTTGATCATCATCACCATCATCGCTAGTGCATCCATCCTACATCCACAAATCATCAATATATTGCATAAAAATATCATAGAGGAACATATGCATCACATTTTCAACATCATATAAACATAGTATTATAAACATTGGTAATAAGATAGCACATCCCTTTCTCATTGCATTACATTCATTTTTTCATCATCATATATCATTCTTTCACATAAAAACATTTGCCTAAACATTAAGCATAAGAATTACCACTTATTCCATAATCATACATGATAGGTACATAAGCATTATACATAATCCATTGCATACATCATGAGATCATCTGACACATTGCGTTCATTAAGCATCACCATACCACTTTGCACATCATTATCATATCATTGCATATAATGCATTGCATACATTTAACATGTTTAGGATAATATTTTTTATTCTAAGCATCTTAACCATCTCATTTTGCATCATCAATTTACACACCATATAAAACACGACCATTACACTCACATCACATTATATTAATCATCCATACCATCTCATAAATAGCATTGCAATCATTTTGGCATTTGCATTTCATTAATCATTCCATATCATTATAAACATAAATAGGAACATAAAAAATCCATCACATGAAAAGAGTACATCCATCCATAATCATTTCATATATAAGCATGATTCACATCATTTTTCATACCACATAGATTGGTTCCACACCATTTTACATATCATATTTCACATCACATGTCATCATGTGCACAAATAGGTCATCATATAAATGCATCATCATATATCATTCATTCATATAAATGCATCTACATATCATAGGTCAACATAATATAGATCTATTAGTCATAATCATAATGCATACATCATCAGAAATAAATGCATCCATAAATACATCATATAAACATCATTCCACAACATAGAATCATCCATACATGCATAAATAAATGGAATTGCATTGCATCATATCAAAATAATCATAATCAGCTCATATATATCATCAATAATGAAACTGACATAGTATAAATATCAGATCACTATACATGTATGTTAATCAATACAAAAGGCCCATCGAGCTATGAAAAATGAGCCCATAAGGCACAAAAAAAAATGATGTCATCTCAATCAAAAAGAGGCCTAACCCTCTTGTCTGCTACCCTCGACTCTATCCCCATGACCCTCTGCTAGTTTGAAACAGGTCTATTGTGAGTACTCTGGGACCCGTCCTACTCTGGGTACAACCTCATGATAATGTCTCTAATAGTACTTGGCCTCTTGGACAACATCCTTGTAAGACCGAACTGACACTAGGCCCTCGGAGGAGGCCACCCTGCTCTCCAACTACTATCTCCAACCTCACTCTATGGTCACCTATAACTCTACAACCTGTCTCTGTTGTATGGCCTGATCCCTTTTGGCCCTATCCTAGTCTCTCTCAATTAGTGCTTGATCCCTCTCAGCTATCACATTCTACACCTGGGCCTGCAACTGCGCAATCAATGTGTCCCAAGCATCCACCTGCCCTGCTAGTTGTCCTACTGGCTATATTTGAGGCTGCATCAGGGGATGATCCTCAACCCCAACTCATGGTGGTGGACCTGTTGGCACCTGCTCCTAATCCTGCACGTGCACATCAGGATGAACTGGTTGCATTGGGGGCCCAATCGGCTGATCCTATCATGCATCCCCTCTCTGTCCTTGTCCTCCCCCTCTACCTCTCACTCTCCACTTGTTAAGGACTGCACCTAGAATGTTCAATTGGAGGGGATGCTAGAACCAATCCCTATAAGCCTGTATCATCCCTCGATCTATAGGCCCTTGATCATAAGCCCATGACCAAGCTACCAACTATCTAAAACTGTCGATGGCCTCTAAAGTAGGAATATACTGACCCCATGAAACTTGTGACATGGTGCAGGTGAAGATGACAACATAGTCATCATCTGGTCGATCCTGGGGCTCTCCAAACTAATGTTGCATGTGCTTGGGTAGATATCTCTCGATCATGGTGTGCTCTCACCCCTACATAAAGTAGTCCTGGAAGGCATAGAAGAGTTGATCTATATCGTCAGCCCATCTAGGCCGACCAAGGTAAGGACTCCACGTAAACACCTGCATCTTGTCCAAGACCCTCCTCCAGTAGGGGATCTCATGCTCACCAGTGTGTGTAAAGGACACACAACCTCTATAACTCCACACGAAGGGATTGTCTAGGAGCTTTGGAATTGAAACAACTTGCGGCCGAAGGATAACAATGTGCTCCCACACCCATACATGGAGGAGTGTCACACCTACTCTGAGCACCCTTACATTCATGCAAACATACTCATGCAATTATCTGTACAGGGAGGCAAGAAGAACCAGCCCCCAGGAAAAGTGAGTAGGACTGTCATGTGTAACCATCCTCTCCTAGCAAAGTCCCTAGCTAGGTCTGAAATATTAGCCTCGTCTATTTGGGGCACAAGACCTGAGATGATCGCCATAACAACCACATGGATGGGAGGTGCTAGAGTCTTGTGTCACTCTAGCTCGATCTAACCCTCGCAAATAATGATGTCCTCTGTGGTGAGGACCCTATGGTAGGAATTACAGCCCTCCTCCATGTCAAAAATCACTCGTTGACCATGAATTGACTATTGAAGGATACACCACATGTCCTCCAGAGTGACGGTGGCCTTGCCAGTTGAAAGGTGAAATGAGGATTTCTCATTGTGCCATCTCTCAGCAAGCTCTGACATCATCCCTAGGTGCTTATGAATGGGCGCTGTGTAGGAAATGAACCACAGTCCCATGTCCCTAAGTTGGTCTTGATCTCTATCACTGAGATCCCACAAGTAGGAAAAAAATCCCGTGATCTATGCTCTCGGGAGTAGAGCTCCCTCCAAACATCTTGCATCAAGGAAGGTCACCATGTTAAAAAATTTAAAAATTTCTTCACCAGACATTCAAAAAGAAACTCCAACATCAGAATTCGTGAAGGTGCCGCAGATTGATTTTTAATCAAACTCTGACTCTAGGGAAAAAAATAGCAAAATGGCACCACCGCGGTGCACTTTTCTATCCAACGGTACACTTTGAATAGATAAAGGACTGTCGTGTCACACTTTTCATAGTCCCCCGCCAGCCACGAGCTTAGTGTCGGAGTTTGAGTCCATTTTTAAACTCGAAAACTACACCGCCATGACATGATTTCACACCGAGTGGTGCAGCTTGATTTTTGAGTGGCACCATATAGCACCATTGCAGATGGACTAACTTTTAAAGCAATAAATACACTCAAAAAATAAGAAATAAAAGTAAAGTGATGATCACTTACCGGTGCCCCAATGCCAAGTGGCTACTCGTACGTCTAGACTCATTCAAAAATATGCATGGGAAGTTGTCATTGTGCCATATCGTCAGGAGGTCAGAGCTCAAATCTTGGGGTGGCTAGATGGATGTGTGTGAAAATGACTTGAAAGTGACCCCTCAGGCCCCTTTTAAGCTTGAAAATTAGGGTTTTTTTCACCCTAATTGGCTATCCTACTAGGGTTTTTAGACACTTTTTTGGCCTCGTGGAGCCTTTTTGGACCTATCGGGCACCTTGTCCTCTATTTTCGCAAGATCACCCAAAAATTGGAAATTTTCATCCAATCTCTTAAGGGGGAAATATAGTGGAATGTTTTCTCTCACAAAGAAGTAGTGGGGAAAGATTTTAAATAATGAATTTATTTGTCTTTGATCAAGATCGTTTATTCTTAAAACCAACGCAGCAAGTGCATTGCTTCAAAGAGGGGCAAAATGTAGACACATAAAATATACTGATTGAAATCATGTAGCTGATCCCAAATACTAACATCTCTTCATCTTGAATCATCCTTATGTCTAACCATTTAATCAAATCCCCTTATTTTATTAAATTCACCAATATTCCTCTCTTAATTAAATAAATCATTTTATCTAATTAAGTCTCTCTGTTTTGTTAATTAAATCAATCACCTGATCTACTTATCCCTATTTAATTAAATAATTAATTTTATTTAATTAAATCCCTCAAATGTATCTATTAAATTAAATAATTAAAACCTTGTTTAATTTAATCTAACAATCATCTCCTTTTAACTAAATAAATCAAAATATTTATTTGATTAATCCCTTATCATATTCTTCTCATCATTTGATTTAAATAAATTCATAAATTTGAGTCAAATTAGTCACATCATCTAATCTCCTATTAAATTAATTAAACCCTTGATTAACTTAATCTCTCATCACGTCCCATCCTCTATATTTTTCAAGTTGCACATGAAAATAGATTTAATTGATTTATTAAATATTTATCTTCCTCACAAGACATCTTTTGGAATATTCTCCAAGTTTGAATTCAAAAATTCCAAGTGGACATGTGCATCCAACAAGGCATTTACTTCATCTTACATGTCCCTTGTCTTGAGCCAAGTGGCATTTATTGCATTTTCCCTTCCCTCTTGCATGCCATTGCAACAAATTTGAAATTCAAAAATAGGAATTTATTTGCACAATCATAAAAACTTGCACATCCTCCATCCTCTCATAGATTGACAAGTGGCATCTTGCCATTGGATGAATTTTAGTCCCATATTTCTCAAATTTGGACATTCATCCTTCAATCTCATCTATAAATAAATAGGTTCATCCTTCATTTCATCATCCACAAATTATACAAAGTTACCATGCTCAAATATCTCTCAAATTTCATCAATCACCATTGAATCTTAGCTAGGTTATGCTGATTTTAGCTTGGAGCTCTCATTCTTCATCATTAAAGTGGATCAATTATCATCAACACATCAAGCTTGCATCATAGGGATTGGGAAAGGGCCAAATTTCACATCAAATTGGGACCAATTCCCACATGGGATCAAGATTTTTCTTACTTAATTAGGATTCAATCTTTATTTTGATCACTTTCATTGTTTTCTTCATTATTTTCCTTGTTTAAGCTTTGTGAATGTATTTCATGGGGAATACTTGTTCTAATTCACAATCTCTTGTCTAACATGTTTATTCTTGTTTTTTTTATAGGTATTAGGATTGGGGTTCACACAGTTTCTATTGTACTTACTATTTTATGGTCATATACATGCCAACATGCCCAAGAGAGACTAACGTGTCTTGCTATCATCCCAAAATTGTATTGTCATCCTCAGAGAGGGAGCTATCTAAGGTGTAGTATTGACTCTAGAAACCAACTCACTTAGCCCAAACCTTATATTCAATTCCATAGAGTGATAGAATTACTACATAGTGTTCTTCACCATTGATCTCCATCCTTTAGAGTGAGGTAAGTTAGGGTAAACCTCTACTCTCAACTCTCCATGACCAAGATCCTTGATGTGGTTGGTCCCCCTCTCTTACAACAAGAAGAAAGAAAATCGTACAATGAAACATGAGTGTCGATGTATGCCCCCATTTTAAAGTTTTTGCTAATGTCATTGTTGTGAGAAATTTATTTAAATTAGAAGAAGACACGAGAGCTTATTCAAAATCCCTATGCCAAGTCATATGTTTTCAATAAGCTACACCATGAAAAGGGAAGGAGTTACCCCAAAAATACAGTGATTAAAGATAACTCAGTATGTCACATGCAAGCCAACTTAAAGCATGTCATCCACATCCCAAGCTTGGTCTTATATGTACATGAAAGGAAGTCAACTAGCCAAAAGAGAACAAAAATTAACATACATGAACAAGGCTACCTAACATCTTGCCCCCACTTAGTGCAAGACAAGGATGAGCTAAGATGATTGATGAAAAACATGCTAGAGTGACAATCAGTATCAATTAGAGGAGCAAGGTGCTTCAACACAAGGAAGAGCACCACAATCCTTAAGATATTGAATTTTGTCACTTAAAGCCTTGCATTGATTAGTAGAATGACCATGAACTCTATGATGTACTATGCAAAATGAAGTCTTGTAGTAATATTTATTTTATCTTCTTAGAGGGAGAGATATCAAATGACCTTGGAGGAGTCTCATCAAGATATTCTCTTGATCAAAAGTAGACAATGTTTCATTATTTTGTGACAAAGATATCTCTTTCTTAGTACAACATGTCATACTTACACAAGACTCTTTAGATTGCAATATTTTGTTCTCTCCTTTATAGGAGGGTGTAGAATATATTGAATTCAAATAATTAGTGTTTCACATGATGACATTGATATTAAGTGAGGATTTCCTTATTTATTTATTTTATTTCAAAGGATGATAATCAAGACCACTAGTGTCCATTAGTTCAGGATGCCCTACTATTAAATTCAGCTTAGAAGAATCTTTTGTAAGAGTTTTTATATTGAGTGAAGACTTTTTTGTTTCTTTTGAGAGAAAACAACCAAGACCACTAGTATTTTCTTGCATGTGAGGCTCTATAGGGACATAGATATCTTATTCTCTAGCACCACATACTTTTCCACTACATCCCAGTTGATTCATAAGTTCATAACCTCTTTCGTAAAGCTTTTTCATTTCTTCAAGATTAAGAGGTTGTTGATAGTCAGTTTTGTCAAATTTTTTTGTGTATGTTGTCTTTTCTTCTAAAGTGGTTGAGGTGGATGCTTTCAAAGGTTCTTTTTAATTTTGTGTTGACATTGCAACTTTTTCTTTTCCCTTTCTAGAGTCTTTGTTTATGATCTTGTATTCTTCAATGAATGTTGGTTTGAAGTCTAAGGAACCCTAGTCATCTTCTAATAGCTTTGAGATTTCCTTAATATGTTATTCTTTGTATTTATATTATGCGGGTTCTACTTGTGTAGTTGATGTTAATGTTTTTAAAGGATTTTCCTTGCCTTTCTCAATGTTCAAACAATTTTTTGGTTTAGGGTCAACTTCTAGTGTGTACACTTTGTTGTTGTAGACATACTTCATTTTACAATGAAGAGTAGAAGGTACCCCATTCATTGCATGAATCCACCATCTACCTAAAAGGAGATTATATGAAAGATTGTGAGGAATAACATGGATCAATGTTTCTAATGTGGCCTTTCTAGTTGTAATAGGAAAATTGATCACACCAAGCGGTTGTTTTCCTACAATGTCAAATCCCTTAATAGATAAAGAGCTAGGTTGAATTTTGATTTATCCATGCCAAGTTTATCCAAAAGGGTCACACCACACACATTAAGGACAAAGCCATCGTCAAAAATTGTTCTTTTTATCCCAAGTCCATTATATATAGGTATTATCATGAAAGGTTCATTTTTTTTAACACTTCCGAAGAAGGGAGCTCACTTTGGTGGAAAACAATGTCAACATTTATTCCTTGAATCATGGCTGCTATCTCATTGAGTTGTGCATTAGAAGGAATGGGAACTTGTTGTAAATAACTTTGAATCATGCTATGGTAATGAGGGGATGCTTGAATTCGGTACCATAATGATATTTTAGTAGGAGTATTCTTAAGTTGTTTAATGAGATCATACTCCTATCCAATTTGTGGAGCCAAACGAGGAGGACTTGGTAAGATAGGGTTAGGAAATGGGAGGAATGTTGAAGGTTTTTTTCTTTTTTGTAGATTGTTTCTAGTGTTATATGTATGAGAAACAATATTATAACCAAGCTATTGCGAAACATTATCCTTAGGTGGATAAAGGACAAGTTCAAGTTTATTTTGAGTTGGAGGTTTGTGTGAAGGTGGGTAAAGGATGAGTTGAGGTTGAATAATATTCACATCCCTTAGTGAAGGATAGTATAATGTAACTTCATCATCCCAATCTTAGAAAACTATATCAGTATTTCCAATGTTATCCTTTTCTTGCACCATGATATCCTCCATAAGAGGAGTTTTTAGAAGAACTACAAGCTAGATGTTCATGACATTCAAAGGTTGGTTCTTCTAAAATGACTTCATCAAATGTAAGGGAATTATCAATGGTTGGATTTTTGTGCTTAATAAGGGCTTCCCTAGGTGAAGATGGACAACTAAGATTCTCATGTCTTTCATTGATTAGGTTTTCTAATATCAAAGTATCTTCTTCACAATTAGGAGAGATACTAGGGGAAGAACAAGTATTACTTTCATGATCATTTATGATTTCATTCCTTTTTCCCCTAATGTCTTCCAAAATAGGATAGGTAGGGGAAGGATCATAAAGAGGGTTGTTATGGACCTTAAATATTTGATCAACTAACACCAACATATCCTCGTCATTTACAATCTCATCGTCTTCCACTAAATCATTCTCACAAGCAAAGGGAGAATGGAAATTAGGTAAGGTGATGTTTAGAAATGTTTCTATGATCTCATTCTCTTGTACTATAATATCCTCCAATGTAGGAGAGTTTATAGAAGAGGATCTTTCAACAATGTCATGATTCTTAGTGAGTGCATCTTCTAACATTGAAATACCTTTTTCACATGTAGGAGAGGTATTAGGAGAAGAGAAACAATGATCATCAGGATTGTCTATATTTTCATCTTCTTCTATCACATCATTCCAAAAAATAGGATAGATAAGAGTGGGTGTAGGTTTAAGGAAAGCATCAACATCTTCACTCTCTTGCACTAAAAAACTCTAATAACTAGGAAATATATTGAATGGATGACTAACATGCTTATTGACTAACTTTTTCTTTGGGGTATGTGCAGGATCATGATGGACCAAAAAGCGGCAATATGATGGGTATGTGTAGGTTATGTGGCAAATGACTTTTTTTTACCAAAAATTGATGAAACAAAAAGGGTTTTTAAAGGATATTCCCAACTTTCCATCCATATAAATTATGCTTTACTTTGAATTTAATATATAAATATTATTCATTTTCTATTTGAATTATGACTAAATTCCTAATTGATAGGTTGATTGAAAAAAAAATATAGCTTTCAAATGGTATCACATTTTTTCAATCCAAAACTTGTGTCACATTCTATGCTTTGCATACTATAAGACTAAAAAATCAAAAATTGAATTTCATTAAGCTTTGACCATGTTAAGGTGGTCAAACATACGATTTTTTTATATATTTTAAAAGTTGTAATTAAAAAATCATAATTAATTATTTACTTGGAAAAAAATTAGAAAAAAATATGCATCACATCAGGACATGAGTCCTCTACCTATATCTAAAATATTATAAAAAAATATTATGATTTTATTGTGGTTAGGGTGGTCGATAGACACCTACTTATTTTTTCCCTAAAATTTAAGTACTATTGCATTGAAATTTCAAATTTTCACCAAATAATTTTTTTTTTTATAATAAGCCTAGTAGTTTAGAAACTACATTCAATTTTCTACAGATTCTATTCTTACATATTTTTAAAATAATAGAGATAACTTATTCAAATTTTTACATCAAGTTATCTAAATCTGATTTTTCTAAAAAAATTTGCCACTTAAGGGCCTATTTTTTCCATGATGATCCTAAGCATACCCTTTGCAAACATGCAAAAGATGGATACTAACATTTTTAAAAATTAATCTATGCAAATTTAAAATGGACAGACTTAAAATGCAATTTAAAGACCTAGAATGAAATATGTAAATGCAATTTTCAGATTTCAAACAAGGTAATTTACTGACTATGCTATGCCACAATTTGCAAATGAAATTTTGTAAATGTAAATTTGGAATTAAGCCATGCATGAAATGAACCAATTTATGCTATATTTAGTGAAGTGCATGTAATAGAAACTCAACCAACTAAAATAGATAACTAATGGCAGCAAAAAAAAGTGTAGAAATAGTGTTTTTAATGTTGTAAAAGGTAGTTTTGGATCTATACTGGGACTAAATCATCCATAGGGGCATATGAGTCCCATTGAGAGATTTTTTGCAAATTTTTTAGAAAATTTTAAGTTATTTTTATGCTTTCTAGTTTGTATGATTTGTAGACTAAATGAAAATGTAGACTTTAGAATATTTTCAATGATTTAGGATGCAAAAATGCATGTTCATGTATGCACTTTCACTAATGCAAGATTTAGAAACCCTAGAATGCCAATTAACTAATGCACTTACCCTAATGCAAAGCTAATGCAAGCAAGACATAGGATGATTATGAACTCCAAATTATAAATGATGTGTTCTAAAATTGGGTTCACCAAAATGAAAGGTTGAATTTTGTCGCTTCTATTCTTGGGAGATAGAACAACAATCTTCACTCTCTCATTCAAGGAAACCCTAGAGATCTCAATCCAATGAAGAAAGGGGGAAGATATTTTAAAATAGGGTATCCTAGGGTAGGTTTAGAGACTAAGTAAGGCTAAATGAGGGGTTCACCACTAAGCTAGGGCTTGGAAAGACTAATGAATTACAAGACCTAATTATCAAACCTAATGATATGCAAGATCTAATTAAATGACCTACAAATGCAAGTAAATAAGAAGAGAAAACTAAAAAATAAGAAGTATTCACCTAGAAACTTGTGGAGGCTTGAATGAGGACATAAAATGCTGAAAACACTGATTTTGATGTTGATTGGGACTTATACACTAGTCTAGGCGATTTAGTATTATACTAGGTTTTCTACACCAAAATTAAAATCTGATAGTGCTTATTCTGAATCTCCTGAAACCCTAAAAATTGGTAGTACTAGGACTCATATTCCCAAGGTGGTGTATCAATCCTAGTTTTCTTTTTTAGAAGGTTAAGGTCTAATTTTTCTCTCTAATCTCTTCTCTTTCTGTCATACTTTGTTTCTAGATCTAAAACCCTAATTTCAGACCTTTAGAAGTCTTTTTGTGACCTTGCAAGTGAGGAGACAACTCCAACAACTTCCTTAAAGATTTTAACCTAATATTCAAATATCCTTCATGCTCCAAGACACCTTAGAGATCTATAATCACACATGTAAAGAGGAGAAAAATTTATTGATTGTTAGTAAATATGCATTTTCATTAGTTAAACCCATTTTATGTAATTAAACCAAATGATGAGATAATGAAATAAGGACATGGAACATGAAACATGGATAATGATACCTTGAAGGTTGTCTTCTAAATAATTTCTTGTAAATCTACAATTCAACATGAATTACCCATGAAGGATGTAGATATAGAGCTTGAAATAAGTGTAGAACAATGCATAATCTTGGATCTTCAATGCTACATGACAACACTAGCTTAACCACATGATAGATCCTAAATTGCTACAATAATTTATGAAGAAATCTACTCTTGAATGCCTTAGAAATGATCTTGTAACCTCTCTTGATGCTCTTGTGAAGTCTTGTAATGCTTAACTCTTGAGTGCTTAACTTGATATCATGAAGGATTAATGAAATAATGATTTGAAAACTTTTTTATATAGGGAATCCATCCAAGTTATCATTTATTCAATCCTAGAGGCTAACATTCATAAAATTTGAATTTAAAACACTAATTTCCCACTCAAAACCTTAAATAGGGGTCAAATTGGACTCATATGCCATTTCTAGCATATGGGTACCACCTAGGTAGGACTCATATGCCCAAGGTGGTGTATGGGTTCCATAGGTCCTTTTTAGAGAGATAAATTGTCAAGGAGTTAAGAAAATAAGGCTATTTGTTGATCTTGTTGAGATTTTGGTTGACATAATCCTCAAGATGCATAATATAATGTATTAGGGCCTATTAGAGATGATATATTTAGGTCATAAATGTAAGAGGGCCCAAAATTTAGTTTGAAAGTGTAAATAAATATACTTTGCAACATCAAATTAAGGAAAAATTGGGTCTATTTAGCTTAAAAGGGCCATAAATCCAATGTGAATGTATACAACACATTACAAAGCTAGAATAAGGTAACATTAGGTCCAAGGGCCCTAAATTTAATGTGAAGGTGTAAACAAAAAAAATATTAACATGTTAAAATAAAAATTGCATGATTAGTCACCACATACCAACATACATCTTATCAATACATCATATATAATTGGAAGGTTGAGACACATTTTCCCAATAATTATCCCACTCGTCAAACACCTTTTAAGGATAATAGAATGGTGTCACCTGTAACTAAGGTAATTTTCCTATGGTTAGTAGATCAAATGCATAAACATAAAAACCCAAAGGAATAATGATTTGTAAAGGAAAAACATGAAAAAAATGAAAAGATCTCACCAAATATCTTCATTCTCCATGGCTGGCCTCCATTATACCTTTTCAAATTTCTACAAATATGATGTTTCCCTCACATTTATGATGAGAAATCTAATGACAATAAAAATTTCTAAGCAAAAGTTGAAGGATTTGAGATGACAACATGCAATACTAAGCTACAATGCAACTAGCAAGCATCTAAAATATGTCTAAATTATTCCAAATGAGATGCAAATATGCCTATGACATGATGAAAATAATGCAAGATGATAAGATTACAAGAGTATGACAAGAGTGTAAGAATCTCAAGATGACATGAGATGACAAAATAAGACCAAAATTTCCATTTTATAGAAAATGAAATTTTGAGGGAATGGCCATGATAAAAAGTTGAAAAATGCCCTAGAATCAATGGACAAGATTCAATATAACAACCCACAATTAGGGTTAGGGAAACATTAGGTCAAATTAAAAATGAATGGACATGATTGATTTGTAGAAAATCAAATCAAGGGTTGACAATGCATGTGACAAGAGATAAGGTTGGCACAAAAAAAAGAGGTGACTAGAAAAATCAAATAATAAATAGAAATTATTTGATTTTTGAGGAAAAAGACTAATTTGAATTAAGAATTATTTTAATTCAAAAGGTGGGGACCACATGACAGTAAATAATTAATTCAAATTATTTACTAAAAAGAGGGAAATGTCAAATAAGATAATTAAATAATTAAAGATAATTATTTAATTTTAGGAGGTGACCAATAATTAAATAAATTAAAGAATCTATTTAATTATGAGAAGACTTAAGAATTAGTGGCGTATTAAATAAATAAATAAAATTTATTTATTTAATAATCAGGAAGACAAAGAATTAAGATAATTAAATAAATTAAGAAATTTATTTAATTAAGGGAAGACCTTAGACAATTAGTGACGTATGAAATAAATAAATAAAATTTATTTATTTAATAATTAGGAGGAAGAAAGAGGACAAGAATTAATTAAATAATTAGGAATTATTTAATTAATAGACAAAAGTGGACCAATGGCATAATTCAAGTGTCTTAATTATGCTAGGAAGAAAAGATGAAAAATACAACTTCCAGGGCTAGGTCATTTTTATGTGTTTACATTTTTCCCCTATTTATCATAATGCATCATGTCACATTGTGGAAAAGAAAGTACAAAGTGACGCAAATTCCTAAGAGTGACACAATTGAAGTCAACATGACATATTTGACTTTGACTTTGATTGAGGTTGACTTTGTTTGACTTCAAATTTTGAAATGCTTTTGAATTAAACAAATGATAATGATGATTTTTTAATAAGATACTAATGCATGTATTGCCATGTGCAGAGACAACTAGTACCTATCTATACATGCAATAGTAGATCATTGACCTACATATTCTTAGGCCAACTGAATGATAGGGAGCAGCGACGATTGATGTGGCTTGGTGTCTATTATGTCACTTATATGCCCATTATCTAAGAAAATAGGGGGTTGATCACTACACTATGTGAAAGATGGCATTCAAAGACCTACTCCTTTCACTTTCCAATGGAGGAGGTGACTGTTATACTTGAGGACATGTATTAGATTCTTCACCTATCAATCTGAGGAGAGTAGATTGTCTAGGACCCACATCATGGTTATCAGACTTTCATAGCCTATTATCATGATCAAGGTGCAGGCTTGGGGATTGAGGGTTACAAGATCCGCTGGGAGTTTATGCTGGAGCACTATGGATGGTTTGATGCTTTACTGGTGACACTAATTAGGGGCATATTCATTTTGGAATGCTAAGGAAACATATTTCCTATTGGCCAGGGAGTTGTTCTTGTCGAGATGAGATGTGACAAGACTATTTATGCCTAAGGGCCTTGCTTTCTGGGTATGCTATATCATCAACTCCATGTGGTGGCCAATGGGAGAGCACAAACCATTGGGTGTGGTATGGCACTCCTAATGATTTGGGCATGGGAGCACATTGCTACTTTCAATCTGCCCATCGAAAGACCACAACTAGAGGATGTCATGCCATATGCCCATTATTATGCGAGCACCTTACACTAGACTTGAGTTAGAAAGATAGGTTGGTGGCATCATCTGATTGATACAATGATAGATTTCATTTGGAGACCATATAGGGACTACAAATAGTGGATGAGTCTAATCACCTCAGTTTTTAAAGGCAATTTTGATACTTGATTAGTAAGACTGTACAAAGCCAGTTGATTATTGAGATGTACCTTCCATAGAGGGTCCTACGATAGTTCAACAAGCAGCAGGGTGTTCCAGAAGGGATAGCTAAGTATGCCAAGTTGTCCAAAGAGTCAACCTAGGTCCACCTATTTTTGTTCCATTTGTAGAGTAGTAGATTGATGGGCTGGTAGCGTAGTAGTGGGGATGGAGGGGTGGAGTTGCAGATCTAGGGACTACTATCGATTATGATTTATGGTTGTAGACTCATCATCGTATGCCTTTCATAGATCCAGATGGACTGGTGTCAGTGGATAGGAGATCAGTCATACCCCATGTACCACAAGGTGTTTGAGAAGGCAGAATTGGAGATAGGGGAGAGGCAAAAGTGGAGGGAGAGATGGAGATGACGATGATGATGGGGGAGATGGTAGGAGGAGGAGGAGAGGAGGAGACGGTGGGAGGTAGGGGAGGAGGGTGAGATAGAGTGTGATAAGAAGGCTACTAGATGCTATCCCAGAGGTAGCCAAGGAGGGGGAGAGAGAGGATAAGCCAAGGAAGGAGGAACATACGATAGAGGAGGAGAGACATGAGGAGCATGCAGCCAAGGAGGAGACTAGATAGGAGGCACATGAGGAGGAGGTCAGATAGGAGATGGAGATGGAGGTTGAGATGCCATGGGATGAGGGAGTTGGAGGAGAGGAAGACATGGGAGAGGATGACAATGTCAATGATGATGATGATGCAATTGATGAGGTGGAGTGTCTATTGAGATGGACGATGGTCAAGGGGGAGGAGGAGATACCATCTGGATCACCATTGCCACATTACATGATGAAAAATAAGAGGGTGGTAGATTTACAACAGAGGCTAGATGAGAGTGTAGCATAGGTCAAGGCTCTATAGGTTGAGCTAGAGGTGATGAGGGTAGAGCAGGATCAGGTAGTGATCTGACAACAAGAGGCAGCGTAGTGGTGCACAAAGTTTGCACGTTTGTGTTTAGGACCTTCAGTAGATATGGCATGGGAGTTTTCTAGGGTTATTGCATGGCTTGGATGATACAAGCTATTATATGAGTAGCAATGCCACCCAATAGGAGAGACCCTACTCTAACATGGACACGGATGAGGACAGGCAATGGAAACAGGTCAGGGAGTGGCAGTGGCAGCTGGAGTAGTGCAAGAGGGTCCACTTCCTCAAGGTAGTTAGTAGGGCACATAGCTAGCCACTCCCACAAGCATGCCTTGAGTCATAGGTCAAGGAATAGTCATAGGTCATCTGGATCATAACATAGGTCCACACACAACCAGCCTCTCATGGTAGACCCTTGAATTACAATATCAGTGTAGCCTCATTTTTCCATGGAGATGATGCCATTAGTAGCCATTCCATCAGTGTCATAGGCACATGCCATAGTGATAGATCCTTCAACATCCCAGGCACAAGTTACAGTGACCATGATGGCATCCATTCAATTGAAAAAGCATCGGTCTCCCAAATCTTCTCCTTAAGGGGATGAGGACAGTTCAACATAGACATGCTTTTTATCTTCTTGTATTAGGACATTTTAGAAACTTACGTTATGGCATCTATATTTGACCATTGAGCTTGCGAGCTCTTATTTTTGGGATATCTCATGATTCTATCCTATGACATTGTTTTTGAGATTATATATATATGGTGTAGTTTTTATTCAACCTATATGTGTTATGTGATGTGATATGATTTTATGCATTATGATGTACGTTTATGTGATGATTATTAGGATGATGCAGCTATGATTATCATGTGATGCCTATGTGAATTATGCATTTAAGATTCCTATGATGATGATGTTATTTATATGCCATGTCATGTGTCTATTCATGATGATTATTTATGATGCAATGTCATGTTGATGTGATATTTATTTATATATGTCATGATGATGCTATGCCATGGATGATGATGATATGCATAATGTACTTATTTGAATGGATGCCATGTTTATGATTATGTAAATGTATGACTATATATGTATGATGCAATATGTGATGCCATGTATATGGTTTTTGATGATATAGATGATGATGTATGGACCTAATGCAATGCCTATATGATCATGTATGCACTTTTTTCTTATGTCATAGGATATCATTGTGAGACGGACAAGACAACATGGTAAGATGAAAGAAGATGAATGTTAGCATGGAGAACAAATCCTTCAACATATTACTATAGGACTTTAATAATTATTGCTCTTAATCATCATTGGGAAGATTATTGTAATGACCAACAAACACCCAGATATGACATAAATCAAGGTGTGCAAGGTCATACCACCACATATAAGACAAGAAGTCATAGACAAGGATGATCATAACTCATACTAAGAGCACAATTTCCCCAGTCTTTTTGTCACAACCAACCACAAGCATAAAAAGATCAAAAGGACAATTCATGAACATCATTTCTCCTCTCAATCCTATTGTCAGGACATCCTCAAGGAACTAGCAACATGACTACCAAAAAGACAAGCCAAGATAATCATCATGATACATTGTTGCTTCTCTAAATCCTGCTGTTAGAATATCACTAAGAAAGTAGTAGCATGAGGAAAGAGCCAAAGACAAGTTCCAAGTGTTTCCCAAGTGTGTCTGAATGCTAGGTGTTTTAATGTCAAGATGGCATGTTTGACGGTGTCGAATTCCAAAGGTATCGAATGCCAAGGATGCCATGTTTGATGATGTCAAAGTGTCAAATACCAAAGGTGTCATGTTTGATGATGTCAAAGTGTCGAATTCCAAAGGTGTCATGTTTGATGATGTCAAAGTCTTGAATGTCAAAGTTTAGAAAGGATACATCTTGAATAATGTTGATGCCTCGAGGATCAATCCTCAAATGTCATGAGGATACCCCAAAATGTCAAATGATAGTGATGGTACCTAGGAAGGACACATCCTAAGGTACACATGACAGAGGCTATTTTTCAGAAAGACTCATCTAAAGAATAACAAAGAGTTTAATATTTGATTGATTTTGACTAAGTTTGATTTGACTTGATAGAAATTGACCAAAATTTGACTGAAGTTTTGACAAAAGATTGACTATTTTTTTATTACATGTCCATGTTGACATGTTGATATGTTTGTCGAGTTTATCAAAGAATTACCAAAGTTGGTTGCAGTAGTTTACTTGTTTTGAGATGACTTATTTGACTTGCACACTTTTGACGTGTGTGCTAATGCAGTGTCATGAACCCTAATGGATTGACATAGTGTAGCCTCGGGGGCTCATCGATTGATGGCCTTGCCTATGTCATACACTCAGATACCTCGTAGTTTGACATGACCAATTACCTTGTCTTGATGACCAAAGATTGAGTCATGATTTTATTTTGACAACCTAAAAGGACTGACCTAATGTCTTAGGGGCTCAAATTTGAGCCTTGCCTACGTAGCAAATGTGCAAAGACAATGTAGTTTGGAAAAATGACCAAGACTAACTGACTCCATGGATGTGACAAAAAATGACTCTAGTTTTTGGTTTTTGAGATATTTTTGTTTTTTTATGCTTTCTTTCAGATGTTTTTCAATTTTTAGGTTTTTCTTTAGGATATTTTATAATTTTTAGGATTTTTTTTAGAACTTTTTATTATTTTTTGGATTTTTTCAAGACTTTTAATGATTTTCAGGATTTTTTTAGGACTTTTATGATTTTTTATGAATTTTTTAGGAATTTTAATGATTTTTAGGATTTTTTCAATTTCTAAGACCATGTGCGATACCCATTGTAGCCACACAATGAAATTTTTCCCCTAGTTAGGTCTAAGGTTAGCCAACTAGATGGATGCAGAAAGGACGTGTGTGGGTGACAAATGGGTGATATGCAGGACTTGATGTCAATCATTATCAACCATGGGAGGAAATGATGGGGGTTTGTGATGAGTAGCAAGGTGGTGTCAAAGAGTTGATTGTTTATTATAGAATTAGGCAGATAGAGTGACAGTAGATGGTAGAGCAATGACTGACTATGCATGGCACCTTTTTGCTAGGTTTTCACCATGGTACTTATCCAAAGTGCTTGTTTACCAGATTTTCACTTTTGGATTAATTATTTATCTTTCCTATTTTGTCATTTAAAAAAAAAAATTTGTGTCACCAAGATGCTTGTTTTCCAGGTTTTCATCAGGGTGATGATTTTTTATGTTTTTAAATTTTTTTTGTATTTTAAAAGTTTTCTGCCTGACTTTCCAATGCTATGTATAGAACTTGTGAAGATTTAGACTGTTTATAGGCTCTATCAATTGTTCATCATCTGGAGTAGCCAACTTATATGCTCCAAAACTGAAAGAGGATATGATGACATAAGGACCTAGCCAATTTGGTTTGAACTTGCCAGGTTTTTCTTTGTTAGCCTGATTTTTAGGATTTTGCATGAGGACTAAATCACCAATGTCAAACTTCTTGACCATGACTTTCTTGTTATAACTTTGATAGAGTCAATTCTGATATTCCTGTAGATGGTTCAGGGCATTATGTCTTCTTTCCTCTAGCATCTCCAGCTCGTGTAGTCATGACTGTCTGCATTCTTCATCATCTACTAGACCCTTGAGGGAGACTCATAAGGATGGAATTTCAACCTCAATGGGAAATATGGCTTCAATTTCAAATCCCAAGGAAAATGGAGTGGCCCCCATAGGCATGCAGATGCTGGTATGATAAGCCCACATAGTAGGGTTGAGTTGGATATGCTAGTCACGACCAACATCATTAACAATCTTTTTGAGGATTTTAAGGATGGTTTTATTCGATGCCTCAGGTTGACCATTTCCTTGCGACTAATATGGCATGGAAAATGTTAGATATGGAATCACTCACATTACTCATGAACATCTTGGTTTTTAAATGAACATCTTTTTTGTGATGACGGATTGTGGAATACCATACTAGCAAATGATGTAGTTTAGAATGAATTTAGAAATTTGTTTGTCTATTATTTATGTAAGGGGGATGGCTTCAATCCACTTAGTAAAGTACACAATGGTGGTGATAATGAATTTGTGGCCATTGGAGGAAGTAGGGTGGATTTTTCCCCTGAGGTCGAGTCCCCACTGTGCAAAGGGCCAAGGAGAAGTAATAAGTCAAAGTTCTTATGCGAGAGCATGAATTAAATCACTATGTAGCTAGCATTGCCAACAAATCTTGATAAACTCAAGTGTGTCTTTTTCAAAGGTCGTCCAATAATACCCAAGTCACGTTATCTTTTTCGCTAGAGTAGGACCACTCAAATGAGATCCACATATACCCTCATGTACTTCACATAAGGTTGGGAGTGCTTTGCTGGTGTCGAGACATTGAAGGAGGGTGTTGTCAAAGCTACAATGGTAAAGGGTGTCACTGACGATGGTCTGTCAGGTGGCTTTTGGGATAAAGTACTTTCGTTGGTTGTTGGATATGTAGGGAGGAAGGGTTTGGGACTCATGATAGTAATAAATGTCTTGATACTAGGGAAAATCAAGACCAAAAAGCTCACATACCATCTCTAATTCTGGGACATCATATGCTAGGACTAACAGCTATTCTACCAAGAACTCAAATTGTGGCACATTACTCAAGATGTCTAGGAGAGAACCGATTGTAGCCATTACATCTGCTACCTTGTTCTATGCTCTCAGAAATTGTTTAAAAGTCAATATGTGAAAATATGTTTGGAAGTTGTCAACCATCCATTTGTAAGGCATTAATTTCTTTTCCTTGGTTTCATATTCATCATAAACTTAGATGATGACTAGCTAGGAATCTCGATAAACATGAAGTGTGCTAATTTTCCATTTTATGGCCATTTTGAGTCCTATCATGAGTGTCTTGTATTCTGCCACTTTATTTGTGCATGGGAAAGCTATGCAAAATGACTTGGGGATAGAATCTCCTTATGGAGTGATAAATAATATTCCTATCCTTGAGCCATGACTAGTATGGGATCCATCAAAGTATAGCCTCCAAGGTGACTTAGGCTATGTATTGAATATGGACTCATCTAGAAGGTCTGCCACCAATGGATGATCACTTTGTACAAGTACATCTACCAGTTGGTCTACTATTACTTGTCCTTTTATGGCTTTTCTTTCCACATATTGAATGTCATATTCACTCAAGATCATGACCCATTTTTCCAGACATTTTGTTAGCATTGCACAACTCAAAAGATATTTTAGGGGGTCAATCTTTGCTACCAACTATGTCATGTGATTCAACATATAATGTCTCAAATTTTGAGCAACAAAGACAACTGCTAGACATGCATGTTGAATGGTCGTATAGTTTAACTCATAGGCAACCAGTGTCCAACTTTTGTAATGTATGGCTTGTTCCTTTTCTTCATGGTCATTTTGTGCCAATAATGTCCCCAGTGTTGAAGTTGTTGCAGAAACATAAAGAATCAAAGGTTTCCCTTTGATAGGTGGCATCAAAATAGATGTTGACAAAAGATAATCTTTTATTAGTTGAAAGGCCTCTTGAAATTTATCTGTCCACATAAAGGGGATGCTTTTACATAGAAGATACTAATATGGTTGACATTTGTTGACCAATTGTTCTATGAAGCGTCGAATATGTTGTAGTTTTCCTTGTAATGTCCTGAGTTCACTGATCCCTTTTGGAGGAGGCATGTCTAGTATTGCTTTTACTTTGGCTTGATTGACCTCAATGCCTCTATGAGAAACTATGTATCCTAGAAGCTTTCTTGATATAACACCAAAGACACATTTCTTTAGATTCAAATGGACCTTGTATTCCTCTAGTCTCTTGAATATTTTACCTAACACATTCAAAGTATCTTTTTTTGTTAAAGATTTAGTCAAAAGGTCATCCACACAATCTTCCATTATCTTGTGCATCATGTCATGAAATATTGTTTTCATAGCTCTCTGATACGTGGCACCTGATTTTTTAGACCAAAAGGCATGAAATTCCAATAGTGTGAACCCTATGGAAAAGTTAATTTTTTTTAATGTTGATCTTCAGGGGCAATACAAATTTGATTATAGCCTAAGAAACCATCCATGAGGGACAACATCTTGTATCCTGCCATGAGGTCGACTATGATATCTATGTTTGGCAATGAAAAGTCATCTTTCAGACATGCTTTGTTTAAATCTCTGAAATCTTTGTAGATGCGGATCCGACCATTTGGCTTTATGACTGGTACAAGATTAGATGTCCATTCAACATAGTCAATAGACCATATGAATCCAATGCCTAACAGTTACTTTAGTTCAACTTTGACTAGCAGGGGGATCTGAGGATGCATTTTGTGCAATTTTCTATTTTACTTGTTTAGTGTCTAGCAGTAGTGGAAAATGGTATAAAACCAATTTTGGATCCAACCTAGACATATCAACATATGACCATGCAACATTAATCTTTTTCTCTGCAAAGAATTTGTGGAACTCAAGCTTCTCTTCTTCCATCAAGGATGACACAAAGAGGACCATTTAGGGATCTTTAGCTATTGATATGTTGAATTCTATGGTATCCTCTATGAGCATAGTTGATTTCTCTGGATTCATGGGAAAAAATTCCAGTCCTCCATCTTTGGGAACCTCAGAGAGGTTTTCACCCACACATATGTCCTTTATTTTTACTTTTTTGTCGTCAAAAGGTTCCTTTAAGTTTCCACCTACAGATGTTTCATTATTTGTTTTATTTTTATTTTTCATTTTACAACTACAGAATAGAGCAGTCTCCTCGAAGTAAGCTGCACAATCTAGGTCAATATAAAATCCAACCTTGTGATCACCACTGGGTATTCCCTCACGTAGTCCATAAATTCTACAATGGCCTCATCATTCTGAAATATGTCCAAGATTCATGTGCCTTGTTGTTCCCAATCAATTAGTTGTGGGTAGACTAAAGAGATATCATTGTCAATATTGGTGAATTGTGGGGAGGACATGAAAAGCATGTAGATGGATTCAGAGACATTGAAAAAGAAGTTGTCATTGTCCAATTCCCAATCAGATTTTATCCAATATTCTCCTTCACTTGACTCATGCTCATTGTCAAAATAAGGGACAAAAGGACTATCATTATGGGCTATAGTATCATGTGACAACTCAGATGGATTTTGATGATGGTCATTAAGTTTAGATGGTTGGTCAGATAGGTCAGGTGTATGGCTGATAGGACTGGAAGATGATTCAAGTTTTTCATTTTTCCTTGAGTCCAAGAGTCTATGCCAATTTTCTCTTTTAATTGGGATCTTTGGATTGTTAGCTATGTCAATTTTAAATGTTTTCCAAAACCTTGTTCAAAGGTAAGTTCTCCAAGTTCAAGGAACAATTCATCAAGGCAAAAATCACTTAGGGATTGTTGGGAGCCATGTTCCCACTCATGGGAGTCAGTTTTGGTAGGGGAATCCTCAATAGTATCGACACTTTCTAAAGCATTCATGTGCTCACTCGAAGGTCCATTGGTATGTCGATCATCATGTTCAGGCAGCCCATACCTTAACCCAAGATAGTTTAGTCGTTTGGAAGGCTCTCAGGGTTCTCTTTGTCTAGTTTCATTCCATCCAAGACCACTAGTTTTGTCATAGCCATTAGCCTTCATCATGTCATATCCTTTTTCATATATCTTAACTAGTAATGGGGGTAATTCTTCCATTTATTTATAAAGCCATCCTGTAATATCAACAATGTCTTAGTTGTTCATGTCTCCCCATTTTATGAAAACTATTTTTGGTGGAACTTTAAAAACTTCTTTAGGTTCCATTCTGAAACATAGCCGACCATAGACCTTAGGAGACTTGGGTATTGTTGTGATACTATATTCCATGTTTAGCTTGAATTCTCCATAGCCTAGGTCTTAGATCGCAATAGTGGAATCAACCTTAGGAAGTGAGGAAGATGATGGTGTGGCGGAAGATGTGGATGATAATGTGAGTGTGGATAGGTCAATGAGTTTGGAGGAGTTTGGAACCTCTCAATTGATGGGTACCTGACATTCTGAAATACCCCTTAAGTCAGTACAATATTGGAAAGGGTCGAGATCTCCATATATAGTGATTTTTGTGTCGTTAAAAGGAAATTTAAGGCATTGGATAAGTGGATGGAATGATTTTGAGGGCACGAATCCATAGTCGATTGAGAATAATGTTATAAGGTAATTAAAGATCAAGGACTTGGCAAGTTGTATCTACAATGACTGGTCGAAATCCAATGGGTAGAGTGATCACACCACAAGAGGAGAATTCCTTGTCTTCATATGCTTTTATGACTATTCTTTTTGTAGGGTCTACGCACATTAGAAAATCCTAGAGCCTTAACCAGTTTTAAGGAACATATATTTAGTCCTGCTCTGCCATCTACTAAAACTCATCTGAGCTTATGCTTATGGATGAAAACCTTAATGTGTAATGAGTTTTCATGATTGAACTTTGGTGATGAATAATCTTGGTTTGAAAATGTTACATGATGGGGTGTAGTGAGATAACCCACCATGGCCTCAAACTAGTTGATATCAATGTCCTAAGGGACCATAGACTCTTACAAGGTTTTGTCAAGTATAGCCACCTTATGCATGGGAAAAATGTGAAGCAACTCGAGTATGGATATTTCCATAGGGGTTTTTCCTAGTTGGTCAATGAGGTTAAATTGACTCTTGGTTGGGACTGCTTTGCTAATGGGCCTGACTGTGGTTGTTTTCAAGATAGAATTGGTATTGTAATTTTTGGTTAGTGAGGAGGTGGACCAGCTATGGTGATTTACTACTTTGAGTAGTAGCATTGCATTCAGTGTCTCTTTTGATAGTTATGGTATTGACATAGTTGTCATTAGTGCAAACATTATTAATGATGGTTCCTCCTAAATAATTGAATGCAGTGTGAGCATAATTGACTTGATTGTTATTATTTTTGGGACTTGATGTGGAGGCTTTATTAGAACAATGATCTTGTAGTGGATTCTTATGAATGGTATGGTCTACATTAGATGTGAATTGTGTCCCACCCACTTCAATTACTCAATTTTCAATGAGGTATTGTACAAATTTTCTCAACTATTGACAAGATGTTTAATGCCCTTTAACCCGATGGTAATCATAAAAAGCATTATCATCCCACCATGATGGTTTAAACTTCCCTAGGTCATATTGTTTAGGATCCTCAAGTGTGATGAGACCATTCTAAAGGAGCTTCTTAAGGACATCCTCAATTGGCTCTCCCAAAGCAGTGTATGTTCATCCTTTTGGGAATTCTCTTATCTAGCAGGGTTGTCCTTGATTTTGACTATTTTGACCACTTTGGTTATTAATGGGGGTTGTCAATATTGTTTTTTGTTTGTTTTGTGGTTGAGCTCCTTTAAGAGAAAGCACTAGTCCTATCATGTTTACAACCTTGGCATAAATAATGCCATCATTGGTAACATGTTTATTTTTGACCCAATACTTATTTTTGTTGGTGGGTAGATTTGTGTTTGTGTTTTTAGGGCCATATTTTAATTCCCCTTTAGCAATGAGGGTTTTCTCAAATTGGACACCTTTTTCAACTAGGTTTGTAAAGGTCATGCAACAATTAACTTGCAGTCCATATTTTAGTGGGCCTACAAGTGTTTGGAAAAACATGTCAACCTTTTCTCTTTTAGGTATATCAATATGGAAGTGACTTGTGAGGCTTCTCCATCTCTGAAAGAATGGGATAAAATTTTAACCAACATCTTCTTGTGTAAGAGTGCATAGGTTAGTGATGGAGGTGTCAATGGCAATGTTATATGAGTAATTCTTTATGAATCTATCTTTAATTTCATCCCATGGTTTTATCCCTTTCAAGGTGGTGAACCATTCAAATGCTAGCCCTGTAAGACTCTTAGAGAAAAGTATCATTAAGTAAGTCTAGTTATAGGCAATGTCCCTACAATCAGTTGTGAATTCTCAAATATGTTCAATAGGACTCATCTTGCCCTTGTACTTGGTGAATTTGGGTGCCACATAGCTAGGAGGGAGTGGTGGCATGTATAAATTTGTGTCAAAAGGATATAAACATAGGTCATATGACATTTGTGACTTCTTTTCAAATGCTTGCATGTTTTCCATGGTCTTTTCTAAACCCATCACCTTGAATTGTAAGGCATCAATTATAGGGTTATTTGTGGCATCACATATGGGAGTGAAAAATATGCCATGGGTCCCCATTTGTTGCAAAAAGAGGTTGGTGTTCTATTGTGGGACTTGTTGTTATGACATGTATGATGTGTTTTGGCTCACATGTTGTTGGTATTGAAAGTTTGGATTAGGGACTTGTTGATGGGTGTGAATATGCGATGAATATTTTGGAATGTTCCCTCCAATCATTTGAGTTGAAACTTGGGGAATATGAATGTTTGTGTGTCCAAATGATGCCATGTGTTGGGTGTTCAGGTTTCCTTGTCCAAATTGTTGGAATTGGCTATGGGGAATGTTCATGTTTTGTGCTTCGGATGTATTAATGTTAAATTTTCATGACTTGTTAATATTTGGTTGTGGCCCTTGAATAAAGAAACTTGGTTTACTTCCTCCAAAGGGGTTGAATGAGCTACCAATGAAAGGTCTTGATGAGTATTCACCCATGACACTAAATGAAGCTCCATATAGGGTATTTGAAGAACTTTCCCCCATTGATGAGGATTCAAAGGTGGCATTGACTTGATTATGATGATATTGTGGACATTGTTGGAATTGATTGTGTCATGGCTTGTGACATGGTTGGTATTGATTGTGACATGGCTTGTGAAATGGTTGGTATACCTCCAATGGATGTTGCATTGATTGAATTGGGATTGTTTTGATTGGTTGTGTCAATGTTGGTGGTATTAATGGTACTTGTGACAGTTTGTGAGATAGCACCAACAAAAGCATTGTTTGTCTCATTTTGAGGTTGACTAGAGTTGGGCATGTTGTTTGTATTGTTGAAATTATAATCATGTGATGTTGGTCTCAAAGTGTTAATGTCAAATCCACGTGGAAATTTAGCTCCTTGACTTAGAAGTATGGCCAAATATATGTCCCTATCATGTAAGACCATTTCTTCCACAAATGAGGTTGTGTCCAGATTTTGGGTTGTAGCTTCTATGTTGTCCTCAAGTATTTGTCCATGTTCATCCCTACGTATGAATGGTTCAAAGGGATTATGTGATGAGGATGGCATGTTCATGTTGCTAAATGGGTCATTAAAAATCTAGTTTCGGTTTGCATCATAAATATGTTGTTGATGTTGGAGTTGGAATCTTGTCCAAAGTTTTCCATTTGTCTTCTCTTTCTTTGAAGCCTAGTTTCTACCATAAAAGAGAATTGCTCAAATGAGGATGATGTGAATGAAAAATAAATGCAAGGATGACGCTAGCCTATGTTTTTGTATTTTTTGATAATAAGGGATGACAATGCAATACTATGTTTTTGGATTTTTCGATAAGGAATGACGATGCAAGAGTATGTTTTCTAAAGGAAATGACCAATGCCAAAGGACAATGAAGCCTAGGATGACAAGTTATGACACTATTTTTTTTGTATTTTTGAAGGATATCAATGCAAGGTGATAATGATGTTTTCCTAAGGGAAATGAATAATGCAAGGTGATAAAATTGTCAAGAAAGGATGCCAAATGCCAAGGTGACAATGAGGATTTAATATGAAAATGTTGACTAAGGAAATGATCAATGCCTAGTCTAAATGCCAAATGAGGATTATGATGACAATATTTTGGATTTTTGAAGATATGCAAGGTGATGACTAAAATGATTTGAATGTCTAAGGTATCCAAATGCAAAGGTTTAAAATGATTTGGAAGAAGGTTGACTAACCACCCTAAGCTTGGTCTATGTCTCAATTTTGGAATATCAAAGGATTTATTTGAAGGACTAAATGACAAGTGAGTTTTCCTAACTAGACTTATGAGTTAGAAAGATCTCATAGAAGGATAATGACTGAGGAAGATAGTGATGACTAAGTCCAATGATAACCTAATTTTGAAAGTCAAGATTTTTCTAAGTATGGTAAGGTTGTCCTAATCCAAAATATGCAAGATGAGGTGAGGACCTAAGTATTGGTTTATGACTAAAAATGCAAATGGTGAAGCCTAAGGATGAGACTAAAATTTGCAAAGATGATCCTATGGTAAAATGTAAGCTAAAGTGTGCAAGAAATAAGAGATTTGAGCTATTTTTTAATCTAGTTTTGATAGAACGCTTCTAGAAAACAAGTGTTTATGTATAGTTTGGACAAGTTTGACTTCAGTTTCTAGTCTATGGCAAAGTTTTTATTTTTTCAAGAAAATGAGTTGTTTCAGGTCACTGATGCATTGTAAGGAAAGCTTAGGTGCGGAAAAATCTCTCCTAACGCCAAAACCTCAGGGAAGAATGCATATATGACTTTAAATTTTGTAATTACAGTTCAATAAGATACACATGAAAAGAATTAACCAAAAAGATAAATGAACACATACACAATTTGGATACCAAATTTACGTGGGAAAACCCTTAGGGAGAAAAAACCACCACACCAAGAAAAGCCTCTTTGTATTACAGTAAAAAAATTACATATAGAGTACAAATTTCACTTTCTGATGTCAATTTTATAGCAGCAACAATCACTGATCAATCTTGTATAGAACATTAATCACACAATTCTCTCAGATGCATATAATGAACCCACTTAGATCAATCCGTGTTTAGTGTCGAATAGAAATCTCTATTACCTGAATCGATCATTGTCATCTGTTACAAAGTATATCTCATTGCTTTCATGGTTTGTTGATCTTCCACACAAGAACGGTCATAATTGTACAACTACCAGTGGTTCACATTTTTCTTCTCTCATTGGCTCAGAACACACCACATAGGACTAATGTTTGATCAAATTTTTCAACTGTATCGCATGTCAGTGAGACACTAGACAATGTCTCCCTGATGCCAAAATACCTAATCACATAGCTATTAGCAAGACCAAAGGTATTGGCAAGAGATCATACTAAATACAAAACCATTGGCCAGACCAACTCTATCGGCAATAATTCTCACCGATGTCCATTGTAGAAATGTTAGTAAGACCATCGTTGTTGCTAGAACTTCCAAGAAGCTCAACCATAGACAATATCCCACATTGACATGAAATATTAGTAGTCATTAGTTTATAAATAAAATCCTGACAACTTTAGGTATCCACGAGTTAGTCCTTTTATTACCAAATTACTCGTACACTATATTTGACCAGTGTACCAAACTGTTGGTCATTCCTTGTGGTCTCCACCATGACACACACTCACTACTTATGCATTTCTAGAGAATCAAGCTGACAATCTACAATATTCTCAACAAGTTTCCCAGAATTCCAAGTGGTCCCCACATTTGTCAGCTTGTTGCTCAATCAGAGAAAACAAAAACTTACAACTTCCATGAAAAGGTTCCAAAGTTACATAAATCACCAATGTCGTGACAACGAAGGAAGTCGGTCAGTCATGCAATTATGTAACTTCCAAACTCTGTGAAAAGGTTCCAAAGTTAGCAACTCCAGCGATTCACTGACAATGAGGACTAAAATAGAAATACAAGCCAGCAAGTTGAGGCACAATTTCCAACAATTTCCCACTTGACAAAGACTTATTGGCTTCCTTAAAACTTGAAGTTAGTGAAGGTCATGGGCCCCAAGGCCCATTGAACTGGCACACCACCTGTACTTGTCTTTGCTCACTAGTTTCATCAATGCATCTGCAACATTTTCAAGAGTATCCACTTTTTCTAAAGAGACTTTTCCATCCTCCACCATATCTTGAACAAAATGATACTACACATCAATATGTTTTTTCCTAGCATGGAAAGTAGGATTTTTTTCTAAAATAATAGAACTCTGACTGTCACAATAAATTGTAATTTTCCCTGCATCAAACCCAATGTTAGAACACAAACATTTTAGCTAGATTGCTTCTTTACATGCATGTGTTGTTTCCATGTATTCTTCATCTATAGTGGACAAAGCGACTATAGCCTCCCACTTACTCATCCAACTAACTGCACCACCATTCATCATGAAAATATATCCACTGGTAGATCTTCTATTGTCAATGTCCCCTGCCCAATTAGAATCCACATAACCTCGAATGCTGAGAGTCCTTAGTGATTCAACCAAATTTCCATGGTAACACAAAGCATATTTTGAAGTTCCCTTTAGATATCTAAACACTCTTTTTATAACATCCCAATGTGTCCTTCCACGATTTTCCATAAAATGACTAAGTACTCCCATTGCTTGGGAAATGTTTGGCCTTGTACATACCATTGCATACATTAAACTACCAACTGCACTAGCACAAGGCACTCTGGAGATGTCCTCCATCTTAGTAGGAGGTTTTGGATAGTCTTCAATAGATAGCTTTGTTCCCTACAAAAATGGAACAACTAGCTGCTTGCAATCAGCCATACAAAATCTCTCCAGAATAGTATTAATATACTTACTCTGATTGAGCCCAGTTTTTCTACTCTTCTTGTCCCTCGTTATTTCCATTCCTAGAATATACCTGGCTGCACTAAGATCTTTACATTCCTAGAATATACTTGGCTACACCAAGATCTTTCATTTTGAACTTTAGAGACAACTGAGATTTTAGATAAAAAATCATTAACTTACTATTGCCTATGAACAACATATCATCAACATAGAGTGCAATAATAAGAACACGATCATTTTCAGCTTTTTAGTACACACAATGATCATATTTTGATCTTACAAATCCCAATGACAGAACAAATGTGTCAAACTTCTGGTACTACATTCTAGGTGATTGTTTTAATCCATACATATATTTTTTCAACTTGCAAACCAAATTTTCTTTACCTTTTTCCACAAAGTGCTTAGGCTGGGACATATAAATTTATTCTTTAACGTCACCATGAAGAAATGTTTTCTTCACATCCATCTGGTCAATCTCTAAGTCATATGTTGTTCCATAATCAATTCCCTCTACCTAGGAATATCCCTTCGCAACCAACCTCGCCTTATACTTTTCCACACTTCCATCCAGACCTATTTTCTTTGTAAATACCCATAAGTAGCCAATAGCTTTTATACGTTTAGGTAAGTGCACCAAACTCCAAGTATCATTCTTTTCTAATGATTCCATTTCTTCATTCATGGATTCCAACCAAGAGTTTGAATCAGAGATTCTAAATTCCTCTTTCACAGTACTAGGCTCATCAGTGCTAGAAATTAAAGCACAGGCACAAGTAGAATCTAACATAGAAAACCCATACCTATCAGGATTGCTTTCTTTCACATGTTGACCTCATCACAGGATAAGGCTGAGGTTGTTCTTCAAAACTCTTAGAACTACTTGAACTCTCCTCAATTTTAGGTACATTTTGAATTTTCAATTCCTCTTTATCTAGTGTCAGAGAAATTTCAAAAATAACATTTTTGTTGTATAGAACCTTCTCCGTATCAGGATTCCAAAGCTTGTATGCTTTTATCCCAACACTATAACCAATAAAAAGACATTTAACAGCCTTATTTTCCAATTTAGATCTTTTTTCATTTGGCACATATGCATATGCTTCATAGCCATAAACACAGATGTGTCTTAGAGAGGGATTCTTTCTAGACCATGCTTCCAAAGGTGTTTTCTCAACAAGAGCAGAATTTAGAGAATGATTTATTAAATAACATGTGTTTGCAAATACCTTAGCCTAGAACTTCTCCTCCAAACCAGCACTGCTCAACATACTTCGTGCTCTTTCCATCATTGTCATGTTGAACCTTTCAACAACTCCATTTTGTTGTAGAGTGTAGGGTGTAGTTTTATGTCTTTTAATTCCATGATATTTACACTACCTTTCGAACTCATCAGAACAAAACTCACCACCATTGTCAATCCTTAAACATTTTATTTTTCTTCCAGTTTGATTTTCCACAAGGTTTTAAAATTCCATAAAATGACTGAACACTTCAGCTTTACTTTTCAAAAAATAAACAAATTCCCTTCTTGAATAATCATCAATGAGCGACAAATAATATCTTGATTTAGACAAACAAGGAACATTTACTGGACCAAAAACATCATAATGTATGTAATCAAGTAAACCAGAAGATTTGTGAGGAATGGAGTAAAATGAAAGCGGTGTTGTTTACCATATAAACAATGTTCACAAAACTCAAATTTGAGGTTACAATCATCAAGCCCTTCAACCAAGTTTTTATTTTTCAAAGTTTTTAAACCTTTTTCTCGAATGTGTCCTAGCCTATGATGCTAGAGCATAGTATTTTCTATTGGAAGTTTTAATTCCATAGAGTTTACACTATCAAGAAATTTTTCCTCCTTTTCTCCATGAGTAGCCCTTTGTGACTTTATAGAGACATTATTGCATTGTACAACATGTGCATCTAGCTTATACAAGGTACCAATATGAGCACCCCTACCTAGCACCATTAAGCCTCTAGTCATTTTTCAACCATTACTAGAGAACATGACTTGCACTCCAACATTGTTCAACTTACTAACAAAAAGTAAATTTTGATCCAGATCTGGTATATGCATTACATCATTGATTCCTTTCTCTTCCATGACCAACTATTTCCAGAGATGAATCACTTGCCAAATACACCCTTCCACCATCATATTTTTCATACTTAGTGAACCAATCTCTATGAGATGTTATGTGGAAAGATGGTGTAGAATCAATCAACCAGAAATAATCCTATGCCTCTATAGCCAAGGCTAGAATGAAAGCATCTGCATCACTCTATGAAGAATCATTGTCGAAAGAATACTTCTTCTTATTTTTCTCCTCTTTGCAATCCTTTCAGAAATGACCAGGTTGCCCACAATTCCAACACTTCACCTTGGACTTCTTTCCAGGAGACTTTGATCTCCCTTCTTATTTTAATTTGGACTTCTTTTCCTTCTTCTTGCCTTTTTCTTTCGATCTTCCTCTAATAGCAAGAGCCTCCTTCACCATCTCACAATATTTTCTTCTCATCTCTTCTGATAAAATAGAAGCAAAAAAAAATTCCATCTTAAAAGTGGATGTTGAATTCCCAATAGCATCGCCAAGTGATCCCAAGAATCTGACAAAGAACATAACAATAGCATACAACGATCTTCTTCATCAATCTTTACACCCACATATGCTAACTAAGCAATCAACATGTTGAAAGTATTCAAATGATCAGCAACAGATGCTCCTTGCATTTTTAAAGAGTACAACTTCTTTCTCAAGAACAACTTATTCACCAAGGACTTGCCCTAATAAATAGCTCCTAGTCTTTTCCACAAAGAAGATGCAGCCTTTTCTTCATGAAAATTTAGAAGAACAACGTTTGCTAAACAGAGCCTTATCAGCCCCTTTGATTTTTTATCTGAAAGGTCCCAATCCTCTTGCTTCATGTCTGTAGGATTTGTTCCAGACACAACAAGCCAAAGATCATGGTCAACTAACAGATCTTCCATTTTAAGTTTCCATAACTCAAAATTGCTACCATTGAATTTCTTAATTTCAATCTTTCCTAACATGCTTTCCATCTTAATCATTAATTCAAATTACTAGACTTCTACAAGACTCCCACTAAAAAAAATTGACACAAAAAATACAATGTACCCACAAGGATAACACAACTGGACAAGCTCTGATACCACTTGTAAGGAAAGCTTAGGTGCAGAAAAAAATCTCCTAATGCCAAAATCTCAGGCAAGAATGTAGATATGACTTTAAATTTTACACTTACTATTCAATAAGATACACATGAAAAGAATTGACAAAAAAGAGAAATGAACACATACACAATTTGGACACCAGATTTATGTGGGAAAACCCTTACAGGAGAAAAACCCACCACACCGAGAAAATCCTCTTTGTATTATAATAAACAAAATTACATACAAAGTACAAACTTCACTTTTTGATGTCAATTTTATAGTAGCAACAATCACTGATCAATCTTGTATAGAACATTAATCTCACAGTGCTCTTAGATGCATACAATGAACCCACTTAGATCAATCCGTTTTCAGTATTGAACAGGAATATCTATTACCCAAACCAATCATTGTCATCTATTATAGAGTATATCTCATTATGTTCATGGTATGTTGATCTTCCACACAAGAACAATCACAACTATACAACTACCAATGGTTCATATTTTGTTTCTCTTTGGCTCAAAATGTGCCACATAGGATAGATGTTCAGTCAAAGTGTTCAAATGTATTGCATGTCAGTGAGACACTAGACCATGTCTCCTCGATGCCAAAATACTTGATCACATAGCTATCAGCAAGACCAAAGGTATCAGCAAGAGATCATACTAAATGCAAAACCATTAGATAGACCAACTCTATTGACAAGACTTCTCACCGATGTCCATTACAGAACTATTGGTGAGACCATTGTTGTTGCTAGAACTTCCAAGAAGCTCAACCATCGACAATATACCACATTGACGCAGAATATTAGTAGTAATTAGTATAAAAATAAAAGCTTGAAGACTTTAGGTATCCATGATTTAGTCCTTTTATTACCAACTTACTCATACACTGCATTTGACCATCACACCAAAATGTTGGTCATTCCTTGTGGTCTCCACCATGACATACATTCACTGCTTGTGCATTTCCAGAGAATCAAGCTAGGAATCTACAATATTATCAACAAGTCTCCTAGAATTCCAAGTGTTCCCCACATTCGTCGGCTTGTCACTCAATTAGAGAAAACACAAACTTACAACTTCCCCAAAAGGTTCCAAAGTTACATAAATCACCGATACTGCAACAATGAAGGAATTCGGCCAGTCGTGAAATTATGTAACTTCCAAACTACGTGAAAATGTTCCAAAGTTAGAAACTATAGTGATTGGCCGATAATGAGGACTGAAACAGAAATACAAGCCAGTAAGTTGAGGCAAAATTTCTAACATGCGTCATAGTTTAGTAGATGCGGTTTGGTTTCAGTGAATGTATTGTTACAAGAAGAAAATGTGGCTCAATATTGTGAATGCAACTTTCTGATAAGCAAATGCAATGCACAATAGGAAGATATGGTATTCTACAAGGAAAATTCATTTTGATAGAGTGAATGTGGTGTTCTACAAGGTGAATGTGGTATAGTAGAGAAAATGAGTTGTAGCAGATGTGGTGCAAAAAGAAAAAAGTCTTTTTTTTTTGCAATTTTGGTCAAAATTCTAAGTTTTTTGAGGTTGATGGTTTGTTTCCAAATCTGAAAATGATTTCTTGTGTTTTTTGAATGTCTGAAAACACTTGGAAAACACAATATTTTGTCTTTTGAAAAAAGAACAAAGAAGATAAGCAAAATCCTAGGTTAGGCCAAGACAATATTTGCTAGATTCCACATGGATTTCCCTAGCCACATATTCTTAGCATGTGAATCCAAAATCTTGGCCACACGGGCTCCCCCTTACATTTCACTCACTTCTTAGGCCCACCAAGCTTCCAACCCACATGAAAATACCATGGTAGATTGATCACCTCTACTATGAACTGCAAATATGTGGATTCCTTCACAACAACCATTGTTGTGCTAGCAAATAGAAGGATTTTGGCTACTACACAAAGGTGTTTAGTTTGAGACCCCCATTGGAGTGTCCATACATGGGGCACAAGATTAAACTCCATTTAGGAGGTACTCCAGTGTAAAGAGGTTAAGCTCAATAGATTTTTGGGGAGTACTACTTGGTCCGTATGACACATCTACACTCATAATCCTAGGCTTTCCCTTAGGATTCACATTTATATACCAGTTAGAGGTAGCTCAGGCAAAGAACTTAATTTCCAATTTGAGTCACCTTGGGGTGATTACTTTTTCCCACCAAGGAAGTCCCAAATTCTAAAGTCAATAACTGTTTCTCTTACAGCTAAGATTGCACAAGTGCGCAAGGGGAGAGGACACTTCGATTATTGAATCAAGATACAAAAATGGATGAATCTGGTTTTTGATCACCTAGTTTGCAAAAGGTGAGAGTATAATCACCTACCACCCAAAAAAAAATCAAGAAAAGGACAAGAAAACTTCTTTTTAGTGCACCAATTGAAGTGTTTTCTAATCTAGAAATCAACAAGCACAATGTTTCAAAAATGATAGCCTTGGACAATCAAACCTACAAATCCAAAAACTAGTATTTTCAAAAAGAAGATGTCTTGGACCCATGAAAGACTCAAAGCCACATGATACCACTCATTAGTAACCTAAAAACCCCTAAACTATAGATTGCAGAAAGGAAAAGCGAAATTCAAAATAAAATGTAGTCAAATCTAGAAAAACTCGAGAGAAAAAGTTTACCAAATGAATGCATCATAGCAAAGTGATTGCATCATTCCATACAATGAATGTGGTTTAGTTCCACGTTCTAAGAATTGACAAACAAATGTGGTAGTATGCAAGTCAAATTTGTCATGACCGATCAAATGCATCGCTATTCAAGGCGCATGTGGTGCAACAGAGAAATGCAACATTTTGTGCAGTGAATGTGTGGTGAAAAATTAGATGTGTCCTTTTGTAAAGAAAATGTGACGTGGTCATACTTGTACCTACAAAACAAAAAATGTCATATAGGAAAAAAAATATGCATGATTTTGGTGTCAAGTTCACTAATGTAACTAAGGGAATTTTCCCAGGGTTAGCAAATTAAATGCATAAACATAAAAACCCAAAGCAATAATGAAGTGCAAAGGAAAAACATGAAAACAAATGAAAAGATCTCACCAAAATTTCTTCATTCTTCATGGTTGACATCCATTATACCTTCTCAACTTTCTACAAATATGATATTTCCCTCATATTTATGATGAGCAATCTAGTGACAATGAAAATTCCCAAGCAAATGTTGAAGGATTTGAGATGACAACATGCAATACTATGCTACAATACAACTAGTAATCATCTAAAATATGTCTAAATTGTGCCAAATGAGATGCAAATATGCTTATGACAAAATGATAATAATGCAACATGACAAGATTGCAAGACTATGACAAGAGTGCAGGAGCCTCAAGATGACATGAGATGACAAAATGAGACCAAAATTGCCATTTTATAGAAAATGTAATTTTGAGGGAATGGCCAAGATCAAAAGTTGGCAAATGCCCTAGAATCAATAGACAAGATTCAATTTGACAACCCAAAATTAAGGTTAGGGAAACATTAGGTGAAATTCAAAATGGATGGACAAGATTGATTTTTAGAAAATCAAATCAAGGGTTGACAATGCATGTGACAAGAGATAAGATTGGAACGAAAAAAGAGGTGACTAGAAAAATCAAGTAATAAATAGAAATTATTTAATTTTTGAGGAAAAAGACTAATTTGAATGAAAAATTCTTTTAATTCAAAAGGTGGGGACCATATGACAGTAAATAATTAATTCAAATTATTTACTAAAATGAGGGAAATGTGAAATAATATAATTAAATAATTAAAGATAATTATTTAATTTGAGGAGGTGACCAATAATTAAATAAAGTAAAGAATCTATTTAATTATGAGAAGATTTAAGAATTAGCGACGTATTAAAGAAATAAATAAAATTTATTTATTTAATTAATAGACAAAAGTGGACCAAATACATAATTTAATTGTCTTAATTATGCTAGGAAGAAAAGATGAAATTAGAGCTTGTAGGCATAGGTCATTTTTATATGTCTACATCACCATCATCTCTAATTCCTTGGGGTTGAAAGGCCCATAGTCTCTGAACACCATCTACACTTCTCTGTACTCACAGGCTTAGTTAAACAATCAACAACATTAATCAAATTCTCTACCTTAACCAACTTCACCTTTCCATCTTCGACCATATCTCTAACAAAATGGTATTGAACATGAATGTGGTTGGCCCTAGCATGAAACATTGGGTTCTTGGCTAGACATATTGCACTCTAATTGTCACAATATTTGCACCTTTTTTTATTCTAACATCTATGTATAGTCTCTTAAGCCAAATGGCTTCTTTACAAGAATGATTAGCTACCATAAACTCTACTTCAATAGTGGAAAAAGAAACCTTAGCCTGTCACTTACTCATCTAGCTAATTGCACCACCAAAAATAGTAAGCACAAAAGCATTGGCGGATCTTCTGCTATCAACAACACCTACCCATTCTAAATCCACATAAACATGAATATGAAGGGAAATATCACCTTCAATCATGTTACTATGATAACATAAGGAATAATATGAGGTACCACGTGAATATCTAAAGACTCTTTTAATTGCATCCCAATGAAATCTACTAGGATTAGACATATATTTGGAAAGAACTCCCACTTTTTAGGAAATGTTTGGTCTAGTACAATCCATAGCATACATAAAACTTCCAATTTCACTATGGTAAGGAACTCTACTCATGTCTTCCATCTCTGATGGATATGTTGGACAACTCTACTAGGATTAGACATATATCTAAAAAGAACTCCCATTGCTTGGGCAATGTCTAGTCTAGTACAAACCAAAATACATCAAACTTCCAATTGCCCTCTAGTAAGGCACTTTGCTCATGTCTTCCATCCTTTATGGATATGTTGGACAATCTAAAATAGATAACTTTGTTCCAACGAAAACAAGAACACACAATGGTCTACAATCCTACATATCAAACCTCTACAAAATTGAGTTAACATACATGCTTTGGATGAGCCATAGTTTTCTATTCACTCTAGAATCTATTTTAATTTCTATCCCAAGAATGTGTTTAGCTACACCAAGATCTTTCATTTAAAATATAGCAGAAAATTTAGATTTTAGCTCTGAAATCATACCTTTCCCTCTATTGGAATAAAAACATATCATCAACAAATAATGAAATAAACATGAAATGATCACCATCAACTTTATACTAAATACAATGATATGATTTAGAATGATCAAATCCCAAAGTCAACACATATGTATCAAATTTTTGGTACCACATCCTAGGACCCTATTTTAAGCCATACAAATATTTCTTCAATTTGCAAACAAACATACTTTAACCTTTCACCACATAGTGATCTCGCTATGTCATATAAATATCCTCCTCCAAAACACCATGAGTTTTCACATCCATTTTCTCAACCTCTAAATTATAAGAAACATGAATAGAATGCAAAAATATAATGGATGTAATTTTTGCAATAGGAGAAAATATCTCACAATAATCAACACCCTCAACTTGAGAGTAACCCTTTTCAACCAACCTTGCTTTGTACTTCTCAATACCTCCATCTAAACCAATCTTTTTATTGAACACCCATTTACAACCAATAGGTTTTCATCCTTCAGAAAATGGTACAAGAACCAATGTATCATTATTTTTCAAATATGCCATTTCTTCAACCATAACAATCTTTTAGGACTCTACATCATTCATACCTAGTGCCTCTTATATAGATATAGGTTCATCCATGTTAGTATACAAAGCACAAATACATTTATAATCATAACTTGAATACCTTTCAGCTAGTTGTCTATGCCTTGTGGACCTATAAACAAGCTGAGTTGGAGGTAGTTCCTCTTCTTTTGAAGATCCAAAGCAGGATTAGCTCTCCTAAACTTGTCTATCCCTGGGCCTTGATTCAACTTTCTTAGGTGTAGGAGGAAATTGAATCGTGTCTTCTTTTTTACTTTTTTCTAGGTGCAATGTAATAGAAGAAGGTTTATTTTCTCTAAAAATAACACTTCTATTATATGCATTACCTTCTATGCAACAAGATCCCAAAGCTTGTATCCTTTCACAGCCTTGTTCTCCAACTTTGTTCACTTCTCCTTTTGCACATGTACATATGCCTCATAACCAAAAAATATAAGATGTCTTAATGAAGGCTTGTGACCTAACCATACCTCTATATGCATCTTATCAACAAGAGATGATGGAGGAGACCTATTAACTAGGTAATAGGTAGTGGCAACAAATTCATCCAAAAAACTCTCTTCTAGGCCAACATCACTCAACATACTCCTAGCCTTCTCAATCAATTTCTTATTCATTCTTTCTACAACTCCATTCTATTGTGGAGAATACGAAGTTGTATTATATCTACGAATACCACCATCTTTACAAAATATATCAAAATAATTAGAGAAAAATTCACCACCATTATTAGTCCTCAAACATTTTTTTTTTCCAGTCTACAAAGCTCAACCATTGCTTTAAATTCTTTAAATTGACTGAAAACTTTATATTTACACTTTACAAAATATACCCATGCCCTACTATAATCATCAATAAATGAAACATAATATGTGGATTTACCAATTGAAGGAACATCGACAAGACCAAATACATCATAACAAATAAGAACCAATACACCACAAAATTTATGAGAACCCTAGTAAAATTGAATGTAGTTTTGTTTTCCATAAATGCAATTCTCACAAAAAATTGAATTCAAGATTACAATCAGATAAACCTTCAACAAGGTTTTTATTTTTAAGGTCCTTAGACCCTTTTCTCCAATGTGGCCAAGTCTTTGGTGCCATAACATAGTTTTCTTTGTAGGTTACTTTGTCTTAGAAGAAAGAGCACCCTTGGGTACCCAAAATCCATGACCATCTGCTAAAGGTGAAACCCTCACTTCTACAAAATTTCTTTTCACAGAAGTAATATTGCACTCAACAATGTATGCATCAAGCTTATATAATTTCCCATTTCTGAAACCTCTAGCAATCTATTGAATACACTAAATACTAAGAGGGGGTGATGCATGAGAATATGGGTCCATGCATGATCGGTATCAACCAAAAAAATTTAGTTTGAAATTTTATTATTTTTCATTTTGGTTTTGACTCGATTTCAATTTCATGATCATTTGGGGAAAATTTGAACAAACTGTCATTTCATATTTTTATTAGAAATGAGATAATGAACTCTTTTCATATGGTTTTTTTTTACCTTGTTAAAAAGAAAATAATAACATGAGAGAAAAATTTAAAAGTCCATATAAAAGAAAGAAAATGTAGAGAATGACACATAGTTGAGGTGGAAGAATATTTATTATTTAAAGATTATAAAATGCAATTATGCAGCTAATGAGGAAGTAATTGAATAGACAGGAAGTTGAGAAGTTTAAATTATTAATAGAAATTGGAGTCTTTTTTATTTAAAAAATAAAGAAAGTCATAAAAAGAGAAGGGGACCGATTAGAAAAAGAGGGATGGGGAAGAATGACCCAAAAGGAAAGGAGAGAGGTCATGGTGGAAAGAGGAAAGAGGGGGCATGACAAAATTAATTATAAGGCATGTATTTCCACCACCCCTCCATGTTACCAGAGAGTAGAGAAAATATAATGGCAACATATAGTGATAATAGTGTTAATTCCATGAGTGGAAAATTTGCACCAAAGAAAGAGAGATTATGCATTGTTGTTTGATGAGATCTTCACCTAAGAGTGGGGGAGAAAATTGTACCATTGTATGGAAATCAAAAGCATAGGAAATGTGCCATTATATTGCAGATGGAAAATTCAGAGTGGGATTATGGAGGAATAAACTACTATAGTTAAGGAGAATTTGGACCAAGTATAGGAAGATGAAAAGGTGGTGTTATGATAGATATACCATGAAAGAGATACTAAAGATCGTGTAGTGTAGGAAGGAGATTCCACATAATGTGTGTAGAATCTTCCAACTTATGAAGGTTGAAATGATTTTGTAGTGGAAAGGTAGTTGGGTTATGGATTAATATTGGAGGCTATAAAGTGAATGTGGGTAATTAGTTTCATAGTTGAAATGATGTAGTGAGGTAGTGCAGGAAGGTGATAATGGGACAAGTATGGTAGTAGGAGAAGAAATGTTGGGAGGCATTAGTGTTGCCTAAAATGTAATGTAAATTTTTTCATGAAATCTCAATAAAGCCTTTTTATTTTGGTTTTGAAATAGGATTGAAAATTTGTGCAGTTGTAATTAAATTTAAATTGATAGATGTATTTTTCAATTTTCAGAGTTAACTATCTATGATGCCATTTGTAATCCATATTTTGTGTTTTAGGGTAGTTGAGAGTGAATTTGTGGTTTTCTTCTTCATCAAGTGGTATTAGAGCAGGCAGCATTGAGTGTGTAGATAGGATTCTAAGAGAGAGAGGTGGTTTGTACTAAGACCTATGGGTGGAGAGGAAACTGAGTAGAGGTTTTAGGGGCACAAGAAAATCACTGAATGTGAGGAAAATTTTGATGGAACCTGTTGATAGTAGAAGCTTGAGTTAAGTCCTAAAGTATCATTGTAGATGTAGAGTGTCCTAATGGTTGAGGGATGGAAATCAAAGAACTGGAAGCGTGACTGAGAAGCTCAAAAGCATCATCATAGGTGAGTAGAGTCTCAAACAATTGAGAGTGGAAGTGCAGAGGAAAGTGTATTGTGATGACATATTACAATAGATGAAGTGGAATATTCATGATATCAAGGTATGATTACAACATGGAGGTTACAAGGACAAAGTTGCAAAGGAAGTCGAGAGAGAAATGAAATGGTTATCTTAAGGTGAAGATAAAAAAAAGGGCATATCCATTACATAATGTGTATCAACCTGCAAGTTGTGAATTTTAATGTATAGCCAAGAGACGACCAAAAGAGGAATGTGAGAGGTCACTTGTAGAGTGGAGAGGAAGTATTCGTTAGAGGAGGTCAGGCTAGTTGGAAGAGGAGGTTAGACTGTTAGCAATGAAGTTGGTTGGAAGTTGTGTGCAATCTCGAATGGTGGTTCTATCACCTATATCCATGTTTGTGATCCAATGCTCATAAAATTCTTACCCAACATGTCTAATGTAGGAGCATCCAGGTCCATGCATGATCAACATGAACCAAGAAAAAATTATTTGAAATTTTATTATTTTTCATTTTGTTTTGTGAGTGGACAAGATATCATCACCAGGGGGTGAATCATTATTCTGCTAACATAGTTAATTGCTAACCATCCAAATATTAATGCATATCTAGCAGCAACAATAAACCAAAGCATAAAATGAATCATAATAGCTCATAGTACATTGATAGTAGGATTTTTATGTGGAAAACCCAAAATGGGAAATCCATGATGAGGATTAACTCACAATATAATATAACTGGTTAGAATATATTATAGGGCTCACTTCCAAGACACACTATTTTTGAGAAGATCACAACCTGAATACAAAATGGATTACTAACAAGATACAAAAGTATGGCTCACTGCCAAAGGATGAACTAAAGAAATACACCTTCAGAGTGCTAAGATCAGTTTTAGTTAAGCTATGGAAAATATAAATCCTGCTTCGTTTGTAGGTATACAACAATTTTCAACTACTTCACACTATAAAACTTGTCACATAACTTGCATCATAGTTCACAAACACATTCACACACTCTCCTCTTGTTCCCTACATCACTTAATTATGTTCCACATGCATAGATACATACATATACACACACACACACATGACTATATCTTCATTCATCAATTAGGTTGGCCTGATTGGATGTGAACATACAAAAATTTGAAGTGACTTGTCAACCCAATTCAAAAATCATTTTGGTGCAAAAAATGTATCAATCACAAATTAGGTCAGCGTAGACCTAATAATGAACACTTTAAACATTCATTAGACAAGTAGATCTTAACCTTATCACCCAAAATAATGTTGAAATTTTATCATTTAGGTATCTCATCCAAATCAAACAATTTTTTTTAAATCTCATTCATAGCTATAGCTGACACTCATGAGAAACATATCAAAAACTCATAGAATTATATTTTATTGAGAGAATTTCTAGACCAAAATATTGGATCAGTATAGATACATAGTTTACTTAGCTAGTTACCAAACAATGTTGGCATTTATGACAACAAACCTGGAGATCACCTTATTCATTCTTCCAACAATCTCCCCCTTTGTCATTGATTGTAACATGTGCCAAAAATAAAGCTTGCTTCAAAAAAAAAAAATTCAACTCCCCCTTTCATATGCACAAAAAATACAATATGGAACTCTAACATACCCTTCTCTATATAGAATCTTCTCCCCCTTTGACAAAAATTACAAATGACAAGGAAAAGTAAAAAAGAAATCAATTAAGAACTGGGGGTGCCTTAACTCTTTGAGAATTTCTTTCCAAGTCGACTTTCCATCATCTTAGACTCCTTTTGCTTTGGTAAGAGTTTTTTGTAGTGATTCAAGCTTCACTAGCATTCTTTTCCTTCTTCCAGAGTGGAAGGAACAATATTCATCTTCTCAAGTTTTTCTGCATCTATCAATGCACTTGATACATAGAAATTTCTAAACACTACCTGATCTCCAAGCTGGCCAAACTGTCGTATCACATCTTCCTTTTTCCTCTATAGAATGAATTTGTTTTCTAAAGATCTGCAATAAAAGCCCAACCAATATGGATTCTATGATCTATAACCTTGTAATCATCAAAGGAAATGACAAGCTGATAGTCTATTGAGTTCGTTAAGTCCTTGATACCTCAAGTGGCATTAGGCCACTTCATGTAGTAGAAAAATGGCAACTGAGCTTCCTCATCACAGTCTCTTACTTCATTCAAACTTTGCAAAGCTTTGTCATGTGCAATTGCACACTTGTAGAAACAACAATCTTCTATCTAGAAGACTTGAATCCTTTTCTTTTGTCGTATGTGCCTTGATATTAGATGTGTATTCCTTGACCGAATCAACTATAAGCTTTAAATTCTCAATTGGTGTTAAAGAATTATCATTTGTGACACTGGTAGATTCCTCCTATAGATATCTAATAGCTTCATTTATCAGTTCATTACCTTTCTAATATGGTTTGACAACTTCTTGTGTGACAGAGCTGAAAAAATTACCACTTAGTTTTATTCTGTCACTTGTTGTAATCTTGGTCAAGTCTACATAACCTAGATGTGATGACAACTTAACTAGGTAGGGTGGAAGCATAGGATGAAGTACTATTTACCTTGATCGAAGGCCTTTGAGAGTTCTTCTGTATGATTCTCTGGTTGGCTTTGACAATTCAAAAACTTTGGGGTTTTCTCCTTTACTCTTCTCATTAGGAATAGCTTTCTTGTCTTCCTTATTCTTTTCTTCTTCATTTTCTTCTTCTTCTTCTTCTTCTTCTTCTTTTTCGTTTTATTCTTCTTAACTTATTTTTCATAATATTTTTCTTTTTCTTCTCTTTCCCTTTTATCCTCATCATCCCTGCCACCATTATTCTTACTTCCTTCACTTTCTTATTTATCTTCCTCATCCCTATTTCTAGTAGATTCTTGATGTTCTTCTTGCTTATCACTAGTATGATCTCTATGTTGATCATCAAACCTTTTGCTGGGAATCTCTTTTGTATCAGTTGGAGGGGTAAGAGTCTCTAAAACATCATGTATCTCATCAACATTTTCCAAGGCTTGAATATCCAACACTTTTGTGGCATAAACATGCATTTGTGCTTGAGTTGTATGGGACGAAGAGTGAGTTCTTGACCCATAGCTCCTTGTCAATTGTCTGATTACATCCTGGGTTTCTTGTATTACCTTTTCTATACTCTCTTGCTCCTTAGTCATTAGCATATTGACTCTCTTCCTGACTCTAAACATAGTAGAGCATTATTTTAGCAGATTGGTAGCTTCTATCTCAGAAAGATAGGAACTATAGGAAATTAAGGCATCATTTCTTATCTTATCTTCAACATTTATAGCCTCTTGTATTTTGTGTACCAATTCTTTCCAAACATTTTCAGTTACTTTATTCTATATAGTCTCCATACTTACATTTAAAATGATTATATATTGAATAAATGCATCTATGATGGTTTCCTTTCCTTCATCATTAACTTTATCATACGACTCAGTAATTGGTGTGAGATCATTTTCAATAATATTGTTTACTAAGGCTCCTAAATTTAAAGATGGTCCATCACTTACTAGAGGAGAGCTAGGCATGTCCTCCATAGGATTAGTTGAGCCTTCTCCATTCTTCTTCTTATGTGCATGGATTCTGTAAGTATCCTCCTCTTCCTCTATCTCCACATCTGTGGAGATATCAACTATGGTTTGAGCTTCCTCATTGGAGGTACTATGCCTTCTTTTTTTTTAAATTGATGCTCTTATTCTATGCCAAGATCTATTTCTTCCTGAATGGCATCACTTAGACTTCCTTCCCTATTAGGTTTTTTCTTGACTCTTCTTCTTGCTTTAAGACTTATGAATTTTTCTCTATTTCAAATTTAATGCATTCCAACCTTAAAAGCTAATAAACATTTTATAAAGTACACTATAAACCCAAAAAGGTTCTACAATTCTTTGGATCTGCATATTTTTTGTTGGATACTTCTTCAACATCTTTAGAATGACAACTTTCATCATATATCCTCGTGTCACTTCTTGACACCTCATATATTGTGGGATTTTTAGATTTATGTGTAACTACTCCCATAAAGCAACTGTTGGGTTAACCTTTTAGAAGAGGTACCTGCACTAGTTGTAGGTATAGATTCATTTGACTCATCCTTTTTCTCATGTTCTTCCTTTTTCCTCCAAATCATTTCCACTTCTTTTCTCACCTCAGTAGGATCAACTTTATTCAAAAAAAAATTCATTTGTTTCATATTAGGTTTCTTCCCAATTTTGCTTCTATAGAATTTTGATTTGTGTCCTAGTTTATTGCAGGTGTAACACACAACTTGTTTCTGACCAAAACTAATTTGGATTTATCCTTGATCTGCACTAGTTAGCCTTGTGTTTGAATACATTTCATGTATAGTACTATCCTTGAAAAGAATGAATCCTTATACTAGCATTGAATCTGCTCAACATTATTTGTCTTTTACACTTGGTAGATCTATTTAAAACCGTATTGCAAGAAAATCATTATCCAACAAAGAATCCAACATTATGATTCATTCTACTTCTACATTTTGTTGCCCTATGACTGAATTTATTGCTTGAGAAACATAAACCATTGAAAGATGGGTACCTTTGAGCATTAGGTTATTGAATAAGAATCCTTCTGATATGCTCCTTTGGTTCTTGATCTATTTATTAATGCCTTGATTCTTCCTTTGATTGTCCACTTTTTTGGGAATCTAATTTTCTTTTGAACTTTGTCCTTCATCAAGTCATAAACCACTTTTTTCCTTAGAGGTTTTTCGAAATGCAATCAACTCATCAAGACTTGTAGAAATTGTTTTGAATTTTTCTTCATGGGATTTTTCTTTTTCTAGATCAGATCTTAGGGTTACCATTTCATGTTCAAGTTTTGTGCATCCATCAATTTTATTCTGAATTTCATCTTTCTAGCATTCTTCAATTCTTTTATTTTCTTCCACTTGCACCTTAAGTCTGATAATGTCTTCATTAGCCTTTTTCAACTGATCGTTGACTTCTATATTCCTTTCCTTGAACATTTTGATTTGTTCTCTTAATTTTCTTGAACCATAGATTTTCGGGCATGAGGTTTATAGGCTACTCTTTCACTCTCAGGATGTTTCACCTAAAAGGTGAGATATAAACCCCACACAAAATCTATGTTAGTTCACTCAAATTAGGAAATGTATGATGTTATTTAGAATAAATGAGATTAAATATATGTATTTATATGAACTAATTGACAAATTATGAATACAAAACCTAATATTTATGCACTGTTTGAAAACACAATTTGATATACAAGTATGAACTAAAGTATTAATGAATGCAAAACATAAAAGAAGAAGGCTGAATTAGAGTGCACCTAGGTAGAGAATGAGGAATTTGGAGTGTCCTGAATCCTAGTAGTGATCACTAAAAATCAACAGTGGGACTCATTCACCACTGATGGTGAATCAATCCTGCTTTTGATGAAAACTTACAAAAATTGATTTTTGAGTGTCAGGATCTAGAATCTAACAAATAATAGATTTCCAGTTTTAAGGTAGGACTCATTCACCACTAATGATGAATCAGTCCTCTCCCAAAATTTGAGAAATCAGGGACCAATTTTGTAACACCAGATCTGAAGTTGTCTACTTGTTGGGTTAATGAAGTTAAATCTACAAAAAATGGACTGTAGGTTGTCTCCAAGCTTGAAATAGGTTGTAGTTGACTTGAAACTCTTTGTTGACTTCTTAACCACCTTTCAACACCTAATTACTTGATAAATCTACATACATAAGTCTACAAACACACATAGAAAAGGGGGGAAAATAGTTAAGAATAGGATATAGGGATTTTCAGTGGTCAAAACCCACTTTGGTAATCAAACCCTTAATGATGAAATGAAATGGAATAAATAAGGAAAAATGAATAAACAACATGTAAATGTCCTAAACTCACCTCAACCTTGTTGTAGAAATTTGAAAATATGTCAATGGATGTTCCAAGATACTTGATTGATGCTTGATTGAATGATGCAAAGTGCTTGAATGCTTGAATGAATCAATGAATTAGAGAACTTTCAGAAGTGGGGTTAAAAAGGATGTAAAAACACTTATTTATACACTCTTGTGCCTTAGTAACCCAATAATACCTTATCATAGGTTGACATCCAGTAATTTTGAATAAAAACCCAAAAGGAATTTTGAATTTTTTTGAATTTGGAGCCAAGAGTGACTCATTTCGCCACCCATGATGAATGGGTCTCAACCTAGAACTAGAAGTGGGTGTCAGGAATTAAGTCACATTTAATGTTATTTATAGGGTTTACATTAAAAAATATACTTAATTAAGCTTTATAAGGGGATAAAGGGGTCAAATAAAACATAAGAAAGGTGTAAATAGTAAAATCAAGCCCAAAAAAGCATAAAATATTGTTATAAGACTTTACAAAACTTGAAAATAGGACTTGATAAGTGATGAAAAGGTTATTTTTAGGTGAATTGTAATGAATAGATTCTAAAAAATGTGTAGAAATTTTTTACAACACTTCACAACACCTTCACAAGATGCCATAATTTGAATTTTAAGGACCTAATGTGAATGTTCAAGTCACATTACATCAATAAATCAAAGAAAAATGGATCAAGCATCATGAAGAAAGGCCTAAAAGACCATGAAATTTCAAGGGGACACTTTCCTATGGAATATTTAGCCTCCACTTTAGTGAGAGGATGAACTTGCTTCAAAATCACACTAAAGTAGCCATGCATTTCAAGAGGGATCCTAATGCACTCATGTTAGCAAGATGGAATGACAACAATCAAGAGGGATGATCAAGCCCCCATGATGAATATCCCATGGCAAACTAAACATAAGAACAAAGGAACGCACATGTGAAGGAAAAAAGGAGAATCAAATTAAGCTTTGATCATCTGTCCAACTAGTGTTGGATTAGATATAGGCTGCTTATGAGAAAAAGAAAATGCATACTCACTTTGGAGCGATAGAACTCATGGTGGTCCGCCGAGTGAGAAGGCCCAAAGAGGTGAAGTACATACACTAGTTGATATGCACTCACAAACACATAGGTGGCTATGGGAAAAGCCATTTCGCTAGATGGGCTTCTCACACAACCATATCAAAGTTATGCCTCCTGATAACTTTAACAAGGTGCCACAAAGAAAAGTGTTAGCTCATGCTTCATGAGACAAGAAAAGATTCATATGCTTAGAAAAAATGAGCAAAGAGGAAGGTACCACATGCATGCAAGTTGTGTTATACAAGGTAGTAAAAATGCAAAATGTAAAAATGTAAAATTTTAAAATGGAAAAGATGTTCAAATGAGTCTTGTTACGTTCATGCAAGGTCTATCATTTATGGAACATTGTGTCTAATGTCTCCAAGAGAGGACCAATAAATGAATAAAATATTCATAAATTAGAGGATGCAGTGTGTCGTATCAGGCCACCAAGATGAATGTAATATGCTAAGATAGATCACACTTAGGAAGGACATCACACCTAATGTCATCCACAAAGTGACAAACACATCATATGAACAACAAGGCTACACTAAGAACCAAGAATGCCAAATGAATTTATGGTAATGTATGCTCCCCACTCTAAAGGAATTCCTACACACCATTTTGTGAGAAATTACTTTAAAGTAGTGAAGGAAAGAAAATTCAAAAAGAAAACAAGACATGAGAGCAAACTTGGAAATCTCTATGCCAAGTCATATGTTTCCAAGGCTTCTTCATGTAAGTGAAAAAGAAAGCACAAGAAAAGGGAGTTGCTCCCTAGAAAAGAACACACCAAACAAATAAGGGATCTATGGATTTGTGGTGAGTATGTTCATTGTTGCAATTTTTTTGAACATAGAGCTTATAACTATCATCATTCCCCAAAGTACATAGAACTAGAAGAATGACACAAAGAGAGCAAAAAAAAGAGAAAAATAAAGTTTTTTTGGGTCAACATGGAAGATACATTATGGGCTCAATTCTTTGCACTATCCTCAAAAGGAAAACATAAGTGAAAAGAAAATGAAAAGGAAAGGCTTTTGGGTCAACATGAAGGAGAAATTTTGGTCTCACTGCCTTGTGTCATCCCCAAAAGGAAAAATGTAGGAAATGAAAAAGTGAAAAGGAAAAGGAATTTTTTTGGTCAACATGGAAGAGACATAGGGTGTCTCAATGCTTCGCATCATCCTAAAAATGAAAAAAAAAAACAAGATGAAAATTCTATTAAAAAAAAAGGCATATAGAAGAATAGAGGTACAAATAGAGGAAGTGTACAAAGAGAGAGATAACATCAAACAAACATTATAGGGGAACACAATACACACATAAAATAAAAATGTTAAGATATGAGTAATGGAAAAGTAAGTAAACTATTAACCAAGTTATCGATTTCAAAATATTAAGCAATATAAGTGGAAGATTAATAACATCATTAATAGACAAAGGAAAATGTATTACAAGGCTAACAACGTATTTTCCCCATTAAGCGTAGGGAAAGAATGAGCCAAGGTGGATGATGGGAAAGGATCATGCAATAGGGAGAATAGAAAAATCTACAACTATGGCATGATAAAGGGATTTAATTTTTATGGGATGATGAGAAAGCAATCGATATCAATGAAGTGATACTTGTCTAGTATGTCTTTCAATGTCTGAAATTATTTTGTTTGATGTCCAACAATACAATAATATTTGCAATATGGTATGTTAGAATATTTATGATGGATGACCAACCTATTCATATGTGGTAAGATTATGATACACTTGTTTAAAAGTAGTTGAATTCTCCTTTCACATTCAGGTGGAGGATGAGTATGAAACTTTAGTTTTTTTAGTTTATAAGATATTTTTCATTTGTTAGACTCTCCTTTTTCATGAATGGAAGGAGGAAGATGACCCATGGGGATCCTAGCATCCTTCTTTTTAGAATCATGCAAAGGTTGTTCATGTGGAAGGAGGATGTTCAAGTCAGTTGGATAATCAAAGATCACTATACCATCATTTTGAAGTCTCCAATATTCAAAAGGAGAATTTGGATATCCTAGTCCTATTGTGTTCTCTTTTGTTGGTTTTTGTCCTAGAATTTTATGAATGTTATTTTCATGTATTGTATCACAACCTTGTTTACTTAAGATAGTAAAGCCTTTCCCAGATGTTTCTTCAAGGTTGATGGGAGTTTTTTTAAATTTGTGATCATAGAATGGTTTAGGATGTGTGTTGAGAGGAACTAGGTCCACTTGATGAAGGGATCTTAGTTCCATTGTGAGTTTTCGGATGTAGGTACCCAAAGTGACCAAGAGGTCCAACAGTAGGAAGATCTTGTGACTTCATGGATGGGTAAAAGGATGCATTGGCTTCAAGGTTATCAAGACATTAATTTAATAAATTTTTCATGCTATCATCATCTTCTCTAATGATGTCTACATCACAAGGAGGAAAATCATTTGGATTTGAAGGGGCATGAGGAAGCTCAAGGTCTTAGGGATCACAACCAAAGGCACAAGTGGACATGTCTACTAAGGATTTCAGTGAACTCCAAAACTTATTAAATGAAAAATCCATGATGAAAATTTAGGAAAGTAAACTAAGATGCAATAAATAATAGAAAAGAAAGAATTTTTAAAGCAAAACAAAAAGAAACTACAAAAAAATTTAATGTAGGAAATACCCAGAAAATGCCTAAAAGTGTTGTTTGAAATGTGTAGGTGGACTGACTCACCTAGGGTGGTCAATGAGTACAAGTATGATATTTTTTTTGTGTTTTTCAGAAAATTTAAAGTGATTCTGATTCTTTTCAGATGCAAATTAAGGATGCAAATGCATATTTTCAGTTTTTCAATGGTATGATATGCAAAAATGAAGTCTAAATGAATCTTTCACTAATGCAATTTTATGAAATCCTATGATGCAAAAACAAAACAATACCCTAATGGAATGTTGATGCAAGGTGTTAATGAAATAAAAAAGAAAGAATGCTCAATATGCACGTTCACCAAAATGAACTATAGATTTTTGGGCATGAGGCTTATAGGCTACTCTTGCACTCTTAGGATGCTTCACCTAAAAGGAGAGATAAACCTCATGAAAAATCAATGTTGGTTCACTCAAATTAGGAAATGTATGATGTTATTTAGACTAAATGAGATTAACTAAATGCAATTATATGAACTAATTGATAGATTATGAATACAAACCTAAGATTTATGCAATGTTTGAAAACACAATGTGATATACAAGTATGAACTAAAGTATTAATGAATGCAAATAGAAAAGAAGGATAAATTAGAGTGCACCTAGGTAGAGAATGAGGAATTTGGAGTGTCCTGAATGCTGATAGTAATCATTGAAAATCAATAGTGGGACTCATCCAACACTAATGGCAAACCAGTCTTGCTTTTGATGAAAACTTTTGGAAACTAGTTTAAAAGTGTTAGAATTCAAAATCTGAAAAAATATGGATTTCCAACCTTAAGGTGGGAATCATTCACCACTAATGGTGAATCAATCCTCTCCCAAAATTTTGAGAAAATAGGGACCAATTTTGTAGCACCAGATCTGAGGTTGTCTGCTTGTTGGGTTGACAAAGTCAAATCTATAGAAAACAGGTTGTAGGTTGTCTCCAAGCTTGAAATAGGTTGTAGTTCACTTGAAACACTTTGTTGACTTTGTTGGAACTAGAATTTTCAAAAAAAAATATAAGGAATTTATCGATTAAAATCCAAAATTCCTAACATCAATTTCATAAGAAGTCACATTATCGTCATCCATAAACTTAGTTTTTCCCTTTACTGCGATATCGCTACCATATTGGCCACCCCTCATAACCCACACATCATACCTCTCTAAAACAACTCATTATCAAGTAGCTCACGGTATTATGGTAAAAGAAGCCACTACTATACACTGTAACCTTCACCTTTTACCACTATACCTTGGGGGGTCAAGACAGTTCATGGTAGAGCGGTATAGTAAAGAGGAGTACTAAGAAGACATTGTGGTACCACAGGGGAGTGAAAAGTTACATGAGGTAGTGTAGTAAATCAATCATTGGGTCAATTAAAGCATGCCAATCACATCAATCAACATCAAAATATAAAATTGAGCTTGATTCAAATATTTGAATTGTGTGAATTTATGAGTCAGGAGTAAATGCATCTTTGTGTTAAAATACATGAAACAAGTTGATATTTTCCATTCACTACAACTGAAACCAAGTTGTAAATGAGCTCAAATTGAAGGAGTAAATGGGATTCTTCAAAGCGAGTTTTATTCTTGGATAAGTTTTTCTCGTCATCTTCTATGAAATTCATAAAATAGCATCAAAGAAGAGTGAAGTAGGAATTAAAAAGGATAAGGTTAAAACCAGTAAACCATCATTTCAATCCTCGTTTCTTTCCTTGTTTCCTATTTTAGTAGACAAGGGACCTAAGAAAGTTTTCAGAGACTTAGCTCAAGGCTCTAGGGACCCCTTTATACCCCAGTCAGGTTGGAACCTCTATTGGTACCTCTACCAGAAAAGGAATGACAAGGTTCCAACATCAAACACATGGACCCTAGATTTGGCTAAGTTAATTGTCCCTAATGTTTTCATTGGTATTGAGATAATCAAAGCCCTTTCCAGTAGCTACCATGCCCCCAAAAAATATTAGGGTTCAAAATGGTGGGTGCTTAGTTGATGTTACAAGAGATTCCATCAAAAAAGTGTTTTAACTTGAATAAACAAGTTGTAACAGAGGTGAATTTAGTGAAACTAAAAAAAGAGTATAAGAAGTTGAGAAGAACATACCGAAGTGATGAGTTCCCCCTACACATGAAGAGGGGTGACAATAATAAAACACTCCCCATCCTTTCCTCTAAAAAGGAGCCTTTCCCAATTTTAGAATTTGAGGTTTATTTCAAAAATGCTCAGCATGCATTCTATCAAGTCTTGTGGATAGATGCAGAAGAACATTTTTCAATAGGATTGATGAGAATGACCATGATAATTCAACATTCTGAGTCAAATGTATAATTTGACTTTGCATCTATAATTGAGGAAGAAATACATGAGCGTTTGCTGCAAGTTAAGGAGGCTAAGGCTCCATTTTCTTTTAGAAAATGTTCTTGTTGTGTCATTTAATCTTGTATCAGAATGAAATGAAGTGGACTAAAAGAATGAAATTGTGTACACAAGATAGTGGAGTAAGACTCCTTGTGCAGAATTAGTGTTATATATGGGATAGAAAATATACAAAATGTGATTTTTTAATATTTCAAGATTATTTTTCTATTATATTGATAGATTCCCTTGGTTACCCAACTCCAAGGTTACCTGAATCATTGATGAAAGTAATGAGGCCTATACAGTATAACCTAGACTAGGGTTATACTCATAATTATGTTGATTGGTTTCTTATGCCACAACACACCATTATCAGAGTATATGGATGCAACCAAGCACCGCATGTCTTGCCCAAGTATGTACCTACGAGGGTATGTTTCCTAGAATTCATGTGATAAATGCTTTGGATGGAACATGGTTGGATAAGGAATGAAACAAAAGGAACATTTTTTCCCGATCTGATAGTATTTGAAGAATTGGTCATTGAATCTAATATGTTGGAAGATTTGTAGAGGTTCATGAGGGTTAACTATCCATTGAAATCTAGAAAGGAGAGAATGTGTGACCTAGAGGGTCATATCAATATGATCAGAAGAACCTTGTTAACAAAGAGGGCCATATCACATGAATTTGACCCTGAGGAGGATGTTATAAGAAATATGGTGCATTTTTTTGATGTACTACAAACTAGAAAAAGGTGGATAACAATTATGAAGTAGGAAAATCAGAAGAAGGAGAAGGATAGAAGTTTCTAAGGGTTTGTCAATGATGAACCCAACCTCATGAAAAGGATGCAGATGATACTTGATAAATTTGATGAGTTATACAAAATGGCCCAAGATGAGGGGTTGATTCCACTTCCCACACCATGGAAACCACCCTCATCACCTACAAATCCATCCACTCCATCTCCTACTCATGAACCACAAGCTAAAAAATAGAAGTTTGAGCTATTTGTTGAATATGACTCAAGTGATGATGAAAAAGAAGAAGCAGTCATAGCTCTAAGTGAAATGAAGGATGTAGTAGAACAACATAGAAGAAAAAAGCGTCTTGATCCTAAGATCAGGCTTAGAGAGGAGGGAGCTGATGAAATTCATGAAGATGAGAGGGTAGTAGCCTCTCTAAGGTTTATGGAAGATGATATTTTTATCCATATCAATGAATTTAAGGACTTTGGGATTAAAATGAAGATGAAAGAATTTGATGATAGCTTGAAAATCAATCTTATACGAGTTGATGAATCAAAATAGGTCAAGATCTAGGATCAAAAATTTGTAGAGTTAAATGTTGATAGAATTAATTTTACCCCATAGGACGCAAGAGAAATAGTATTAAATAGTGATATGATAATTATACCTAGGATGGATCTATCTAAAGTGTTTCTCCTAGATCAAATCAGAGCATAGGATGACCCCATGCTAGTAGCAGAGTTTGAGTCAGTGGAAGGTGTCTCAAGAATAGGGTATAATCCTACTACCCAAACACTTGTTCTATGGTTGAAACAAAAAGTACAAGGAAGCCTCAACTTTTGGATGTAGTGGGCAGGAAATGAGGGGGTGAACTATGGTTAGAACAATGAGGGATACAACTCCTATAGGAGCTACAACTATGGCCATGCACTCTACAATGTTCACCAAGGATATAGTTGAAAATATGGAGAAAAGGATTAATGAGTATGAAAAAAGATTGAAATTGTTGAATGATGAGATGAATAAGTTTTTTGTTGAAAATGTAAAGTTAAAAAAGTAGTTGTAGTAGGCCACCACAGTGAAAGGGGATGAATTAATTGTCTATCACCCACTTGTACAAGCAGAGGATCCACAAATATAACAAATGAAAGATGAAATTGATAAACTAAAGAAACATAACATGGAGGATGGCAAGAAACATCTCATGGAGATTCTAAGAAAGATAGTAGAACATAGAGATAGGATATTGAAGGATAAGATAAATGGATTGCATGAAAGGTTCAACAATTTGATTAAAGCTTTGGAGTAGCTAAATGCTAACTCCCCTATCCTTGAAGAGCTCCAAAAGAGATGGCTACCCACTTATCACCTATTGACTACTCTATGCAAAGCTACAAATAGGGATCTAGATGCCCCATCAAGGCTTAAACCTACATAGAAATGGTGAAGCGTGTGATTGATGAGTACAAGTATTTGGTGGATATAAGGAAGAAATTGGAAAGTAGGAAGAGTGAATTTGACTCCATTAAATATATCTTCAACCCATCAATATTTAAAAATGACAATCAGATAAAAGGTATAGATGAATGGAGAGAAGAATTTGATCAGATGATTCCTAAATGATTGACACATATACTAGATGATGGGGAGATCAATCTCAAAAAATTTCATACTTTAGTTGATGGGATTATCATGTTGGACAATGGATACACAAAGTTCATGGTGGATGTCAGAAACCTCCTGGATAATAGATGGAAAAGTCACCTTAGAAATTTTGTAGCTGGACAAGAATTCAAATGGCCAAGTGATCTGACAATCAATAAGTGGTAGGAAAAATATTTGGGTTGTGATGAAGATTGATTAGGTGCATCAAGATGATGAAACATCATACAATAAAAGCTTTGAAAAGGTCTTAGGAAACCACAGGATTTTACTCAAAGATTAATGAATTGATACACATGTTTTGATTAGTTTTCTTTAGTTGTGTTTAATTTCAAAATTATGTTTTGTTTTCAAAAGACATGTCCTTTGGTCTAAAGCTTGTTTCCTCTCATATAAATAAGATAGACCAAGACCAAAATAAATCATTAGATTAGTTATAGGAGAAATAAATAGATGAATAAGGATAAATAGATAATAGAAGGTTGTCATAATGCTTACATTTCAAAATACCATGTTGCAAACACCATTTTGAAGAATTTAATGAAATATCTCTGATTTTGTGGCATCATAATTGGTATCAATTATTTGTTGAATTAATTAAAAATATTATCTATTTGTCTCCAAGGTTGACATTTCTTTATTATTTAAATTGATATATGAAGGATATTTTCAATTTATCAAGGAACATTTGTTGTTCTTGTGTAGTTCAGTTAATTGACTCCTTCAAGGAAGGATTAAATTCTTTTAATTAATCATAGTAATTTGGAAAAGGTCATTTGGATCAATAAGAAGAACTTGGTAATTGCATCGTTACATGTTCATACAAGTTATAAACCAATATTAGTGTGCCAAACAGTTAGAATTGCTGCCAAATACAAGCTACTCATCTTCAACTTTCATTTGAATTCATATACCCAACAAGCCATTTGACTCCATATACCTCACATCTTTTAATTGAACATATTTATAGATTTTTCCTTGATGTTTCTTAAACAAATTACACCAAATTAAGTTTTCATTTTTCCACTCTTAGTTGCCATTGTGGATAGATTGTTTAAGTAGGAAGCACATAGTTTAAGTTTGCCTCATTTACATAGGTACACCCACCTAGGTCTGGAAGAGCCTGAAGTAAAGAAGGTTAAAATATACCATTTGGTCTTGTTCATTAGCCTAAAATGTACCAATAGCTTGGCAACCTCTTGTGGTTTTCAACTAGCATTTTTTAGAACTAACATATTGGTGACTCTGTTGGGAACCAAATATGAATTCAGGCTTTCATCATAGACTCAATACCTTACTTAAGACTCTACTAGGAACAAGCAATTATGAAATTTTCTCACTTCTCTAAAAGTGAGTGGCGACTCTAAAAGAACAATTGCATTGTGATTGATAAAATAAAGTACATATCAGAAAGAAAAAACCATAGACTCTATACCATCACAATAGTTCACAATATGCATGGAAAAATGTCCCTATATAAAGAAGGTCCTAATGACAATAATAAATGGACACATAAGAATGATAAAGGTAAGAAGGTGTCTAACTCAAAATGTGCATGACAAATAAGGATAAAACATCAAAACCACACTTTGAGACGTATAATCTCTATGATACATTGAAAAATAAAAATAGCTTAGTTGGAGAACCTCACACTCAAGAAAAAATGGAATCCTTTCTATCAGCGAAATCCTAAGAAAGAGGAAGAATTCATGGCTGGTTTGGAGGCTAAAAGAGTTAGGAGACAACATGAATATGATCATAAAATGGAATTAATTGAAGGGAATTAGAATGATACTATTGATAATGTAGCCTTTTAAGATAATTATGAATATATGACTCAGGAAGAACTAAATGCACAATTGGAGTATGAAAGACAAGAAATGGAAAGAAAGAAAGTAGAATATGAATAGAGGCTCCAAGTGATAAAAGAACTCCAAGATTTGAAGTTGCAAAGAGCCCAATTTGATGCTCATATAGCTAACCTCCCTAAATATATACCACCTCACAGGCAATAGAATAATAATGTAGGACCTCCAAATCCACCAAAAGAACCTCAAAAGAAATCCGAGAATCAATACAAATCATCAAATGCTCTACCTAAAATTCTATCACAATACCCAAATGCTCAACCACCTCCTAGCCAACAATATGTGCCACCACCCCACACACAATACAATAATCCATTATACCAATATCAGCATCCTCAAAACCCACCTCCTCATCACTACACAACTATGATCACACAATTTGACTTAGTAGGATTCCAAATATATCCTTACATTATCGATAGTAGTTTGAGAGATCTTGTCCCAAAATTTACAAGAAGTAGTTCAGTCACAACTGAAGAACACTTAAGGAATTTTAATGCTTTTATCCAAGATTTGGATATGTAGTATGAAGATGTACAAATGAGGCTATTTATGATGTCATTAACTAAAGAAGCTAGGGATTGGTTTAACAGTTTACCAACAGCTTCTATTGCTTCAATTCAAGAGTTTTATGATTAGTTCCTTGAGTAGTATGGAAATTAGTGTGCACCATAGTTTTCCTTGCATGAATTGATAAGTATCTAGAAATATCAAAATGAGTCAGTTTATATCTTCAACCAGATGTTCTCCAAATTACATAATAAGATACCACCTGGGTCTAAATTAGTAGACCCTACAACATTGAGTATTTATCTAAAAGCATTTGACCCAAAGATAGGATATGAGCTTAGAAATAGGTACCCTAGAAATTTAGCTGAAGCTCAAAAAATAGCATTGACTGTCAAAAATAATAGAAAGGTTGTGGGGATGACTAGTAGAAGAGATAGTCTCAAGGTTCCCCAAAATTTAAACAATCTTCAGAATAGACACGAGAACACATATAGGAATAAAATACCAAGGCTACATGATATGCCATACAATAAAAATTGGAAGGATGGAAATCCCATGATGGAAAAGCCAAAGAATAAGGAAACTCTTGATCCTTTAAAGAAGAGAGGAGCATACATGGTTAACAATAACCCTTGGTGTCAAATTTGCAACTTGTCACATTCCCCTAATCATTACATGTTGTATCCCAATCAATACAAGGAGAAGAAATACTTGTGGACAATGAAGAAGAGCATCATACAATATATTTAACCTCTCACACCCTCCATCCAATTGAGCAATAATCTTCATCTTCAGATTAAGGGGGCTATGAATATGATGTTGATAAGCGGAGGCACAATGTACATACAATAGAACAACAATTCTTTTATGATTATGAAAAACGTGATGATGATGCATATCCCTATACACTATCTCAGCCAAGTAGATGCAAAATAAGGAAGCCTACTAAAGAGGAGATAAAGGGATTAACTATTGCTGTAGTTGAGCAAGAAAAAAGTAAATATAGGCTCAGAAATAGAACAGTAAATGCAGAAGGATTTGTTTCAATAGGGATATTTGTTAAAGATAAAGGAGCAATAGGGAGCACCAAAAAGGATAGAAAATAAGCATCTTGATAAGAATGAGAAATAAACATGTTCAAAAGGAGGAAGGAAAATAGTTACATAAAGATAAACAAAATCCTGATGATACAAACAAAAGAGAAAAGGCTAAAAACAAAGGAGATCCATTGGAGCAAAAGAATAGAACCAAGATAGAAAATACATCTTTCAAATTCACATAGGCCTTGTTTCAGGTAAAAATGTTTGTGCCATTATTAGAAATTATGGAGATAAAAGAGTATAGGGACAGTGCTATTCAATTACTATCTAATGGAGATAATAAAAGCACAAATATTAAGAACAAGGGGACCACTAAGGTCACTAATAAGTAGGAAAAGGTAAAGGTTCATGGGTATTTTCTAGGTGATGCATTGATAAATCCTCCACAAGTTGATCCATTCTTTACTACACTACTCATAAATAATAAGCTAGTAAGAAATTGTATCATAGACTCTGGTGTTGCAATCAACAGCATGCCAGTTGTGGTTATGAAACAACTTGGCATGTGGGTGGAAACTAATGGTGGAAAATGTTACTCTATGGATAGTAGACCTATTCGAGTGGTAGGAATTATGAAATATGTAAAGGTGAAGTTTGTTGCTTATCCAAAAATAGTATATAATATTGATATAACTGTAATTAATACACATTCTCATTTTGGAATGCTTTTGTCAAGGAAATGGACTATAGCGGTTGGAGGAAATGTACAATTTGACTTTTCCTATGCCACAATACCAGTCAATGGAGAAGAGGTCAATTTTTTTTTTTAAGGAGAAGGGGTAAAAATTTATTCAATCAAATCCAAAATACAAAGAAAAGACCAAAGGCCAACATCAACACTACATATTCCTATCTTCCAATAATAGCCTCTCAACAGTCCCATGATAATCAGAAGGTAACTCATCCCTTCCACTAGTATCCCAACCATCCACGTTCTTAGAAGCCCACTTTGCCAAACAGTCAACCACTTTGTTCCATTCTCTAGGGATATGACAAAATGAGACAAAATCCAAGGAACTGCATAGACTTAGAATCTGTCTAACCATAGAGGTTAATTTCCAACTAACATCATCCAAACTCTAGGTGTTTAGCATATCCACAACAATCTAAGAATTTGACTCATAGATGATCCTCCTCCAGCCTAAAGAGTATCTTCTCTCAACTGCAATCTTAATAGCAAGGGCCTCCATCGGATTATTAGAGTGTTGACCTTTGTAAATAGAGAGGAAAAAAACAGCACCACCATCATTACCTCTACCTATACCCCCAATACTAGCATGTCAAGGGTTCCCACGAGAAGAACCATCTTTATTAATCTTTAGGACCCCAACCAGGGGAGGCATACACCTCACATCCCGACAAACTGGATGCTTGACATGTTGGGGTCTTTTTCCAATAGGGCATCCCTATCTACTATCCCCCAGGTTAAAATTCCTCCCAATAGCATGATCACTAGGTTCAATACTTTCAGACATATCATACTTAGTAGAAATAATCTCCTGAAGGTTACTAATTATCTTCTTCCACAATTGAAAACTTCCTAATTTGGAGCCACAAAAAATTTTGTGGTTCCTCTTCAGCCAAAGATTCCAGAGAATGAAAATAGGCCCAACAGTCCAAGCCACCTACATGAAAGAAGTCTTCATTGGAGGCCTTTCCCAAACTTTCCAAAAATTCAATTAGGGAGGTAGCATGAATACAACCATGACTCCAAGCCTCCCACCATCTGTGCCATATCTCTCTGTAAAAATGGAAAAGGAATAACAAGTGGGAGGTGCATTCCTCACTGTTCAAATAAAGGAAGAAAACATAAGGTTCCTGAAAACCTCACTTGCGAAGATTCTCCCAAGTGAGGCATTTCTTTTGAGCCACCAATGATAAGAAAAAATACATTTGGGCCAAGAAAAGTTATTACAAACCTTCTTCCACCGGTGCACCTCAACTAGACCATGTAAGTTCCTGTCATGTATAGCATAGCCTTGAGAAATAGTAAATTTACCTTTTGGGCTAGGACTCCAAGCCAAAGCATCCCTCTCATTAATGGAGCTGCATAACCTACCCTCCAAAGCTTTAGTAAGAACAACACGATCCTCATTAGAACCACCCACAGGCCACTCCTAAGGGTCCTTCCAACAAGTCACCTCCACCTAACCCATACACTTGACTATTTTAAAATTCTCCACCTTAATCCATTCAGCATCAGTAAAAATATCGCAGAGAGGCTAAAGTTGAGGGAAGCTAGAAATAATGGGATGGTGGCCATCCCAAGAGTCCTGCCAAAATAGAGCATTAGAGCCTCTGTTACATATCCAGAAGAGAGCATCCTTAATAAGTTGAGCTCCCTTCTTAAGAGTATCCCAAATACAAGAGCCTTTACCCAACAAAGCAAGCCATGACACATCAAGGCTATCAACACTAGGAAGATACTTGTGGGGAAGAATCTTGGCCCAATCTTGATCCTGATTGTTGCACTACCTCTAGTACAGCTTGGTTTCCAAACTTGTGACAATGAGAGCTACCAACCTAAGACAAAGGCCCCCAACATGCTTCAGCTTGCAGATAGACTCCCACTTGACTAAACTCCACTTTGAGGATAGAAGGCTACCTAACCAAAGGAATTGTCGAGATAGAGCATCAAAATCCCTCAAAAATGTGGAAGGGGGGACCTGAACACAACACCTATAAATGGGGAGAGACTACACCACAATCTTTAGGAGAACCACTCTCCCAGCAGAAGATAACCATCTATAAGTCCAGTGACTAACCTTACTTCAAAATTTATCCAAAATCCCCTACCAGTAATCTCTATGCTGAGATCCCAAGGCCAAAGGAATCCCAAGGTACATCAAAGGAAGGGAACCGATCTAAAATCTAAGGATCCTAGTAATCCTACTTTGAATAAGCTGAGGAGTATTAAAGAAATAAATGGAGGACTTATCATCATTAATAATTTGACCTAAAGCTTTCAAATAGATATCTAAAGCTCTCCTGAAGTTCACTACCTCACTAATTCTAGCCATGCCCATCAACCTAATGTCATCCACAAAATAAAGATGAGAGTAGGAAGGAAGATTATTGTTCCAAATCCAACCTTGGATAAAACCTTGCCTCACCTAAGATTTTATAAATCTTCCAAGACCCTGTGCCATGATAATGAATAAAAAAGGAGATAAAGGGTCCCCTTTCCAGAGTCTCCGAGAAGCACTAAACAATTCTGAAGGTTCCCCATTAATGAGAACTGGGAAGGAGGATGAGGTCACACAGCTAAGAACCCAATTCACCCACTCCTCATTAGAACCAAAATCCAAGAGAATTTTCTGTAAGAACTCCCAGCTCACCCAATTATAAGCTTTAGCCATGTCAAGTTTAATAAACGTAGCCTTCTCCTTAGAGGTAGCCATAGAGTGAATAGCCTCCATTGCTATCACAACCCCATCCAAAATTTGTCTTCCTTCAACAAAACCACCCTACTCAGCAGAGATCAAAGTACCAAGGAGTGGTTTGAGTCTCTCAACAATCAATTTGGTGATTATCTTATAAACAACATTACATAATGCAATAGGCCTGAATTGAACCAATCGATTAGCCCCCTCCTTCTTAGGTATGAGAGCCAAGAAAGTAGAATTCAAAGACTTAAGCATCCATTTGTTCCTATGTGATTCTTGAACCACATCTAGGAGATCAAACTTTATTATTTCTAGGAATTCTTGAAAAAACTCAATTGAAAACCCATATGGGCCAGGAGCCTTACCTCTTTTCATAGTAAACACAACTTTCTCCAATTCAGCTAACAAGATAGGACTTAAGAGAGCCCCATTTGTCTCAGCATAGACTAGGTGGGGGATACAATCCAAGATGGCCCTCTCCTTGGCCCTAGCTACAAGATCCTCCCTAGTAAAAAGATTAGAAAAATAATTGACAGCTTCCCTCAAAATTTCTTCTTAGGAAGAGAGTTGAGCCCCTTCAGTCAAAACAAGAGAGGAGATAGAATTCCCCTGCCTTTGAGCCTTAATTGAGTTATGAAAGAATGTAGTGTTCCTATCCCCCTCCTAAAGCCAATCAACATGATATTTCTGCTTCCATAAAATCTCCTCCCGAAGCTCCCACTCTTCTAGTCCCTTAAGAGCCGAGGACTCAGATTTACTCATATCAGAGGTCAACCCTTGGTTCTAAATCTAACAAGTAATATTATCCAACTTGGACTGAGCAACTACCTTCTGAGCATGCAGGTTCCCAAAACATTGTTTATTCCATCTCTTAAGCCTGTACTTCACATGTTGAAGCCTGTTACTAAAAGTAAACATGGCCATCCCATGGGAAGGCATCCCCTCATACCACCATTCCAACATAAGGTCATGTAGAGACTGGTCTCTTAACCACATCAACTAAAATTTGAAAGAAGGATTTTTGGTGACTCCATATGAGGTGACAGAGAGCTTGATAGGCTAGTGGTCAGAGCCCCTCCAATCAAGAATTTCTAAGCTAGTGGTCCACCTACTGTTCATCCAATAGCAAGAAACCAAAAATCTATCAAGCCTTTCTGAGATAGCCTCAACACCACATCTCTGATTATTCCATGTAAAGACACCATTGGTTGGCTTCACATCAATGAGATTCAAGGAACCAATCATATCCCTGAGAAGATTTGAAGAAGGGTCCAGCTTGACTAACCCCCCTCATTTTTCATCCAAACTAGTAACAACATTAAAAAGCCCAGCCATAATCCATGGGAGAAAAGGGTCCAGGGACTGGATGAATCTGATATTACCCCATAAATGTGACTTACTTGAAAACTTAGTAGGAGCATAAATATTGGATAAAAGGCGCCTTTCTCCAGTCTCAAAACTAGAGGCAACCAGAGAAATGGAGGACTGCCTAGAAATCCACCATAAGGGGGAAACTTTCCTCAGGTTTTAGAAGCAAGCCATCCCCCTCCCAAACTATTCAAAGCACCCACCCCCTACCAAGAGCCCTGGGCCAGATACATGAAGCACAATTAGCCAAACCATCCATTGTAAGCTTGGTTTCTTGAATAAAGACCACATTAGGAGATTGAGACTCAATTAATCTATGAACAACCTTTTGTTTGGGGATGTTGTTCAACCCTTGTACATTCCATGATAAAAAAATCATTTATGGGGGTGGGAGAAGTGGGAATCAATGGGTTTCACAAACCCAGACTCAACCAAAGTATCACCCATAATCTTAACCTTCTCTTGATCAGTCCTCCTACCACTCTTTGACGGTTTATCTAAAGGCCCCTTTTTAAAGGATTTCTATTGTAACCCTAATACATGAGAAGCTTTATTACCCTTCATAGAATTTGAGGTCCTCTTAGGAGCAAGGGGATCAGGAGCCAACACAACTAAACTCTTTGGACCTTGTGACCCCTGGAAATCTACAATATCCTAAACTTAAGGAGGAAAATCTATAGCCATCTATCCAACTTGCTGGTCCCCTAAAGATAAAATCTAATCCTCCTTTGCATCTTCATCCTAAACTTCATGCTAACCTTTAGCCCCAAAAGAGAGCTCAACTGGAGTACCTTCCTCTTGGACCAAGTCACCAAGAGCATCAAACTTGTTAAAGGTGTCATCATTCTGTCTATCCATCCAAGTTCTCTTCTTACCTTTTCCTTTGTTACCAGACTTAACCAGAATAAATCCCTCCTTATCTATAGATCAGACAAAGGAGCCTTCCCCTTGTCCTCCCTAGGAGGTCCAGGGGCATCCAAGGGGGAAGACTTATTTTTGGGACATCTGCAATGTAAATGACCATATTCATGGATAATTCTGCATCTAAATGGTAGGGTCTTGAAATCCAACAATTTGATCCAAGAAGATGATCCCATGAAAATCTCCATAGAATCTAGTAACGAATTATTTAAATCAACTTCTACACAAATACGGGCAAAAGAAATTACGTTACGATCTTGAGTTTGTGTAGCCGAACCCACAGGTTTTCCAAGAAGCAAAGAGATTGAGTGAAGAATATCTTCCCTCCAGAATTCCAAAGGAAGCCTCAACAAGAAAACCCACATAGGAACTCATGAGGGGATCTCCTCAGCAGAGTTGAAGCCCATGTGCCAAGGCTAGATGAAGAGCCCCACCTAGTTAAAGAAATAAGGGCCTCCCTCAAATTCTTTATTCCTGTCTGACATGATTGAAAAGATAACTAGAAAAAAGTTATTAGCTGCTAACAGAATCTCCATATCTCCTTCTGGGTTCCAAACCCGATGTGCCCAAGATTCCAACATAGGAAAAGAAAGGTGAAGGCCCATAAATTTACAAAAAAAGAGCATGATTGCACCAGTATTTAACATCCTCACAGACTTGCTCATGTTGAATAACCAAAACTAGCCGATCCTCGGATCCCTCCAAAAATCCGTTTATTTTTTTTATTCAAAACATCCCTTTTGAAAAGGAAACACCTTCCCTAGATTGGGATTTACCTATTTGTTCCTTATCACTGACATGCATCAAATAAGATGGCTCTACCATCTCCATATCTCTAAAGGAAACTTGAGAAGAGGCTATACCTTGATTCTCCATGCACCAATGAACCAAGACTCAACAAAAAGGAGAGAGAGATGGGGCAGGAGACCCACAATCTCATAACACCTCAAGCCTCCTATTGAGGACACACCAAAGGTGGATATCAGGCAAAAAATGCCCACCCACGGGCCAGAAAATGATTGAAACCCATGTCTAACCAACACAAGACCTTGCCAACAAACCAACGCCCCCTCGAAAGCAACAAAGAAGCTCAAAAATTGAAGAAGAGGTCAAGTTATATAGAGAGCCAAGGATGAATTAGATTGTGGACTATGTTGCTCAAGATGACATTAACTACTTTTTTTATGTAGATTTAGGAAGTTTTAGAATAGAGCCTTCCCAACTTGAATTAGCAAAGACTAACTTAATTGATCAACATGTTTCCAAGAATGAGCATGGTGTATGGCATATGTATTTTGATGGAGCATGTAGTCATGAAGGCAACAGAGATGGGGTAGTTTTTATTTCACCTAAAGGTATCACATTCAAATATTCATTCTTTCTAACTTTCAAGTGTACAAAAAATATAGCATAGTATGAAGCCCTGCTAATTGGTTTGAGTATGGTTGTTAAACACAAGATCAAACTACTAACTATTCTTTGAGACTTTGATCTGATCATTTTGCAGGTTAGGTCAAAATATGCTACAAAAAATAGAAGGTTAAAACAATATAAAAGTGATATGTGGGATACAATTGAATTGTTTGACACTTTTACCATTGAATGGATAGATAGGTCTAAGAACTTGATGGCAGATTTTCTAGCCAATGTATCCCTAAAAAGAGATGATATCAACTTGGCTAGAGTATCTCAAGTTGAATTCAAAACAAGGCCTTCTATCCCTAATAATTTCTATAGGTGGAAGGTTTTCAATGATGACACTAATCTCATAAAGTTTCTCCATTGCATAGACTAGTATGTAGCTTAGGAGATTGGCTTTAATGCATTTGTTGAGAAAATAGATGGAAAACAACATGTATTTGGAAAAGAATATTTTTAGATTAAGACCAATAAACTTACCAAAGGACTTGTGGCAGTAGAAAGGGTATTTGATGGAAATGATCATTCTCTCATGAAGTAGACACAAGTAAAGAGAGAAGATGTTGAAGAAATCAATCTGCGAACTGAGTTAGCACAAAAAAGAGTTTACATTGGAAAGAAGATAAGTCCAATAATCAGGAAAATGTTGATTTCATTGTTGACAAAATACAAGCATGTCTTTGGTTAGTCTTATGAGGATCTCAAATCATACAAAAAAGATCTTTTCCAACATGAGATTCTAATAAAACCAGGTGCAAAACCATTCAGACAAAAACAAAGATCCATCAACCCAAGTTTGGAGCCTAAAATGGAAGAGGAGTTGGGAAAACTTAGATATGGAGGAATTATCAAGCTCATTAGACATTCAACATGGGTCTCAAACTTGGTCCCAGTAAGAAAGAAAATTGGGGACATTAGACTATGTGTAGATTTCAGAAATTTAAATGTTGCCTTCCTTAAATATAATTACCCACTCCCAAATATGGAAGTCATATTACAAAAAGTAATAGGATGTGAGTTGTTGACAATGATGGATGGATTTTCTAGGTATAATCATGTCAAAGTTAAATATTCTCAACAATACAAGACAACTTTTACTATGACATGGGGGACATATGTCTATGTGAGAATTCCATTCGATCTCACAAATGCAAGAGCAACTATCCAGAGAGTCATGGGTGTGGCATTTGCTGATTTAGTCAATTCTATAATGGTATTGTACCAAGATGACCTCACTACTTATTCCAAAAGGGAAAAAGACCATATAGAACACTTGGAGAAAATATTCATCAGGGATTTGGAATATGGTATCAGTCTCAACCCTAATAAATGTCATTTTGTTGTCATAGAGGGTAAGCTTTTGGGGCATATTGTATCAAAAGAAGGAATTAGAATAGACACTGAAAGAGTAGAAGCCATAGAAAAAATCCCCATTCCCAAAACTCTCAAATCCATTCAATCATTTTTTGGAAAAACTAACTTAGTTAGGAGATTTGTGTCAAATTTTTCTGAGATCATTAAACCTATATCCAAAATGCTAAAGAAAGGAGAAATAATAGATTGGACTGTAGAAGCCTTGGAAGCCTTTCTATCCATCAAGAAAGCCATCAAAGAAGCCCCTATTCTAAAATCACCTAATTTTTCTCAACCTTTCCAAATATTTTCATTTTCTTCATTCCACACCATAGCAGTTGTTATGTTACAAAAGAATGATGAAGGGTATGAGAAACCTATATCCTTCTTTAGAAAATCATTGTACGGGTCAGAATTAAAATATGGTATTATGGAGAAACAAGCCTATGCATTGGTCAAAGAAACAAAAGCTTTCAAACCATACTTAGTTGGAGCCAAAGTAATTACATATGTACCACATGCAATTGTGAAAGATATCTTGGTACAAACGAAGGTGACAAGGAAGAGGTGTAGATGGATCAATAAAATCCAAGCATTCAATATGGAAATTCAGATTACAAAGTTAGTAAGGGAATAGGGCCTAGTAAAACTAATGGCAGAAGCAAACATTAAAGCTAACCAAATTTGTAATGTGGAGAATGAGGATGGTACAATTGCAAGCATTGAACATACTCCTTGGTACACAAACATAGTGCATTATCTTAGACACATGAAATGCCCTAAAGGATTGAATGATAATCAAAAGAGAACTCTAAAGATGCAAGCATCCAAGTATGTATTCATACAAGATGATTTGTTTTGGAAAAATAGGGATGGAGTGCTATTATTGTGTCTAGATAAATCATGGGTAGAACGAGTCTTGAGGGAGATGCATGGAGGAGTGTGTGAAGGTCATTATTTTTCCAAAACTACTAAACATAAGATTCTCAAGGAAATCTATTACTAGCCTAAGTTTTTTAATGACTCATTTACATAAGTAAGGAGGTGTGATGCTTGTCAAAAATTCTTAGGAAAGATGAAATGTCAAGGAGCCCTACTGCTTAGACCCTTACAAATAGAAGCCCCTTTCCATCAATGGAGGATAAATTTTATTGTGGAAATACAAGAAAATTCAAGTGGAGGACATAAATGGATATCAGTGGCAACTGATTATTTCACTAAATGGGTGAAAGAAATCCCAACTAAACAAGCAACAAGCAAGGTGATAATATTTTTTTTGATGGAGAGTATCATAACTATATTTGGCACACCAATAAGGTTTATCACAGATAATGGGATGTGTTTTAGATCTGATGAATTCAAAAATTTCTGCAACACATATGCCATTACTATTTCTTATATTGCCCCTTACCACCCATAAGAAAATGGTCAGGTAGAATCCAATAATAAAAGTATTCTGAAAAATCATAAGGATGTTAGATGGAAACGAGAAGGCATGGGACTCAAACTTGAGAATGGCTGTGTGGGAAAATAGGATTACTATTAAGAAAGCGATTGGAAAGTCTCCATTTGAACTAGTATATGGAACACAATCCAGGATGCCATTGCAAAACCTTTTACTAGTTTATAATTTCATCCTTTAGGAAGACTTAGATATTCTAGAACCAATGGAGGAAAGGTTGGAGCAACTTGTAGAACTTGATGAAATAAGGAGAATGGCCCAAAAGAAAAATGTGAAATTGTAATCACAAATGAAATATCTTTTTGATAAGAAAGCCAAAGATAGAAAATTCTAGGTGAATGATTTGGTACTAATGTGGAATGCTAGATGTAAACAAAAGGGAAAGAATGGAAAGTTTGAAGCCTTGTGGCTAGGTCCCTTTTTTATCATTGGAAAAGGAGGGGAGGACTCTAATTATTTACAAAGCATGTCAGGTGAAGAACAAGAATTTCCAGTACATGGGCAATTTCTAAAGCACTTCTTTTCTTGAAGAACAATAGAGGATTAAGGATTTCTAGTGAATGGACAATTCTTGACAAACCTCTTAAAAATAATCTCTTTCCATGCAAAGTAGTGTAGGAAATCAAAAAGGGACAAGGACTTTCCAGTACATGGACAATCCTAGAATTCCCTCACTAAAAAAAAAATTCTTTCCATGTACAGTATTGTAGGATCATTTCCATTTCCATCATTTTTCACCTCCATATCCATCTTCATTCCATCCTTGCCACATTTTTATTTTTCATATCCTCTAAAAACTTGGTCTGCACTTAGGGATATTGTAAATTCTTGTAGTGATTGGTAAATAACTCATCCCCAACTGAAGCCACTATTGGAAGCAAAATTTTCATAAAAATTCTAAGGAATTTATCAATTAAAATTCAAAATTCCTAATATAATTTCATAAAAAGTCACATTATTGCCATCCATAAAGTTAGTTTTTCCCTTTACCATGATACTGCTACCATATTGGCCATCCCTCATAACCAAAAAATCATACCTCTCTATTGTATCTCATTACCAAGCAACTCATGGTATGATGGTAAAAGGAGCCACTACTATACATTGTAATGTTCACCCTTTACTGCTATACCTCAGGGAGTCAAGACATAGTCCACGGTAGAGTGGTATACTATACACTACTAAGAAGACACCGTGGTATCATAGGGGAGTGAAAAGTGACATGAGGTAGTGCGGTAAATTAGTTGTTGGGTCATTGAAAGCATGCCAATCACATCAGTCGACATCAAAATACAAAATTGAGCTTGATACAAATATTTGAATTGTGTTAATTTATGAGCCAGGAGTAAATGCATCTTGGTGTTAAAATACACAAAATAAGTTAGGATTTTTCATTCAGTATAGTTGAAACCAAGTTGTAGACGAGCTCAAATTGTAGGGGTAAAGGGGATTCTTTGAAGTGAGTTTTATTCCTAGGTAAGTTTTGCTCATATTTTGTGAATTTCATAAAATGTCACTAAAGAAGAGTGAAGTAGGAATTAAAAAGGACAAGGTTAAAACTAGTAAACCATCATTGTAATCCCTGTTGCTTTCCTTGTTGCCTGGTTCAATAGTCAAGGGACCTAAGAAATTTTTTAGACACTTAGTTTAAGGTTGTAGGGACCCCATTATACCTCAGTTGGGTTGGAACCTTTATTGGTACTTCTACCAAAAAAGGAATTCCAAGGTTCTAGCATCAAACCCATGGACCCTAGATTTGGCTAAGTTAATTATCCCTAATGTTTTCATTGATATTGAGCTAATCAAAGCCATTGCTAGTTGCCATCATGCCCCAACCAAAAATATTAGGGTTCTAAATGGTAGGTGCTTAGTTGATGGTATAAGAGATGCCATCATAAAGTGTTTTAACTTGAATAAACAAGCTGTAACAAAGGTGAATTTAGTGAAACTGGAGTAGGATTATAAGAGGTTGAGAAGAACATATTGAAGTGATGAGCTCCCCCTACACATGAAGAGGGCTAACAATAATAGAATACTTCCCATCCCTTCCTCTAAAATGAAGCCTTTCCCAGTTTTACAATTTTAGGTTTATTTCAAAAACACATATCATGCATTGTGTCAAGTCTTGGGGATACATGCAGAAGAACATATGCCAGTGTGATTGATGAGAATTGCCATGATAATTCAACATTCTAAGTCAAATGTAGAATATAATTTTGCATCTATAATTGAGGAAGAAATACATGAGGGTTTTCTGCAAGTTAAGGAGGATAAGGCACCCATTTCCTTTAGGAAATATTCTTTGTTGTGTCATTTAATCCTATATTAGAATGAAATAAAGTGGACTAAAAGAATGATATTCTATATGCAAGATAGTGGAGTAAGACTCCTTGTGCAGAATTGGTGTTATATCTAGGATAACAGATGTATAGAATGTGATTTTATAGTATTTTGAGATGATTTTTCTGTTAGATTGATATATTCCCTTGGTTACCCAATTCCAAGGTTACTTGAATCATTGATGAAAGTAATGAGGTCTATACAGTATAAGCTAGACCATGGTTGTACTCATAATTATGCTGATTTGTTCCTTTTGCCACAACACACCATTATCAGAGTATACGAAGGCAACCAAGAACCACATATCTTCCCCAAGTTTGTATCTACAAGGCTATGTTTTCTAGAATTCATGTGGTAGATGCTTTGGATGGAACATGATTTGATGAGGAATCAACAAAAAGGAACATTTTTGCCTGATTTGATAGTATTTGAAGAATAGGCCATTGGATCTGATATGATGGAAGAATTGCAGAGGTTCATGAGGGTTAACTATCCCCCCAAATCTGGAAAGGAGAAAGTGTGTGACCGAGAGGGTCATATCAATATGATCAGAAGAATCTTGTTGACATAGAGGGCCATATCACATGAATTTGACCCTAAGGAGGATGTTATAAGAAATTTGGTGCATTTTGTTGATGTACTGGAGACTGGAAAAAGGTGGATAACAATGATGAAGTAGGAAAATTAGAATAAGGAGAAGGATAGAATTTTCTAAGGATTTTTCACTGATGAATCTAACCTCCTGAAAAGGATGTAGATGATCCTTGATAAATTTGATGAGTTATACAAAATTGTCCAAGATGAGGGGTTGATTCCACTCCCCACACCTCACCAACCACCACATGAGGCATCCAAATCATAGAAACCACCCCCATCACCTACACATCCATCCCCTCCATCTCCTACTCATGAACCATAAGCTAAAAAATAGAAGATTGAGCCATTTGTTGAAAATGACTCAAGTGATGATAAAAAAGAAGAAGCAATCATAGCTCTAACTGAAATGGAGGATGTAGTAGAACAACATAGAAGTCAAAATCCTCATGATCCCAAGATTAGGATTTTACAGGAGGGAGTTGATGAAATTCAAGAAGATGAGATGGTAGTAGCTCCTCTCTAAGGTTTATGGAAGATGATAGTTTTATCCATACCAATGAATTTAAGGACTTTTGGATTAAAATCAAGATGAAACAATTTGATGATAGATTGAAAATCAATCTTATCAGAGCTAATGAATCAAAATAGACTGAGATCTAGGCTCAGAAATTTGTAGAGTTAAATGTTGATAGAATTAATGTCACCCCCCAGGAGGCAAGAGAAATGGTATTAAAAAGTGATTTGTTAATTATGTCAAGGATGGAGCTATCTAACTCCTACATAAGTTGCCACTATCATCTTGCATTATGCGATGTTAACTAAGGATGTAGTTGAAAATATGGAGAAAAGGTATGAGAAAAGATTGAAATTGTTGAATGATGAGGTGAATAAGTTGCTTATCAAAAATATAAAGTTAAAAAAACAATTGTAATAGGCCACCATAGTGAGAGGGGATGAATTAATTATCTATCACTCACTTGTCCAAGCAGAGGATCCACAGATACAACAAATGAAAGATGAAATTGATAAATTAAAGAAACATAAAATGGAGGATGTCAAGAAAAATATCATGGAGATTTTGAGGAAGCTTTTAGAACATAGATTCAGGATATTGAAGGAAAAGATAAATGGATTACATGAAAGCTTCAACAATTTGATTAAATATTTAGAGAAAATAAATGCTAACTCCCCTAACCTTGAAGAGCTCCAGAAGAGATGGCAACAAAATTATCACATACTGACTACTCTATTCAAAGCTACAAATAGGGATCTAGATGCCCCATGAAGGTTCAAACCTACACAAGAAATGGTGAAGGGTTTGATTGATGAGTACAAGTATTTGGTGGATATAAGTAAGGAAGTGGAAAGTAGGAGAAGTGCATTTGACTTGATTAAATATATCTTCAGCCCAATCAATATTTTAAAATGACAATTAGATAAAAGGTATGGATGAATGGAGAGAAAATTTTGATCAGATGATTCCTAAATGCTTGACACATATACTAGATAATGGAGAGATCAATCTCAAAAAATTTCATTCTTTAATTGACGAGATCATCATGTTGGACAATTTATACACAAAGTTCATGGTGGATGTCAGAAACCTCCTGGATAATAGATGGAAAATTCACCTTACAAATTTTGCAGTTGCACAAGAATTCAAATGGCCAAGTGATCTAACAATCAATAAGTGGAAGACAATTTTTTGGGCTCTAATGAAGATTGATTAGGTGCATCACAAAGAGGAAATATGATATAGTAAAAGATTTGAACAAGTCTTAGGTGACCACGTGCTTTTCCTCGAAGATTAATAGACTAATATGCATGTTATGATTAGTTTTACTTAGTTGTGTTTAATTTCAAATTTATCTTTTGTTATCAAAAGATATGTCCTTTGGTCTGAAGCTTGTTGCCTCTCATATAAATAAAAGAGACCAAGACAAAAATAAATCATTAGATTAGGTATAGGATAAAGAAATAGATGAATAGGGATAGATAGATAACAAAAGGCTGTCATAATGCTTACATTTCAAAAGACCTTGTTGCAAACACCATTTTGAAGAAGTTTCTTTGATTTTGTGGTGTCAAAATTGGTATCAATTGTTTGTTGAATTAATTAAAAATATTATCTATTTGTCTCAAGGGTTGACATTTATTTATTATTTAAATTGATATATCAAGGATATTTTCAATTTATCAAGGCACATCTATTGTTCTTGTGTGGTTTAGTTAATTGACTTCTTCAAGGAAGGATTAAATTCTTTTAATTAATCATAGTAATCTAGAAAAGGTCATTTGGATCAATAAGAAGAACTTGGTAATTGCATCTTTGCATGTTTATACAAGTTATAAACCAATATTAGTGTGCCAAATAGTTAGCATTACTACCAAATACAAGCCACTCATCTTAGACTTTCATTTGACTCCATATATGCAACAAGGCATTGGTCTTACTTATTTCATCATTTAGTTTTATCACATTTATTCTCAAAACCTCACATCTGTTAATTGAACATATTTATAGATTTTTCCTTGATATTGCTTATACAAATTACACCAAATTAAGTCTACATCTCTCCACTCTTAGTTTCTATTGTGGATAGATTGTTTAAGTAGGAAGCACACAATTTAAGTTTGCCTCATTTACATAGGTACACCCAACTAGGTCTGGTAGAGCCTGAAGAGTAGAAGGTTCAAATACACCATTTTTCCTTGTTCGTTAACCTAAAACATACCAAGAGCTTGGAAACCTCTTGTGGTTTCTAGCCAGTGTTTTTGAGAACTAACAAACTTTTTGACCACCTTTCAACACCTAATTGCTTGATAAATCTACATACACAAGTCTGCAAACACACATGCAAAAGGGGAAGAATGGTTAAGGGTTAGGATATAGGTATTTTCCTTGGTCAAATTCCACTTTGATAATCAAACCCTTAATGATGAAATGAAATGGAATGAACAAGGAAAGATGAATAAACAACATGTAAATTTCCTAAACTCACCTCAACCTTGTTGAAGAAATCTAAAGATATTTCAATGGCTATTCTAAGATACTTGATTGATGCTTTATTGAATGATGCAAAGTGCCTGAATTCTTGAATGAATGAGTGAATTAGAGAACTTGATGAATGGGGGTTAAAATGGATGTAGAAACACTTATTTATACACTCTTATGCCTTAGTAACCTAATGATACCTCCTCATAGCCTGACATCAAGTAATTTTAAATAAAAACCTGAAAGGAAATTTGAAATTTTTTGAATTTGGAGCCAAGAGGGACTCCTTCACCACCCATGGCGAATGGGTTCCACCTTGGACCTGAAAGTGGGTGTTGGGAATTAAGTCACACTTAATGTTATTTATTTGGTTTACATTCAAAAATACACTTAATTTAGCCTTATAAGGCCATAAAGGGGTGAAAGAAAGCATAAGAAAGGTGTAAATAGTGAAATCAAGCCTAGAAAAGCGTGAAATCTTGTTACAAGACTTTACAACACTTTGAAATAGGACTTGATAAGTGATGAAAAGGTGATTTTTAGGTGAATTGTAATTAATAGAATCTAGAAAAGTGTATAAATGTTTTACAACACTTCACAACACCTTTAAAAGATGCCATAATTTGAATTTTAATGATCTAATGTGAATTTTCAAGTCACATTACATCAATAAATCAAAGAAAAATGGATCAAGCATTGTGAAGAAATGCCTAAAAGACCATAAAATTTTTAAGGGCCCATTTTTCTATGGCACATTTAGGCCCTACTTTAGTGAGAGGATGAACTTGCATCAAACTCACACTAAAGTAGCCATGCATATCGAGAGGGATCCTAATGTACACATGTTAGAAAGATTAAATGACAATGATCAAGATGGATGATCAAGCCCCTAGGATGCAAATCCCATGGAAAAATAAACATAAGAACAAAGGAACACACGTGTTAAGAAAAAGGGACAATCAAATTAATCTTTGATTGTCTATCCAACTAGTTGTGGATTATATCTACGATGCTTATGAGAAAAATAAAATGCATACTCACTATGGGGTGACAAAACTCATGGTGGTCTATTGGGTGAGAAGTCCCAAAAAGGTGAAGTACATACGCTATTTAGTATGCACTTCCAAACACATAGGTGGATATGGGGAAAGTCGTGCTACTGGATGGGCTTGCCACTCAACCATATCAAAGTTATACATCCTGATAACTTTAACAAGGCATCACAAAGAAAAATGTCACTTTTTTCTTCACAAGACAAGCAAAGCTTCATATGCTTAGAACTCACGAGCAAAGAAGAAGGTACCACAAGTATGGAAGGTGGTAAAAATACAAAATATAAAAATGTAAAAGTGTAAAATGGAAAAATATGTTCAAAGGAGTCTTGTTACATTCATGCAAGGTCTATCACTTAGGGAACATTGTCTAATGTCTCCAAGAGAGGACCAATCAAAGAATAAAATATTCATAAATTAGGGGATGCAGTGTGTCACATCAGGCCACCAAGAGGAATGTAATATACTAAGATAGATCACACTTATGAAGGACATCACACCCAATGTCATCTACAAAGTGAGAAACACCTCATATGAACAATAAGGCTACACTAAGAACCAAGAATGAAAAATGAATTGATGGTAATGTATGCCCCTCACTATTTTGTGAGAAATTACTTTAAAGTAGCAAAGGAAAGAAAATGGAAAAAGAAAATAAGACATTATAGCCAACTTGGAAAGCCCTATGCCAAGTCATATGTTTCAAGTAAGGTTGTTTCATGTAAGAAAAAAAGAAAGCACAAGAAAAGGGATTTACCCCTAAAAAAGAACACACCAAACACATAAGGGATCTATGGATTTGGGGTGAGTATGTTTGTTGCTGCAATGTTTCTTAATAAAGAGCTTAGAACTATCATCATTCCCCAAAGAACATAGAGCTTGAAGAATAACACAAAGAGAGAAAAAATGAAAGAAAAATAAAGTTTTTTTTGGGTCAACATGGAAGAGACATTGTGGCCTCAACACTTTGCATCATCCCCAAAAGGAAAGAACAAGCTAAAATAAAATGAAAAGGAAAAAGAAAAGGAAAGGATTTTGGGTCAACATGAAAGAGACATTTTAGTCTCAATGCCTTGCATCATCCCCAAAAGGAAAAACACAAGAAATGAAAAAGTGAAAAGGAAAAGGAACCATTTGGGTCAACATGGAAGAGACATAGGGTGTCTCAATGCTTTGCATCATCCCCAAAAGGAAAACACAAAACAAGGTGAAAAGGAAATTAAAAGCGTATGGCATATAGAAGAATAGAGGTACAAATAGAGGAAGTGTACAAAGAGAGAGATAACACCAAACACATGTTATGGGGAACACAATACACACATAAAAGAAAAATGGAAAGGGATGAGTAATGCAAAAGTAAGTCAACTATTAACCAAGTTATTGACTTCACAATCTTAAGCAATATAAGTGGAAGATGAATAACATGATTAAGAGACAAAGACAAATGCATTACAAGGATAAGGCTAACAACTTCTTGTCCCCACTGAGCGTAGGGAAAGAATGAGTTGAGGTGGGTGATGGAAAAGGATCATGCAATAGGGATAATAGAAAATTCTACAACTATGGCATGATAAAGGAATTTAATTTTTATGGGATGATTGGAAAGCAATCGGTATCAATAAGTGATACTTGTCCAGTATGTCCTTCAATGTCCGACATTCTTTAGTTTGATGTCCAAGAATATGATGATATTTGCAATATGATATGTTAAAATCTTTAGGATTGATGACCAACCTACACTAGTATAATTTGGAAAATAAATGACTATGTGACTAAAACTTTTAGTCATGTGACTAACACTAGTAGTATTAGGAAAATAAATAACTAATATTAGACAAATAAAAATGAATAAATAAATGATTTCAAAATAAATAACTAAAAAAAATTGCTCATTATTAAAATGTTGGCCGTAATTTTTATTTTAATAAACATACTCTAAAACCTTCACCAAGACCTTATTTTCTATCGTATCCCACCATAATTAATAATAAAGTATTACAAATAAAATTACTAATAAATATTTTTTGTGGAAGAATTTTTTTTTTGTGGTGTCATCATATGAACATCAAAGTTTCTTCTAAATTGAATGCCTAACTCCTCAAAGGGCCCAACTATGTAGTGTGGAAGATAAATATTCATATAATTCTCAAATATATACTAAGCTACTTATAAGTTTATATACTCTACATTTACCAAAGTAAAATAATGATATTACAAATAGTTTACAAGTATGATTATATAAATTAGTTAAATTATAATAGAACAGATAAAGATGGAGATAAAAAAATAAAGAGATAGAGACAAAGAATTGTAGAGGTAGAGATATAAAGAGGAATATAGATCTAGATGCAGAGAAAGATTGAAAGAGAAAGGAATAGAAAAGAGAGAGATAATACAAGAGAGATAGAAATATAAGAGATATAAAGGGAAAGAGAGATAGGGAAGAGAAAAACTAACTTTTGATTACTTGTTTCATGCCAAAAATCCAAGAATGGTATGTGTCCTTGGGGAGTTATGCTCAAGGTAGGATGATGTTTGATATAGATAGAAAAACTTATAGAGAGAGAAAGACATAAAAGAGAGAGGGAGATAGAGACAAGATATAGAGAGAGAAAGACATAAAATGGAGAGGGAGATATAGATAATATATAGAGAGGGGGATAGAGAAATTAAATTGAACTCCTGTGATAAATTTACTATTATAAATATATAATTTTGTCTAATGAAAAATTATATTTAAAATATATATTTATTGAGTGAATGCTAATTGAGACCTTTGTTACATAAACAACATCATTTGCTAAATGACCTACCAATTTACCTCATGTACTACACACATGCCTGAAAAAATACACCAAAATTTTCTCTAATTAACCTTTCATACCTCTTTGACATATGTATTGCACATCAAGGTGCAATTGCTAGTAATATATATATATATATATATCACATGTCAAAATGTTTTCATTATTAAAATATTTTCCATAATTTTCATTAAATATATCAAGATTCCACAATCCATCCTGTTGTTACGGTAAATTTTCTAGATTTGATTGTGTTTTTGTTTTTCTTCAACGTTTTGAATCACCCTCCATGATTCATCATTAGGATAAGAGAGAGCTAAAGAGAAAAATGAATTGTTGCATACCAAGACAAGCTAAAAAGAGAGAGGGATGAGAGAAGGAAGGAAGACCAAAGTTTGAGGTCAAGGGATGACAAGACCAAAGAGGATAGAAAGAGAAAAGGAAAATGAAAGAAAGATGAAAAAAATAAAATAAGATTAAAAGGCGAAGAACAAACTAAGAGAAACAAAAAGGAAATAAAGTCCACAAAACTATAGTAAGAAAAGAATCCTATAGAATAATAAAAATGAAATTATTAATAAAAAGAATAAAAGAGGAGAGCGTAATAATACAATTAAAGACACAATTGCAACAAAATCAAAAAATCAAAAAATTAAAATGAATAAATAAACAGAGAGACTCACAAAGTAAATACCTTGAAAAAGAAAATTAAAAAAAAAGGACAAGACAATAACAAGTACAATATTAAAAAGCTTAAAGAATTGAAATAGAAGAGTAAAACCAAAATTTACCAATTAAATCTAAACCTTAAGAATTCAAGAGAAAAATGAATAAAAAAGAGATAAAAAAGACACAAGCACCAAATTATAAAAAATAATGAAAAACATAAGAGAACCTAAAAAACTAAAACCCAAAAACCTTGAAAAACAAAAAAATAAGCAAAAGGAAGAGAAAAAAATAAAAGATAAGAATAAGCAACCAAATAATATAAGATGAAAAAGGGAAAAAAAAATTATTATAAGCATTATTTTCATTTTAATAAATATACTCTAAAACCTTCATCAAGAATTTTCAATTGTAGCCCGCCAAAATGGAGAAGTGAGTCAAAACTTTTTTTTCAGGCATAGCCCACTAAAATGGAGAAGTGAATGACAAAACCTTATTTTCAAGGTACCCCACCAAAATGGAGAAGTGAAAGCGCGATGCCTAATTTTGGATTGCAACCTTTGCCCATTTTTGTGCATCAAACATGATTTGTGCAGAATCTTGTGTCAAGTGACTTTCCATGGTTTTAGTTAATTTTACTTTTCAAATTTGTAGGTGGTCAGGCCATATGATCCATTCCTTTTCATATTTCCTAGAACTACACTTCAAGCTTGGTTATCTTGTAGATGGAGCATGTTCATCATGGTTTTCAAGTGTTTGTAATGAATTTGGTTTTCATCTACTTCTACTTGTCCATATGCTTCTTTTATCTGTCCTTACATTTTTATTCAATCTTTATGATAGATTTGCATTCTATTGGAATGATACATTAATATTTTCCCTTCACTATGGAAATTCTTTCCTTAACCTTTTAACTTTTTTTTTGGATCTCTTGAATTTGTAGCTACTTGGTACCATTTAGAAGATACATTCTATCAATTAATCATATCAAAACATAAAATTTCAACAGTAAACTATGCAAACTCCTACTATATGTTGGTAAATGAGTATCATCATACTTCATTTTAACTGAGGAAATTCATCTTGTCGGTCAAGATTTATACATAACCAATTAAAATATTTTGTATAGTTTGAACTTTGCCCTGCTTTTGTTTACGTAGTCCATTAGATTGAAAGAGTCCTCTATACCTCAGGGTTAGAATTTCATCCTCATCACTTGCTTGAGTTGACTTAGTGTCATCAGGAAACAAGTTAATTGTTCTCTAGATATAGTTAATTTTTTTCCATGTTAAGGATTTACTATATATCCTCAATTATGTAAAGCATATTATGTGCATGTTGATGTATCCTCAAAATTTATAATATCCTAATTTTTAGGATCTATCGAAACTACCAAATTGATGCATGATGAGTTTGGTTTTTAAGCTAAAGGAACATAAAGGTATATTAATTTAGGTAGTATTTGGAATTTGGCTAATGTTGTGCTTGTAGATGTTGTATTGTGATGCAATTCATGGGCTGAAATAGTCTCAACAACTCAAATTAAACAAGACCCAATCACCTTTAAGGCCTTGTGACCTTATTTCCTTAGATTTAACCTTTTAGGCCTATAGGCCTAGTAGCCCTCCAAACAATGTTTTTAGGCTCTAACTCCTCAAGATCAACACAAACCCACAAACCAATTAAATTGTTTTAGATTCCTTTTATCTCACTTCAACATGTACCTCAAGATCTCAAGAAACTCTTTGGAACTAGGCCCTCAAACTAGGGCTTTTCTACTGCTACCAAGGGAAAATTAGCCCTATTTTCCAAAGCAAGTGTTCTAAAAACCTACCATAGACATAGAAATTCATTGGGGTAGAAATCCACACATTGAAAAACCCCAAATTCCACAATTGGTTTACTACTGTATGGTCTGTAAACACCCAAAACCACAAACCCTCATTTATAGGCTATTTTCTAGGGTTTTATTGAAAAAAATACTTCCACACACTCTCACACTCTACCACCAGTACAAAAACCCTTTTTTTCATCCACACATTCTCAAGAGTTCATAAAATAACCTCCCTTAAAAATTCTTTACCAGATTCATAACCCTAGCCACCATTTACACACAAATTTACAATGAAAACAACCTAGGGTATCATGCCAAAAACCACATACAGACTCCCCTTCTCTCTTAGACCCTAAACACACATAACCTAGGATATTTTAATTCATTCCAACTATTCAAATTAGAGAATAGTAGGTGGAATGACTTAGTTTACCATTTTAGACCTTCAACCCCCTTGAAATAGGGCACAAACCTGCAGTCAAGAAGACTAATCAAACTTCCACCAAAATTTTTATTAAGGCCTAAAATCTAATGGAAAACAAAGCTAACACATTTCCCAATATGCATCAGGAATTTTTATGCTCAGAACTACTTTTTACGGACCGTATCAATGCAATAATGAAGGGAAAAATAATAAACTATAAGATAACAAAGATATATCAAATGAAATTTTATTCAAATCTTCAAGAAAGATTCTTACAATGTTGTCCACCACATATTTATAATTTTTACAACCAAAAATAACATCCATACTTGCCAAAACCAACCTTTGAGAGACTTGACCATTGGTATTCCCTTACATGTGCAGTCTTACAACTTTTATGACAACTTTTGTAAATTGCTTGACAACAGTTGCACTTTTTACACCAATTGACATTTTCAACCTAATTTTCCCGTTAAAGACTCAATTACATAATAAATTTTCCATATGACCTTTTTTTTGACAAAAATTGCTCAAAAACCTAAAAATCAACAAATGACCTAGATGACTTAAACTTTGCAACATGATGTTTCTACATCATACTGGTATGTTAATTACTAATAAGTACTCTCCACAACTAAAGTTGCTGGATTTGGGACTTTGCGTCCAAATTTGATGGTTGCTATCTAGCCAATTAATGTTTCTCTAATCTATTATCTTACTAAATGTATAAGATTTTTTCTCATTTATTCTACCTTAAATATTTTTCCTTCAATCGTGGTGAAAATGGGATTGCTTTTCTCTTCCCTTTATTTCGAAGCTTGTAATATGTTTTTACTATCAATGACAAGTGGAGTGTTTTGAAGTCCAAGTGACCTTTCTTGTTTTTGTTGTTGCAACTTCATGACTTGAAATCTTTCCAAAACATCTTTCATTCCAATGAAATGAACATGGTTTTGAAACATAATTGATCTATTATTTTTTCATGGTACCCATACATTTATAACATGTAGACAATATTGGAAGCCACATTTAAATTGAGTGAAGGAAGTTGATTTTCCTATGGAATTAGTATCATCTTCTTTATAGTTTTCCCAATAGCCTGAAAAGGATGCTTTTTGCTTACAATTCCTCCATTTTTCTTTTTATTGAATTGCTACATCAATAGATATAGGAATAGAAAGAAATCATACAAATATAAACTGGATCAAGGAACTCAAATCTTGGTAGATGAAGTTCAAAAGTTGTGATATGGTAACTAACTAGTTGAGAGAAGTAGAACAATACCCAATGTTAGGGTTAAAAAGGAAATATTTAAAAGCTTAAAAAGGTAAAATGCAACATAATATAATATATTTAGATTTCCTTTAATTTTAAAGCATCTACTATGTAGCCACTGGAACAGTGTTAGGTCTTTTTTGCATAAAAATAACATTTATATGGCTCTAAGAATTATGTTTCCTTATATTTGAGATACTTCTAAAAAAAATTGTGTCCACCAATATTGTAACCATGCCCTTAGGTGGATAGATTTAATGTATGTATTTCACATTTCTTTTCTTTCATGTACAAATATGAAACTCCTTGTAACTCATTTTAATGTTCAATCTTATTGTTGATCTTGAGTATGAACACATAATAAAGTTTCTAGAGTTTCACATATAAATAGAGCATAATACATATGTGGAAACTGGATGCTTTTTCTTTGTAATTCTCAACATTGCATATTTTGATTTTTGCACAAGAATTCCAACATAATTTGTGATTCCTTATACCAAGTATGTTAAGAGTTTCAACCATCCATTGTCTACTAGAATGTATTTAAAAATAAAATTTGAAACTCAAGATGCAACTGAGAAATGGTACCTATACACTCTTGTCCAATTCTATGTCATTATAATCATTTTTCTGTAAATAATTCATAATGCTTGCATTCTTTTGTTGCACATTAAATCAACTTAAAATTAAGTTTCTTGTCCATAGGTATGTTAATCACAGACTTACTATTCTAACTTTGGAGTTGGTACATGTGTAGATAGGAATGGACATTGAAGAGTTTAAATGCTCCTAGCTTGTAGTGCAAGCTCTTAAACAAGAAAATGAGAGCCAAATTCAAAGACTATATGTATCCAGATAAGTCCATTTTAGTTTGTGACTATCTGTGTAATTTTGTACTAGCTGCTTGTTAACTAATAGTGATTATGTTCTTTTTTAGGCTAATTATGGAAGAGTAGATCCATCTTGTGTTGCAGAAGTTAAGGATTTACATAGAGAACTTGGAATCAAGGTCTTTTTATTCTTTTATTTTCCATTATGAGATGTTAAAAGTGACATTTTCCTTTCAAAGTTTCCACTATCAAATTGCATAGTTCACGGGAGAACTTACTTTTATCTATAAAAATTATATTAAGGGACATGTAGATTGAGTTGTATCTAGAAATTTCAGAATTTGAACTCTTAAAATTAGCTTCCACTTTATGAGGGGGCATGCAAATCACTTTTGAAGTTGAGTGTAAAAATTAGAGTAGCATGTAAAGAAAAAGGATGAAAAATAATAAAGTGAAAAGTGGCTCTTCTATCAACCATGTAGAGTACAATGAAATGAGTGCAGGGATGGTAGGGGTTTAAGATTTACAATGCAATGGAACCTAAGTCATTGGGTTCACTAACATATTTGAATAAATTCACAAGTCTCAAAATCTTTAGGGAACAATAGTTAAGTTTGATATACTAATTAATAGAAAAAATCTATTTGGCACATATTATGGTCTATACCAATTCTTTTTGTATAGGACAATTGATGAAACAACGTTTGCATGTATTATGTTTGACCCTCTAATTTCCTTATCATTGTTGACAATTACCAATGATAAAAGACAAAGTCTTCTATGCCTAAACGTTCTTCAATTATCCACAATATCCACATGCTATGAGCTTTGATTAAAAGATTGTGCATAGTTCTTCTCAGTTTATTTAATTTGGCGCTATTATTTTTATCATGTGATTAAAGTTTCAAACCAACCCCTCTCATTAGTATTTTTCTTCCAGAACTATCTAGAAGAGGGTAATCAAAATCAATACTAGAATATCTGAAAGTTGAATGAAAACTAAGAGCAACTAAAATGCTTCCTAAGAAAAGTTCCCTTTCTACTATAATTGATAGTTCTAGTGTCTCCTTGTTCATTTTTTCTGGCATCTCCTCATTTTTCATTTCTTGATAGAGATATTTTGAAAGATATGCAAGATGTTCTTCAATATCAACAATCATTGTCGAGATAAAATGGAAGCATTGCTCTTGAAAATAAGGTGCTAAACCATTTATCCTTGAAGGAGATTTATGTGCATGAAGAAAACTTAGGAGGTGTTCTAGAATATTCTTGGACCCCTCATCTATGGTATCTTTTATTTGAGTAACCTCAATTCCAAAATAAGTGTTAATTTGACCAAATCAGTCTTCAAAATTTGTCATCATAAATCTAAAACTCAACCTAGGTAAATTGACACTTTTTAGGTCCCCTCTTGACAAGCTAGCCCTCACTAGTAGTTAATTTGTGCAAATGGGTTTCAACATCTTTGTAACTTTCCAGAGATGTAACTATGGCTTCAAGGCATTTACCAACCTTAACTCTCTCACAAAGATTTTCAAATCCAGTAGCAATTATTTGTTTCATCCTACTAAAAAAAAAGCTTTCAAACCCACAAAATCTTTGAGTGCTTCAAAACAATCTCACACACACATTGCCATGGAAACCCAACATTTGAGCCAAAAACCATTTTTAGCCAATCCAAGCTACCTTCAAATGCATCTAGACTATCCAATGTTTCTTCGATCAATGTCTCATTCTCTACAAGTTCCTTGTCACTTTTCACAAGATCAAGTAAATACTTCCCCCAAGCCTATTTGCAGAGAGAATATCATTTGCACATGTCTTAAGCCACACTAAGCAAGACTATGATATAAATTTTCTCAACAAAATCATCATGGTAGCTTGTTGCTTCTCTCTATGATACTTCCACAACTACACTTCATTGTCTGGGTTTGGAATCCCACTAAACAACTCTGATCTAGGTGGCACTACCAACACAGACTTATAAAAAAGAGGAAAATTGTTTAGAATCTCCAAGTAGAGTTCCCCAGCCTAACATAGTGTTACATGTATGTCTCTTACCACATTATAGAAAATGGAATTGATCACCCCTAGTTTATCAGTCTATCAGTGGAGCTATGAGGGGAGTTCCCCCGATGTAGTAATTTTAGGTTGATAGTGTTCTACCCTCAAATATAATATTACTCCAGTTCATCCAACGTTGTCCCTATTTAAAATGATGTAAATGGCTCACATATCTTAGAAAAATTTCTCTTGCAACAATCTTAGAGATGAATTTAGATGTAGTGTGGAAATCATAACATAATTGAAGGTTCTTAACAACTCTAATAGTTGTACTAGGGGCCATGTTTAAAAAACCAAATGTAATTGCTAACTTTTCACTATGTTGGCAGATAAATGATTCTTTATACCCTATTGCCTTCATTTTCGAATCCAATTTCTGCTACTTTGCAAGATAAATGATAGTTATTTGCAAGACAAAAATTAATTCCAATGATTTATTTAGGTTTAAAAAAAAATTGTGAACCCTATAATAAAATATGAAGAAAAAATGTGAAAATTCTTTACAATTTCTCATGAGGTTGTCTTGGATGAACCCACAAACCAAATGTTGAACCCTAGTTGAACCTTGCCCACATTGGACTAGTATCCAAGATTGGTAACTTAGGGAAAATAAGTAGAAGTAAGCATACATATGACACAATGACTAGGATGCATGCAAGCTGCAAGCAAGGGAAGATTCTTGTTTTACATACACAAGTGAAAAATTACCAAGTGAATGAGCATGGATTTGAAACCAGAACACATTTGGAGCTAATCCAAGTCACGAATTGGCTACTTAAAACACTAAAACATTTCCCTTAAATAAGTTTGGTGCTTGGTCTTAATAAATCAAGAGGTTGTTGAACCCATACCATCAAGATTATTGTCATGGTGACTATGATGTGTGCAAGCAGTCACAAGGCAACGGTCTTGTCTTATGTTCCAAAGTGGTGTATTAAGCAAGTGGATGAGTGTGGATTTGAAACCTTGAGACATTTGGGACTATTTTTCATCCAAAATCAAACACTTCTTACTATTGTGAAGATACTAAGTTTACTCTTAATAAGTGTGCCATTTGGTCTAAATGATCAAGAGGTTGATGAAGTTCCTAACATCAATACTATTGCTGTTTGGATTAGATAAAGTATTAAATTCGTTGGGATTGTAAATTACTTGGAATGTAAAAGTGCAATTGTAATGACATAAAAAATTCTTACTTGCACTTTTGAGTTCATATCATACTATCCTTAGAAAACATGACTTGGATGAGTGGAAATTTTTTCAAGAGATGAGTGTATTATATGAATTTCATGACATTGTATTTTGAGTGAATAGCTTCATTTGATAAGTGGTTGAGTAACTTATTGGCCTTTCTAGGAATATATTGAATTTTGATAAAATTGGTTGCATCCACAAATCTGTATAGGGAGGGCTATGTTGTTGTAGTTTTAGAAAATACTTAATTACTAGCATAGAATCACTTTCAATGAGGAACTTATCTATATTCATTTTGATTTCCATGTGATTCTATATGTTGACATATTACCAAAGGCTTCTATTAATATTTAAATTGAAGTATTTCTATTTTTTTTCAATTAGGTAGTGAGGCCTACTGACTCAAACCCAAAAGGGGCTAAGTTGGAATGCTCAATGCCCACCCTCATTATTGTTCAGATAACTCATTTGATGGTAAAATTTGTTAATAAGTGTCATTTTATTATGGTAATAAAGGAATATTTAATGTCTTCCTATTCTTGTAGTTTCTAAGGAGTCTACCTCTTCCAACAACTCATTCAACTAAGCAACTCTTCATGAATTCTTCTACCCTCTAAATTAGGAATTCTCTCCCTATATTAACCCTTGTACTATTTCTGAAGATAGTTCCTCTTTCTCCTAGGTGGTTTCATCAATTCTCATCTTTTGTACTTCATTGGTAAAGTCATGTTGGCTTTTCAAAGTGATATTTTCTTTTCAATGCCAAAAACATTCTAGTAATCAATAATAGCCTATATTCTATATTTGAAATTACTTTTCTATACTGGTATCTTAATGATATAGTTTACAATGTCCTCAAGATAGCCAACATGGGAAAGAAGGTCAACCATGCACACATGTTGATCAATTGTAGGTGTAATACAATGCTACCTACTCATGTGATTGAAGTATGTACAAACCTCATCCTCTAAACCTCCATGGATACATGCACAAACAATAGAAAGAAAGCTTACAATGTTAGGATATGTTTCAGAGTGCTTCATTAATTCAAATATTTTGAGAGCATCCTTACAAAATCCATTTTGCGCATATCCTGCAATTATTGCATTCCATGAGATGACATCTCTTTGAGGCATTCCATCAAATAGTTGACATGCCTTGTGTATGTTTCCACATTTTTCATACATGTCTAACACAACATTTCCAACCATAATACTTGACAAAAATCCCCCATTTATTATGCTTTGATGGATGTTCATACCTTACTCCAAAGCTCCCATTTTGGCATAGGAAGGGAAGATGTTGGCATAGGTTTTGGAATGTGGCTTCACACCAACTAATTGCATTTTCTTGAAAGTTTCTAAAGAGTTTTTAGAAAATCCATTTTGTGCATATCTTGCAATCATCGTATTCCATGAGATGGCATATCTTTTAGGAATTTTGTCAAATAGTTTACATGCCTTGTCTATACTTCCACATTTTGCATACATGTCTCCTAGGGCAGTTGCAACAACAACATCTGACAACATTCCTCTATTATTTATGCTTTGATGGATGTTCATACCCTATTCCAAAGCACCCATTTTGGCACAAGAAGGAAAGATGCTAGCAAAGGTTGTGGAATTTGGCTTTATACCTACCAATTTCATTTTCTTGAAAGTTTCTAAAGCATTTTCAAAAAATTCATTTTGTCCATATCCAACAATAATTACAATCTAAGAGATGACATCTCTTCAAGGCATTCTATCAAAAACTTCACATGATTTCTCTGTGCTTCCACATTTTGCATACATTTCAACCAAATCATTTCCAACTATAATATCAAATGAAAAATCCCCCTTCTATTATGCTTTGATGGATGTCCATACCCTAATCCAAAGCTTCCATTCTAGAATAGGTAAAGAGGATACTAGAAAAGGTTGTGGAGTCTGGATTTAAACCTACAAATTACATTTTCTTGAAAGTTTGTAAAGCCTTTTCAATAGATCTAATTTTTGTATATGCTACAATTATTACATTCCATGAGACCACATTCCTTTGAGGAATTTTGTCGAACACTTCAAGTGCTTTTTCTATGATCCCACATTTAGCATACATGTCTACAAGAGCAATTGCAACTACAATATCTAACAAAATTCCTCTATCCTTTATGCTTTGATGGATGTCCATACCCTATTCCAAGGATCCCAATTTGGCATAGGTGGGTATGATACCAACAAAGGTTATGGAGTCTGGATTTACACCTACCAATTGCATTTGATTGAAAGTTTCTAAAGCCTGTTTAAAAAGTTCAATTTGTGTATATCCTAAAATCATTGTAGTCAATAAGACCATGTTTATTTGAGGCATTTTGTCAAATAGTTCACATGCCTTGTCTATGTTTCACATTTTTCATACATTTCTACAAGGGTTGTTGCCACTACAACATTTGAAAAAATTTCTCTATCCTTTATGGTTTGATGGATGTCCATACCCTATTCCAAAGCACCCATTTTGGCATAGATAGAGACGATTCTTGCAAAGGTTGTGGAATTTGTCTTTACACCTACCAACTACATTTGCTTGAAAGCTTTTAAAGCCTTTTCAAAAAAATTATTTTGTGCATATCTTGTAATCACTGTATTCCATAAGATGACATCTCTTTTAGAAATTCTATCAAACACTTCACATGCCTTGTGTATGCTTTCACATTTTGCATACATGTCCACCAAATAATTTCCTACTACAATATCAGGCAAAAATCCCCTTTCATTTTTCTTTGATGCATATCCATACCATTTTCAAAAGTTGCCATTTTGGCATAGGAAGAGAGGATGCTGAAAAAGGTTGTAGAGTCTAGTTTGACACTTGCCATTTGCATTTCCTTGAATTTTTTTAAAACCTTTTCAAAAAATCCATTGTATGCATATCTTGCAACCATTGCATTCCATGAGACAATAGTTCTTTGAGGCATTTTTCCAAATAGTTCACATTCCTTCTCTATGCTTCCACATTTCACACACATGTCCACCAGGGCTATTGCAACTACAACATCTAAAAAAATTCCTCTCTCCTTTATGCTTTGATGGATTTTCATACCCTCATCCAATGATCTTATTTTGGCACAAGTTGAAATTACACTAGAAAATGTGAACTGAACAGATTTGTGGATGCTTAACTATTGTGCAAGATCAGTGATAATATGGAAATGATTTGATTGAAATATTCATAAATGGATCAGAGAATTTTTCAAAATGCTCCTCAAATTTTTGGAAGGAATGATGGATTTATAGATTTATAGGTGAAAATATGAATCATTGATCAACCATGCACACCTAATGATCATATATATGTAAATTGTAATGCAATAAGGGTTACTAATGTGTGAAGTATGTGTAGCCCTCATCCACTAGACCTGCATGATTGCATGCACCTAGAACCCAAGAAAAGCTTACATTGTTCGGATGTGTTCCAAAGTGCTTCATTAATTCAAATATTTTGAGAGGCTCCTTGCAAAATCCATTTTGTGCACATTCTGCAATCAATCATTTCATTCCATGAGATGACATCTCTTTGAGGCATTTTGTCAAACAATTTAGGTGTCTACGATTGCACATCTTGCATATATGTCTATCAAAGCATATCAAACTATAAAATCTAGGCATCTTTTTAATTCCTCTATCTTTCATCAATCTCTTTACTATTTGAACCTCGTACAAATGTTTTTAGAGAACATAAGTTGCAACATTTTGAGGATCCAACTAAAAAAATAGTGTTATTGGAAATACTTAGCCTATATTGACTATCAGCCCAACATTAATACATTGGGGTAACTCCACTCATAGATCCATTGATAGATCAATGAAATCATGTTGGTAGAAGATAACACAACATTCCAACGATGGATCAATAGCATGCTTAAACCTGGAAAGTGCATTCATTTTTTGCATTTTTTGTTTGAGTTATGGCTTTTGTTATTCTCTATTAATCCTTACATGACATGAATCTTTATTAAATTCTTCAAAATGAGAGAAGGGCAGAGCTATGTGTTGAATAGGCCAAGCTCCCTTGCTAACTAGTTGATGAGGTTCCTTAAGCATGATTGGGTTGTGATTCTTGTTCTTCTAGCAAGTATTGGAAAACTTAACCTCATAGATCCATTTGATCACTTTGTGGGGAAAACAATGCTAAATGACCTGATGTATCCTCTCAAACAAAACATAATCCCATTTTGGGTCATTCTAGTAAGTGTTGGAATCATTTCTTGTATATCCTTTCCATGTTATAATTTATAGTAATAAAAAAATTTCATAAGAAATATTTTACTGTATTTACTACTACACATTTCTTCTTACAGGAAACTAAATCAATTTTTATATTTAGTGTTTTCTTAAGCTATGTTAGGACTGTAAAAATCTCATGATTTTACATGTTTTTCATACTCATAATTTTCCAAATAAGTCCTACCATTTCACGATGAGAAGTTCACCCTCTGGGGACCTATCGATAGGACATTTTCATTGTCTCGGTGACTCAAAAGGATTGTTTTCAGCTAGAAAAGGACTTAGGGGTGAGGTCTTACCAATTGCATTATGTCTCAATGACTACCACATAGAATGATGTATTGGCAAGAGTTATGTCTTTGGTATGTGGTCTCACCGACCATGTGCACGTAGACATAATTTAGCCAAACAAACAGTATTTGGCATGAAGTCTTAGTGAACTCTTATTGTCTCACCGACTAGCGCAGAAAGAACAAATACTTCGGAAAGAGTTATGTCTTCAAAGTATGGTCTTGGTGAGTACATTGGGTCTTGCTGATAAAACACAAAAATACTCTATCGGTGTGAGGTCTCACCAAGTACCTTCAGTCTCACTGACAAAGTGAAAAGGAATTATATCAAGGGTTTTTGGTGTGAAGTTATATAGTCTTGCCGACCCATTTTGTCATGCTGACATATTTCTTCATCGGTGAGAGAGTGCTTGTGTCTCAGCGACCGGAAAATACATTAAAGAACACATCTTGATAAGACAAATATTTGTCTGCGGGACATCTCCCTGACTCTGAAGGGTCACAACAAAACACAATAATCAAAGGATATATGTCGATAAGACTTTAGACTTTGGTATGACTACAAGATGTCACAGGGAATATTTGGAAAAAATTAATTGAAACCTGAATATTGTTGCTCGCTAACATAGGATTACAAAGCAATGTGTCTGTTTAGTTGCAAATGTATAAATATCCTCTCTTTTTTTAATTTCAAAATCAGGGATGAGACTAGATATTAGATATATAGTAGATAGATTATAGATGGACCCAGTAGAATAAAATTCTGAGAATAGAGACTATGATGCATGATTTCAAAATGGAGATATCAATGAAAGTTGATGTGCTGGTTCATTTTTGGTGTCAATTGTTTGTTGTGATTATTGACAGTTTTACTAAGTTGTCTCCAAGATTGATGCTTTCCTTTTGATTAAATTGATGTAACAAGTTTATATTCAGTTTATCAATGCACATTTGTTGTATCTGTGTGGTCAATTGATCGGTTCTTTCAAGAAAAGATTAAACCCTTTTGATTAATCATAGTAATCAGGGAAATTCATCTGGATCATTAAGAAGAGCTTAGTAATCACAATCTTGCATGTTTATACAAGTTATAAGCAAAACATATGCCAAATAATTTGAGTGTACCCCAAAAATAAGTTTCCCATTTCTATTTCATTTGACTCTGCATACCTAATAAGGCACTAGTCTCTGCATTTTCACTATTTAGATTCATTCATTCTCTTTACATCTATTAACTGAACATATTAGGATTTAGTTTTGAATATTGTTATACGATTTAAACCAAATTTGATTTCATCTATCCACTCCCATCTGCCATTGTGGGCAAAACATTTCAAGAGAAGATAAGCACATCAAGTCTGCTTCATTCATATAGGTACACTCGCCTAGGTCTAGTAACACCTGAAGAGTAGAAGGTTCAATTCATTTGACCTTGTCTGTTACCCTAAAATGTACCAAGAGATTGGCAACCTCTTGAGGTTTTTTGCCTTCATTTTTGAGAGCTAAATGTAGACACCTAAAAATGACCCAGGCCTGCAAGCTTCATTTTTACCACTTTTCATCCTAGCATAATTATGACACTTTAATTATGTTCCTAACCCATCTTCAACTATTAATTAAATAATTCACAATTATTTAATTAATTCAGGGTTCTCTATTCTTCCTAATTATTGAATAAATAAATCATATTTATTTAATGTGTCACTAATTACCTAAAGTCAATTCATAATTAAATAAAGTTCTCATTTTATTTAATTAATCTTTGTCATTAATGTCCTCCTGATTATCAAATAAATATATTTTAATATATTTATTCAATATGTCATTAATTCCTAAATCCTATCTTTTAATTAAATATATTGGATAATTTATTTAATTAATTAACCACTTAGAACTTCTAAATTAAATAATTATTTTTAATTATTTAATTGTGGTATGTGACACTTCTTTATTTTTAAATAAAACAATTTATTTAAAAATTTCTTACATAGTTAACTGATTCTTATTTTAGTAATTAATTTCAAAATTCAATTACTCATTATCTCACAAAATCCATATTTTGAATTAATTTAATTCAAAATGGAAATATTCTTCTACAAATCAAATAATTTCTAAAATTATTGATTTTCTAAAATCCCATCTTCTTATCTTTTGATTTTTGCTAATTTCATCTCAACTGTCACATTTATTCTTGATTTAATTTATTTAATTAAATCTTATTCACACATTTGGGCATTTTTCCCTAACCCTAATTGAGAGTTGTCATTTTGAATCTTAACCATTGATTCTAGGGCATTTTCTCAATCTCTCATCTCATCCGTCCATTCGAGATGGCATTTTCTATAAAATGCCATTTTCCTCTCAATTTTCAATTAGACACATAGACACATTAGATACTTATGCACTGACATACTTAGATCCTTTGATAGCATTTTCAGCCTTCATTGTCTTTATTTTATTAAGTCTTAGCATTTTTAGGCATAGGAATTGTCAATCATAGTCATAGGCATAGACATTTGTTCAAATCCTTCAAAGCTTGGTGTAGGACTTAAACTTGTATTTCAGATTGCTCGCACGTCAAATTTGAGGGCAACACATTAGCCAGCAAGCTAGGAGGTACCTCCTCGATACTGGGGGGAACTTTGTCAAATACAAATGTCAAAATGCAATCTATGACAAATCATTGTCATAAGATTTTTGCCAACACCCCCTCCACCCACACCATGAACCATCATTCCATCATAAATAAACCTTCCCTTTGGAACCAACAAAAACAAAAGTCTTACAAGTCAAAAGATCAAAATCAAATGTCAAAGGCCATTGAATCAAACTAAAGGGCAAGTGGACAAATGAAATTAAAATGGATCCTAAAGAAAGATGGATCAAACAAAGATACCAAGTCAAATACAAAAGTCAATCACAATGTGGAGCCACAAGACAAGAGGACTCCCACATTCAACACATGTCCACCTCCTTCAAAATGGTCATTAATCAAGGAATATAAAAGTGTTGGTTCCACACACCATCCCAAGTTTGGAAAGTAAAAATTCATTCATCCAAATGTCTAAACAATCTTTCCATGTCTACCATCATTTGTCATAACCCTACATCTCGTCTAAAGTCCAATGATCCCATGTCACAAATCCGTCACATCTTGGCAGCAACTCTTTATCGCAAGGACTCTCATGGCACTCTATCACAATGTGAGTATTCTGATAAGGCCAATTCGAGTATCAGAAAGGACCACAATGACATTGATTAGTTGTATACAAGTGCTATGATCCTAACACTTGAGACAACTACTTCACACAAGACATTATTAGCATATCATGGCACCAGTCTCTACGTCGGTACCGTCAATGGATTCAGAACAGTCAGTGGTCATCTAAAGCATCCAGGCTATCTACAAAATCAAAAATACAAAAAAAATGAAAAATGTAAAACATCAACTTGATGAAAACCTGGCAAACAGGCATCATGGTGACACCAAAAAAAAAATCAAAAATTCAATACAATAGTAAAGAGAAAAATTTCATCCAATGGTGAAAACCTGGCAAACAAGGGCCCTGGATAAGTACCATGATGAAAACCTAGCAAATAGACATCATGTGTAAAATAAATTGTCTATGTAGAATTTTATACTTTGGGGCAAGTTGTCTCATTTTCCCATTCCTTCCTCATGACATTGGTGTCCATCTAAGCCATATCATTTCCACACATTTTTCCCACTTACCTCAGTCTTGACATAAAACTAGCACACATAAATCATGCTTTGGGAAAACTCTTGACATGTCTATCCTTTCATCATACGGGATTCACGAAACATCATGTCATTGACTGTCATAGTCTTATTGTCCTTATACGACATAGTCCTTGAAAATCATATGACAATTCCATTAGTCTCATGTCTCCTATCTTTTACCAAGGCCACCCCCTATCCTTTCATGCCTATCACCTATCTTGGCTTTCCCTTGTCAAACGGTCTAAGGATAATCATCATCCCATCTAGTCCTAACCAAGTCATTCCAAATGTAACGAGTCTAATCCATACAAGCACAATATCCAAAATTTTACTTGACCACGTTCTTAGCCCAACTGTAGATCCCCATACTTTCATCACATTATCATCGTCATCCTCACATTGTTTTGGGATGCATTCTTCCCACATCAAATAATGTTGTTATCACCTGTCAATTGGTATTCAACTTGACTAGGGGCACAATCATGTTTTTCCTTGGATTCTCATGTGTAGGCATCAGTCATATGCATTTTTCACAATCCTCTTAAATGTCAAAATCCAAAAACATCATAAAATGTCTTGTAAAAAGATAAAAACATCATAAAATGTCTTGAAAAAAGACAAAAAAATCATAAAATGTCTTGAAGAAAGACCTAAAAATCATAAAACTCCTTGAAGAAAAACACAAAAAACATCCAAATCAATGTCAAAATCCTAAAAATGGAGTCAAAGTCATTCATGTCAGTCAATCCATGTCATTGTCAAACTACGTTGTCTCTGTGCATTTGCTACATAGGCAAGGCCATCAGTCGATGAGTCCCTGAGACATTAGGTTAGTCCTTTTAGGTTGGTCCAAATAAAATCATGGCATTTGTCACAATCGTCACATCAGTAAAATAAGTCAGACAGTCAATTGAAATGTCAATGTCAAAGTTGGTCAAAATCAAACAGCATAGTCCAATCAATCATATAGTCAACATCAATCAACTTGCCAAAACATATTAGTCAAAACAATGTCAATTTCATCACTCTTTGGTCCTCTTCAAGATGTGTCCTTCTTAGAGTTAGACCTCATCAAAATGTCCTTTTCCTTTTTAGGATGTGTCCTTCCTGACAATAGGCCCCATCAAACCATCAACACTATCAAATTGCCAAAGCTCTTAAACTATCAAACCTGTCAAACTGACAAGAATTCAATCTTTGGCAAACAAACATTAGCAAAAAAAAATTAAATGGCTGTTAATTTTTCTGGTCTATCTTGTCTTATATTTTGACTATTTTGTCTATTTTTGTCTTATCTTTTTACTATCTTTTCTTTGTGTTCATGTTACTTGCTACCTCGAGGATGTCTCATGAAGGATTTAGAGGTGCGATGATATCTCCTGATCTATTTTATTTTCTTTGACTGATGTCTATGGATTGTCTTGAAAAAAAGACTGGGGAAACTTCACCCTTAGTATGAGTTAGGACATTCCTTGTCTATGATTGCTTGTCTTATGTGATGGTACGACCTTGCACACCTTGATCTATGTCATATCATGGTGTTTGTTGGCCATTACAACAATCTGCCCAATGATGATTAAGAGCAATAAATATTAAAGTCCTATGGTAAAGTTTTGAATGATTTGGTCTAGCAACTAACATGCATCTCTTTTAGTCATGTCATCTTCTCTCACCCATCTCATATAGGCATTGCATCCATATCATCACCCATATCTTTTGCACTAACATTTCTTTGTCTCTTCATATTCTAGTCTTCTCATTAATTTCCAGAGCACACCCATGTTCTTGGAACCCATCTTTTCTCTCGAGGGGGCATACGGTAACCCTCCTTGTCATTCTTCCTCATCTTATTTTGCACTAGGGCATGGCTTTGATTTATTTTCTTTGTCACAATGTAACATGCTACATTATGACAAAGAGGGGCAAATGTAGACACCTAAAAATGACCTAGGCTTGCAAGCTTCATTTTTACCACTTTTCATCCTAGCATAATTATGACACTTTAATTATGTTCCTAACCCATCTTCAACTATTAATTAAATAATTCACAATTATTTAATTAATTCAGGGTCTTCTATTCTTCATGTTTATTGAATAAATAAATCGTATTTATTTAATGTGTCACTAATTATCTAAAGTCAACTCATAATTACATAAAGTTCTCATTTTATTTAATTAATCTTGGTCATTAATGTCCTCTTGATTACCAAATAAATATATTTTAATATATTTATTCAATATGTCATTAATTCTTAAATCCTCTCTTTTAATTAAATAGATTTGCTAATTTATTTAATTAATTAACCACTTCTTCTAAATTAAATAATTATTTTTAATTATTTAATTGTGGTATGTGACACTTCTTTATTTTTAAATAAAACAATTTATTTAAAAATGTCTCACATAGTTAATTGATTCTTTTTTAGTAATTAATTTCAAAAATCAATTACTCATTATCTCAAAAAATCCATATTTTGAATTAATTTAATTCAAAATGGAAATATTTTTCTACAAATCAAGTAATTTCTAAAATTACTGATTTTCTAAAATCCCATCTTCATATCTTCTGATTTTTGCTAATTTCATCTCAACTGTCACATTTATTCTTGATTTAATTTATTTAATTAAATCTTATTCACACATTTGGGTATTTTTCCCTAACCCTAATTGAGAGTTGTCATTTTGAATCTTAACCATTGATTCTAGGGAATTTTCTCAATCTCTCATCTCATCCATCCATTCGAGATGGCATTTTCTATAAAATGCCATTTTCCTCTCATTTTTTGATCAGAAACATAGACACATTAGATACTTATGCACTGACATACTTAGATCCTTAGATAGCATTTTCAGCCTTTATTGTCTTTATTTTATTAAGTCTTAGCATGTTTAGGCATAAGCATTGTCATTCATAGTCATAGGCATAGACATTTGTTCAAATCCTTCAAAGCTTGGTGTAGGACTTAAACTTGTATTTCAGATTGCTCGCATGTCAAATCTAAGGGAAACACATCAACCATCAAGCTATAAGGTGTTACAAAAATGAATCATGGAGGTCTCAACAATTAACAGGTATACTTGTTCTTTTGTTTACTTCCATTGTGTTTTGTAATTGCTTTGGGTTTCTTTTATATGCTTTATTGATTCATAATCAAACCTAAATTTAAATCTTCTTTTAAAATATTTTTAAAAAATTATGGGTTTTGTAGACCGTGTTCTCAGCTTTCCATAACTTTAAACGGTTTAAAATTTCATTTACATTTGAGAAAGTTATGGCCATTTTAGTGATCGCAGTTTTTTAAGTTTTATTTGTTAAAACCTGAATTGTCTTTTGTTTATAACACTTTTGTCTTGCAAGATTTCGCAAAAAAAATTTGGGATTTTGAAGGTCTATGTTTAAGCTTTCCATAGATATCTACGCTTTAAATTTTTGTTTAGTTTTGAGAAAGTTATCGCTGTTTTAATTTGCTGCTATCATTAAATTCTTTTTTTTTGGTTACTAATCTTTGTTGGTAGCATGTGGCGTTGGAGGTTTTTGTGGTTCAAAGACATTTATTCAAACTATTGACATGTGGTTTTGCAGCTACATTTGTCGAAGATTTATCTCTCAAACCACTTGTTTGCATTTTTTAATTTAGGAACATTTCTTTTGATGCTCTAAAAATGAATTTTGTTTGCAAGTGTCTGACTATGTTTGCAAAATGGTAGGTGAGTATGCTCTCACCTTGTGAAAACTTTGTGATTAGAAAACTAGACCTTTTTTTACCCCCATGACTTGTAATTGAGGTATCCTCTCCCCTTGCACATCTGTGCGATCCTGGGTGTAAGAGAAATGGTTACTAACTCTAGAAATTGGGCATGCCTAGGAATTTCATCACCCCAACATGAATCAAACTGGAAACGGAGCTAAAGCCAAGCTACCCTCGACCAATATATAAATGTGAATCTTAAGAGAAAACCTAATATTACGAGTGCGGATGTGTCATACAAACAGATTAGTACTCCCATAAACCCTATTGAGCTTAACCTCTTTAGGCTGGAGTGCCACCTAATTGGTGATTAATCTCTTGCCCCATGTATGTCCACTTGAATAGGGGTCCCGAATTAAACACCTTTGTGTAGTAAGCCAAAAACCTTCTATTTGCTAGCACAACATCGGTCGGTGTGAAGGCATCCACACTTTCACATTCTTTAGTATAGGTGATCAATTTACCATGGGAGTTTCATGGGGGTCGGATGCTTGGTTGGCTTGAGAAAAGAGTGCATTGTAAGGGGGAACCCATGTAGCCAAGGTTCTGAATTCACATGCTATAGATATGCGGTTGGAGAAACTCATGTGGAATATGGTGAATATTGTCCTGGCCTAACCATAAGATTGTACTTGTCTCATGTGTGCTTGCTTATAGTCAAAATATTGTGCTTGTCAAGTGCTTGCTAGATTACTCAAACATTATACACAATAGTCACAAATCTAGACACAAACAATCGACCTTAGACAACTCAGACTTTTCAACAAAACATCAAAAAAAAAAATCTCATTTCTCATTTTGAACTTAGACTTTGCATTGTTCATCTTAGTCATCATTTTGAACCTAGACATTGCATTTATAACATTAAGTCCTTCGTCAAACATCGTCATCTTAGTCCTTAGTTCACATTTTGGCTTTGATCACCTTGTCATCTTACATCAATCATTTCCTTAGACAAACGTTATCATCACCTAGTCATCCTAGTTGACATTTTAGGAAACATAGTCTTGCATTTTCATCCTTATTAAAAATCCAAAAAACATAGGTTTTCATCATCCTCACATTTATTTGTCATTCTCATCATCCTTATCTGAGCAATCCCTTTTTTATTGTTGAGACTAGGCTTCAAAGACATAGAGGACGAATGGAAAACTTTGGACAAGATTTCAATCCTAACATCAATAATAACACTTATGACACAAACCAACAATGGACTTTTTCTGACCCATTTCACAACATGAACATGCAATCTTCTATGAACATTCCATCTTCATCACAAAACCCTTCTAAACCATTCATACAAAGAGACCAAAATGGACAAGTATATGAAGAAGACTTAGAAGCTGTAGCGCAAAATCCTGATATAGTCTCCTTCATAGAAAACTCAGTCTTATGCGACCCACAAAGGTATCTAGCCATGCTTTTGGACCAAGGGGCTAAGTTACCACGAGGCTTTGACATAAATACTTTTCCACCTCCATTAGTCTACTCTCACCATCAATAGTCACTTGACATAAATCCTACTAGTAATTCACAACAAACATCCACTTATCACCCTTATCCTAAACTTGACAAGGGAAGCCAACTATCAACTAATCCAATCCAAAACTCCATGTCCTATCCTTGTCCCTCACATGCTATTCCAGTCCAAGTCCCCATGTCCTATCCTAGTCCTTCATATACTAGTCCAATTCAAGTTCCCATGTCCTATCCTAGTCCTTTGTTCATTAATCCTTTTCAAGTCACCCCCTCACAAGCCACATCTAGTCAAGAAAATTGTATCATAGTCCAAAGTCAAACCCCATTTAATAAACTTGAGGATACATGTAAAAATGAAAGCCCAAAGCATGACCTTATAATGCCATCCTCATGTCAAGAACAAGCTAGTCCATCCATGAAGTCCTTCAAGACAATCGTGACATCCAAAACATACCTCTCCTTGACAATGACTCTATTTCAGACTATATAATCCATGACAACCCCATATTCTACCAAGACCCTACCATTGACCAAGAAGTCCAAAATGATCCACTCCTTGACCTTTATGCCATTCATGATCAAAAACTTGCTGACCTTATAAAGGCCTTGACTATTGACACTTCCCACAATGAGACACTTGCCTCCATGGGACGCATAGACGATATTCCTCCAAAACAAGAATCTTCCACTAGGGACATGCTTGCATATGATCAAGTTATAGCTAAAATCATTGGACTCTATGACACTAAACATAATGATGGCTTCAACATTGCCTTGGAAAAACCAACAGAATCATCTAAACCTAACATGTCACAAGATCAGACCAAACATATTAGTCAAGAATATGTCCAACATGACAATGAAGCTAAGACACTTTATTGACTAGGGTCATCTACTCTTGTTAGTGTAGGCTTTCTCGCAGACGAAAATATTACAAGTGATAGTATCCACATACACAAGGATGGGTTAGCATCTTGCTTTCAAAACAACAAATACCCCATCGCAAAGAGAGTCTGTCAAAACATGCAATATCAAGGAAAAGGACTAGGAATACACGAGCAAGGCATTCTAGAACCAATACAACTTCAAGAAAATTATAGACATCAAGGTCTTGGCTATTCCTCAGTTACACTAACAAATTGGTGACTCTGCTAGGGAATTGACTTAGAATCTATGCCTTAATCATTGAGTCAGAAATCCTAAATAGACTCCATTGGGAAGAAAAAATATCAAATACTTTCTCACTTTTAAGAAAGTGAGTGGCGACTCTGACAAAAATATTGCAACATGGAATGGAAGAAGATCTTAATATATGGGAGGTCATACTAGAGCACTTGCTAGCAGCAGTAAGTGGACACACACGGATCTGAAAATGAAGGGTAATTAGAATGGACCTATTGATCATGAAACTCCTCAAGATGATTATGAATCTTTAACTTATGAGGAAAGCATGGTTTGAATCTCAGAGAAAGGAGAGAGAAGAACAGGAGAAAGCCCAGATGATACAATCAATGAGAGATTTCAACTTGCAGAAAGCTCAAAGTATTGTTTAGACATCTGGTTGCCCAAAGTATGCACCACCTCATAAGCAGGGTAATTATAGTGCATGGCCTTCTAACCCATCAAAGGTTCCTCACAATCAGATAGGGAATCAATACAGATAGCCAAACCATCCACTACATATTCCCTCACAATATACAACATAATAATCTAATGTATTAGTATCATTACCCACCTAACCCTCCCCATCAATACAAAACAATGATTAGACAATTCAACCTACAAGGGTTTTAATCATACCCTTATCCTATGGATGGCAGTTGGAGAAGCCTTGTCCCTAAGTTTATAGGGAGTAGTACAATCACTGTTGAAGATCATTTAAGGAGCTTCAATGCTTTCATCAAAGACTTGGATGTGCCATATGAGGATTTATATATGAGGTTATTTCTGATGTCACTCATTCATGAAGCTATGGATTGGTTTAATAGCCTATCGTTTGCTTCTATTGATTCTCTCCAAGGATTTCAAGATCAATTTCTTGAGAAATATGTAAATCTGTCTGCACCAAATGGGGTTTCCAATGGGTTATTACAGATTCAAAATAATCAGAACTTGCAAAAATATGTATGCCAGAATCAACAATTCGAAGAAGAAGAAGCTGAGTATGTACATACTCAAAGCTAGGACTCCATCATAGAATCAGAATGCAAAATTTTCCGCTTGGATGAATATATTGACATAAGGAGTTATGAAGGAGAAGAAGTGATTTTTTTGTACGACAAAATGACAAAAATTTGTATGCAGATACCTTCTCATTGTAGGCCTACAAGGGCCATGTTTGTTGAAATGTTTGTAAGAGCGGAGGAGCCTGAATCAGTTTATTGGCTAGAATCATCAAAACAACATACCTTTGATCAAGTGAATAAATTCATTGATGCCATGGAGAGGATAAGGTATGAGAACACTATCAATGTTGAATCCAACAGTTGTATTTCTGATGAGTATAGAGAAATTGATCAAACAATGTAGCCAATAGAAGATGAGACAAGTACAAGTCAAAATGGTTAATATGATAGCTTGCATGAGGAAGATGAAGATATAAGAGATCTCTCTTGCATAACAAATTGTGACAGGGAAAGCATTGTATGTTATGAGGGATCTAATGAATATTCTAATTGTGAAGATGAACCTATTGATTTTGATTTACAGCAAGGTGATTCTTGAAGTTCTTGTGGCAATCAAGAGGAACAAGCAATAAAAAATGTGGATGTATTTGACAGTGAAAAAGTAAACCCTTTAGATGCAGCTCATAACCATGAGAACATGATTGATGAACAAGAAGATTGCATACTTGAAAATGACATCTAGCCAAGGTGTGCTACAGAATGATTTCTTTTTGAATCCACTCCATGATGATGATGGAACGTGCTCAAATGAAGAGGAGAGTACATCAATATGTGAAGAGAATAACTATAGTGATCTTGAAAATTTCTACTTGTTGATGAATTGGAAAATGAAATGGAAGGGGATTGTGTATCATGTCACAATTAGGAAGAGTTTGAGGGAAATCATGTAAATTATAATTCACAACAAGGAGATATTTCTAGCTCGTTTGGAGATCAAGAAGATGGAGAAATAATAGAAGACATGGAAGAAGAAATGTGTTCACTCAACAGTGAGCAAATTTCAGATTTACTAACTCTTGAATATTAGAGATGTGTACATAAGGGTGACTCTGAAGTCCTGTGTCCAGCTTACATTTGTTTTGATAGTAAAATTTCTTTGTGCAATGATTCATATGACTCCCAGTACATTTCTCAAAATGATTTAGAAACCTTTGAAGTTGATCAAAATTATGTGTCCATTCAAGATGATTCAATATGTGATTTTGAAATTCCTAACTCATGTGGAGAAGACATTTATTTGCATACCAAGGATGATAGAATTCTAGCATTGATTGCTTCATATATGTATGATATTGAAGATATGAGTCATAATCCATTGTCATTTCGAAATGGTGATATGAAAGAAGTACAAAAGGTTTAAGATTTGTTTGTCTCAAACAGTGTTGATATCACATAAATTTTTTATTCTCAAGAGAAGCACTCTAATGGTGAATTTTTAGTACAGTTGGGAGAATTTTTTATAATTCATAACAGTGGGAGTGATAATGAGAAATTATGCATTGAATATGCATATAATTTGTATGTTGAAGATAACAGATATTTACCCCATGATGAAGAATTTGAACTGCATAATGGTGAAGGGAATTTCGGCCAAGCTGAGCATGACAATTCTCTAAAAACTCTCAATAACAGTTACAAGGAAGATTGTGTGAATGTTTTCAAGAAGAATCTGATGAACTCAAGGAAAAATTAGGTGTTTGACAGAGGAAAGTATGGTCTTTTCTTTTGGATGGCCTTGAACCATCATTTATGGTTTGGGTTTTAGACCATAACAATTCAAAACTGATGAAGTTGAGCAACACAGAGGATTAAGGGTTGCCAGTGCATGGACAACTCTTGATGATCCTCTTAAAATTATTTTCCATGCACAACAGTTTAGGGTTTTTTTCATCTCCATTTCGCATTCATTTCCATTCCCATTTTTCTCAATGATTCATCATTTTGTGTCTAGTCAACTCACCCAAAGATCTGGATCCTTGTAATGATCTCACAATCATTCATCCCCAGACAGAGCCACTATTAGAACTATAAAAATTTGATGATTTTACATGTTTATACTCATAATTTTCCAAATATGTCCTACAATGAGCATATTCTCCCTATATTTGGCCATGTACTCCCATAAAATCATCTAAGTCTGAATATTTCACATTATAGTTCCTATCAACATGAGATTATCAAGGTATCCTTGAACTATAATGCATTCTTGTTAATATACATCTATCGTTGCCTATCGAAAAGACATCAGGTATGTCACAACAATTGAAGTTCACCTATAGGCACCTATCGGCAAGACATTTTCATTGTCTCGATGACTCAAAAGGATTATTTTCAGCTAGACAAAGACTTCGGGGTGAGGTCTTACTGATTGCATTATATCTCAGTGACTAGCACATAAAACAATGTATCGACAAGAGTTATGTATTCGGTATGTGGTCTCACCGAATGGTCATGTCTCACCGACCATGTGCACATAGACATACTTTGGCCAAACAAATGGTATTTGGCATGAAGTCTCAGCAAACTCTTATTGTCTCACTGACTAGCGCAGAAAGAACAAATACATCGGCAAGAGTTATGTCTTCGGAGTATGGTCTTAGCGAGTACATTGGGTCTCACCGATAAAACAAAAAAAGATTCTATTGGTGTAAGGTCTCACCAACAAAGTGAAAAGGAATTATATCGAGGGTTTTTGGTGTGAAGTTATATAGTCTTGCTGACCTTTTTTGTCATGCCGACATATTGCTTCATTGGTGAGAGAGTGCTTGTGTCTCAGCGATTAGAAAATACATTGAAGAACACATCTTGGTAAGACAAAGATTTGTCTACAGGACATCTCCCCAACTCTAAATCATTACAAGGAAACACAAAGATCAAAGGATATCTGTCGATAAGACTTTAGACTTCAGTATGACTGCAAGATGTCATAGCGAATATTTGGCAAGTATTAATTAAAACATGAATAGTATTGCTCATTGACATGGGATTATGAAGTGATGTGTCTGTTCAGTTGCAAATGTATAAATATCCATTTTTTTATTTATTTCAAAATTATGGATGAGACTAGATATTAGATATATAGTAGATAGATTAGAGATGGACCTAGTAGAATAAAATTCTTAGAACATAGACTATGATGCATGATTTCAAAATGGAGATATCAATGAAAGTCAGTTGATGTGGTAATTCATTTCTGGTGTCCATTGTCTATTGTGATTATTGAAATTTTTACTAAGTTGTCTCCAAGATTGATGCTTTTTGTTTGTTTAAATTGATGTAACAAGTTTATATTCATTTTTTCAATGCACATTTGTTGTATCTGTGTGGTCAATTGATTGGTTCTTTCAAGAAATGATTAAACCCTGTTGATTAATCATAGTAATTAGGGAAATTCATCTGGATCATTAAGAAGAGCTTAGTAATCACAATCTTGCATGTTTATATAATTTATAAACAAAACATATGCCAAACAATTTGAGTGTTCCCCATAAATAAGTTTTCCATTTCTATTTCATTTGACTTCACATACCCAATAAGGCACTAGTCTCTGCATTTTCACTATTTAGATTCATTCATTTTCTTTACATCTATTAACTGAACATATTAGGATTTAGTTTTGAATATTGTTATACAATTTATACCAGGTTTGATTTCATTTGTCCACTCCCATCTGCCATTATGGGCAAAACATTTCAAGAGAAGATAAGCACATCAAGTCTGCTTCATTCATATAGGTACACCCACCTAGGTCTGGAATCACTTGAAGAGTGGAAGGTTCAATTCATTTGACCTTGCCTATTACCCTAAAACGTACTAAGAGATTGGCAGCCTCTTGAGGTTTTCCACTTGTGTTTTTGAGAGCTAACAAGCTGATGAATAAAGAATCCACTTATATCTAATGTAGATATTTGTAGTTCCATGTTTGACAAGAAGGGTGTTAACTGTTATTAGATACTTGTAGTAGTTGTACCATCCATTGTAATTTGTATCTACTATTTTTTTCACAGAAATATTAATGAGTTACACCATGCTATTCTAGGTAACATTCTTATTTTATTTGCATTTTGTCTTTGTATAAATGGTTTTCTATTTTAGTTGATTTAGGACAGCTACTGATAAATTTAAATTCTTGATTTGAGTCTATGACAGGGATTTTGTTCTTAGTACTTGTAATTGTTGTTATAAATGATGTTGTGAAGATGTAGTTGACCAACCTCACCCAAACTTTTTTTGGCACTATTTTCCAAATGAAATATCAGTAGAGAACAACTTATCAACCTCTAGTGCAAAAATTTAGTCTTATCTTTTTTTCTCTTCCTAATTAATGATCATTTTGGTGGCAAGCTCTTTATTTATTGTTATTATTATTTTATCATTGATGATTCAAATTAGCCTTCTAACTGATATGAGGCTGTTCCAAAAATTTGATAACATTATAGGGAGGGTTGAGTGTTATGGAAATGAACATCTCATAAGGGATGGATCGCCATCATTGTAAGAATGAAGCGAATGATTCATTCTTTCCTTGTTTCAAAGCTGATAGTTCTTCTAGACTAACATCCATAAAAATGTTGCATGCATATTTTTTAATTAATGCATCTATAATTCCTTGGAATGTTCTAATGCATGTTCGTAGATGAGAGAACCATTCCATAGCATAGCCAGCCAAACTCCTAGGAAATAGTTGCATTAGATAGGTATCATCATATGTGACCTGCATGCAATGTACTTGGAACTCCCTGATGTGATCTTTAGGGTTTCCCATCCCTCAATATTTGTTAAACTTGGGGATCTCAAATACCTTAAGGAATGGTTTCATCACAAGGATCCTATCAAATGGATAGGGACACAAGTTGCTTGGTGTTTATGTAGTTCACCCTGATTGAAGATCAAGCACTTGTTGCAAGAGCAACCTGATTTGTGTTGTTACATCATTTTGCAGATTAGGGGGTGGGATGAAGGTATTTAGGGGTGTTTCGATTGTGGGTTGAATGGTTGGGTTGGTTGGTACATTTTTTATGGTATTTTCACATTTTTCTGAGCTAGGTATGCTTTCACTTGTTGTTGTATGAACAACGTTTGTTGTTTCTCTTGTTGTTGTTGTGCTAGGATTGCTTGTTGTTGAGCTTCTTGTTGTTGTACTTGCTATTGTGCTTGTTGTTGCTCCAACAACACTTGTTGTTGGGCTGCCAATCGGATTGATTCTTGTTTCTCTTGATATTACTTTATTGCTTGCTGATATGCTTGTATTTGTGCTGCTTGTTTTTATGCAAAAAGTTGTGCATGTTCTTGTACTTTTTGTGCTTGATATTGGGTGTTTACTTGGGCTTAGGCTTGTGCTTGCACTGCTTGTGCTTGGGCTTGTGCTTGTGCTACTTGTTGTTGCAATAGAATTTGGGCTTGAGCATCCTTTTGTGCTTGTAATGCAGCTTGGGTGGCTTGAGCAACATGTGTAGCTTGAGTGGCTTATTGTTGTTATTGTTGTACTAATGCTTGGGATTGTGTAGATTGTTGTGCCTATAATGTGACTTGGGTGGCTTGATCAGCTTGTGTAGCTTTAGCAGCTTGCTGAAGAGCTAGTTGTGCATATTTTTTCTTTTGCACTTGCTAGAACCCTCTTTGAAAAGTAGCTTTTTGAGCTTCTTGCAATGCTATGTAGTTTTGGCTTGATATTTTGGAAGTTGGTGGTGGTGGGGGTGGCAGTAGTGAGCAGTGATGTCATGCTGGTGTTTTGAGTGTTAGATGGTGTTGTTGTGTTGGTGGTTGGTCCTTGGGAAACCATAATTTGAGATGTTAAGGGGGTATTTGATGGTGTCATGATTTCTTGTGTAGTTTTCATCCGTTGTTATGATATTGATGACAAGTTATGCATGTTGTTTTGATTGATACTTGGTAAAAGTCGAAGACCCAAGCCAAGTAGAGGTGTGGATGATGATGGTAATGGTAGAAGTGGAGGAAATGTAAGGGGTGTGGTATCAAAAATTCCCCCTAGGCCGAACATGTCACCTTCCTCTTGCAAATTCATGAGGAGAGAAGTTTGAGGTGTTGCATGGAAGAATGATGATGATTGATCATGATGGAAAGTTAGAGGGACATTCTTATGTAATGAATTTTGGGGTATGTTTTGTTCCAAGATGGTATTTGCATCCAACTCTTGATTATTAACAAGGGGGTGTGTTTGAATAGCATTAAGAAATGCATTTCCCTCATTGACATTAGGTTGAGTTGGAGCAAAAGATGTTGTGATTTGCGAAATGTTTTGAGTGATACTTTAGGATGGGGGTGTAGATGAGATGGGAATGGTGGATGAGATTGGTGGAAAAGATGTCTCCACTATAGTACTCACATCAAAATCAGAATTTAATTTGGCCCCTTGTTTTGATAGTTCAAGCATGTATAGTGAAGGGTTAAGCCTCATCATGATGTTGATGATCTTATGGTTTTCCGTATTTTGGAGCATTTCTGTTATTTCTTCATGCGACATCCCAAAGGTAAGATCTTCTCCTTGATTTTCTCCTTGTGGGTTTTGTGATGATGAGAGAGTCAAAGGATTGCCTGATTCAACATGATTCATTTCAACATTTTTTTGGCTTAGATCACTTGAAGCGAGTGTTTCTTTGTTGACTTCCATGTTCTTCCTGTATTGAGATCTAGTTTGAACCATAAAACAAGGATCAATTTTCAAGAATATGGGAGGTGAATCTTTTTAATTATCTAGATTGATCTTTACTTTATGTCCAAAGAAGAAAAATTTAGGATATCTTAAGGATCACAAGGGGTGATATGATGATGATGCAAGAGATGGATGATGTGAATGTTTTGATCTTTTGATAAATATTGAGGGGAATGCTAGACTTTTAGGGCTTTTGGATATGTTTTTGGATTTTGACTTTTGATTTTTGGGATTTTCCTTGACTTGATTGATTTTGGTTTGCTTTGATTTTGAACAAATAGACCCTAAGATTTTGGATGATTATGTAAGGAGTAGATTTTCTGAAAGGATGATAATTTGAATGTGTAGGGAGAAGGATGCATCTACCCACACCTATTCAAACAAGATGATGATTTAACCAAGTATATGAAGAAGGATGCATCTACATATACCTAGCTAAACAAGATGGTTTGATAATTTTGACTAAGCATATGCAGAAGGATGCATCTACACATACCTAGCCAAAGACGATTTTGATAAATATTTCAAGGATTTTGTCTAAAAGATTTGATGATCTTGATTTTTGACAAAAATCCTAGCATGAAGGATAATTTCAAGATTTCACAAAAGGTGATGGTGAGATGAGGTTTTGATGTTTGATGTTTGAAGGATGGATGAAAAAATATTTTGATTTGTTTTGATCCTAAGATGAACCTAAAAAGGACACTTTGTTTTCCTAGACCTAGGCATTGAAGAACATGCAATGCTTCTATAGACCTTGGTAACCAAGAAGTGATTTAATTTGAACACACATTTCCAAATTTTGAAGCAAAGATTTTCATTTTGGGTTTTGAAAAATCATGAGGTTTCAACACATGTGAGAGTTCATTTTGTTTTAGCTTTGCTTAATGAATTTATTTTACCAAAAGCACTTCTTTGAATAGTTTTCAAACTAGATGTTCAATGTCTTAATTTCTTCGAGTCCCACAAAGTATATTCTGTGAAATTTGACAAAGTCAAGGCAAAGGTTACCTATTGTTTAACTTTAGTAGAAAAATTGAGAAATAATCCAAGTGCTTAGAAACATCTAAGGATAAATCCCAAGGGCAAGCAATAACACATTAATTGAGTCAATTGTATTTATCTCCTAAAGGGTTTGAAATTTGGATGATGATGTTAAGTGTTTGTTTCCAAGATTTTTTGAACAAGAAAAGCATTTTGTAGCCAAGAATAAGTACAACCCTATGGATGTGAAAGACAATATTTGTTGGATTCCCACTTGAACGAGTCCAACTATGCTTATCTTTAGCGAATGGTTAGATTCTTGACCCCACTAGCTCCCCTCCACAACACTCACTTATATGGGGAAGCCAAGTATCAACACCCATGAAAATCCCATGGCATGCTTTCCATTCCTACTAAAAGACCTTAAAAATGTGGGGTGGCTTCAGAACGACTGTTCTTGCACCAACAAATAGATCAAAGGATTTTGGTAACTCTAAAACATGGGTTTTAATAAGGACTTTATGTTCGTGGAGATCGACCCATATGACAAGAGTCCCCTTTCAGATCCATCTTATCAGAATCAACTGTGTGATATTGGCATTTACTCCAATACCCACATTTATATATTGGGGTTGGAAATACTCTTAGTTTTAGAGTGTTACCGGTTGAGTTGTTCCCTTGGGTGAGTACTTTTTCCCCAAGGAAAGCCCTCTAAGATAAAAAAAGTGAATAAAATTATTCATAGTTTGATCAAACCTTGTTTAGAAACAAAGGGAGAACACATGCAATAAATTTATCCACACTCGCATAATATTTTGTTGAATTTTTAAACCCAAAATGAAGTGTGGAGGTGATTGCTTTGTCTCAACCTAAAATCATGAAAAATTCCTTTTGATTCTCAAGATCACTATAAAGCGTGAGAGAAGCGCATACATCCTTTTTCAACGAGGTTAGTTTAAGTAAGCCCTCAAAAAACAAAATAGCACATGTTTTTTAGATCCACAAAGCAATTGTGAGTTCTTTTTAAGCACCAAAAGAAAAATGAGAGTTTTCTTGTTCAATTGTTAACCAAAAACAAACTTTAGTAGGTTGTATTCCTAATGTTCATTTTAAACCTTTGTACAAATTGAAAAGGGTTCTTTTTAAAGCCCAAATGAAATTAGTATTCTAAGTAAAAAGGAAAAATAGTTCCCTAAGAGTGTTGAGCAAACACTAAAGTGTTTTAAAACACTTTGATTTTGTATAATATCATCATCATGCTTCTCTTTCTTTCATTTTCAATTGATTCAACCTACAAGAATGAAAAACTAGTTAGATTCTGCAATACATAGAGTTTAAAAGGCAAAAAACAAAAGATAAATTGATCATATGACAAAAATCACGTGCTAAAATTAAATTCCAACTTTTTACTCATTTCTAGTAGTGCAACCCATGACTATGTCGTAGTTTGATTTCCCAGTGGTGTTGTATAGTGATGCTTACCAGTCAGCATCACTCTGTGTCAAGACCAGAGAGCTCAATTGTGTTTCCCTTTTGCTCAGCATCGCTATTTTATTTTTTGAAAATCCCCACGGGTTAGATTGGTCAAGTGTCAAAGTTTGAATTTCAAATTTTTTGGGCAGGAAGATCTCAGCATCAGAGTTTGATTTTGTAGCAGTGCTATACAACAACACTAGAGAGCTAGTGGTGCTAAAATAGTGACACTAAGCTCTCAGTGTTGGAATTTTTCTTTGTATAAACAAAAACACAAAATTTTATGAGAAAAGTGATTAAAAATGAGATGTTTCCCTCCTTCTAGTGCCAAATGTGTGAACCCCAATCCTAATACCTGCAAAACAACAAGAATAAAAACGTTAGACAATAGATTGCAAGTTAGAACAAGGATTCCCCATGAAATCCATTCACAAAGCTTAAACTAGGAAAATAATGAATAACACAATCAAAGTGATCAAAATAAAGATTGAATCCTAATTAAGTAAGAAAACTCTTGATCCCATGGGGGGATTGGTGCCAATTTGATGTGAAAATTGGCCTTTTCCCAATCCCTATGATGCAAGCTTGATGTGTTGATGACAATTGGTCCACTTTGATTACGAAGAATGAGAGCTCCAAGCCAAAATTAGCATAACCTAGCTAAGATTCAATGGTGATTGATGAAATTTGAGAGATATTTGAGCATGGTAACTTTGCATAATTTGTAGATGATGAAATGAAAGATGAACCTCTTTATTTATAGATGAGATTGAAGGATGAATGTCCAAATTTGAGCAATGTGGGACTAACATTCATCCAATGGAAAGATGCCACTTGTCAATCTATGAGAGGATGGAGGATGTGCAATTTTTGATGATTGTGCTAATAAATGCCTATTTTTGAATTTCAAATTTGTTGAAATGACATGAAAGAGGGAAGGGAAAATGCAATAAATGCCACTTGGCTCAAGACAAAGGACATGTAAGATGAAGTAAATTCCTTGTTGGATGTACATGTCCGCTTGGAATTTTTGAATTCAAACTTGGAGAATATTCCAAAAGATGCCTTGTGAGGAAGATAAAGATTTAATAAATCAATTAAATCTATTTTCATGTGCAACTTGCAAAATCTAGAGGATGGGACATGATGAGACATTAAATTAATCAAGGGTTTAATTAATTTAATAGGAGATTAGATGATGTGACTAATTTGACTCAAATTTATGGATTTATTTAAATCAAATAATGAGAAGAATGTGATAAGGGATTAATCAAATAAAGATTTTGAAATGAGATGATTGTTAGATTAAATTAAACAAGGTTTTAATTTATTTAATTTAATAGATAGATTTGATGGATTTAATTAAATAAAATTAATTATTTAATTAAATAGGGATAATTAGACCAGGTGACTGATTTAATTAACAAAAGAGAGAGACTTAATTTGATAAAATGATTTATTTAATTAAGAGAGGAATATTGATGAATTTAATCAAATACGAGGATTTGATTAAATAGTTAGACTGAAGGATGATTTAGGATGAAGCAATGTTAGTAGTCAGGATCAGCTACACAATGTCAATCAATATATTTTACGTGTCTACAGAAGCTACCTAAAAACATACTAACAACTTAGCCTATTGATCTTGAGGAAAAAAAAAGTATAGGAAATAAAGACAAAGATGATAAAGCAAATATATAAAGGCTAGGGTGATGAAAATAAATGCACACAAGTGCTAGTTCACTAGCTAGCTCCACACATATGTTCACCTACACACAAGCAAGAGGGAAAATTTTTGGGCTTGTATAGAGTCTTGCCTCAGTCAAACCCCCCTTTTGGTGTCTCTACCTCCACATACAAACATAAAGCAACAAAGTAGAATATGCAATAAAGGAAAGAAAAGGAAGCAAAGAACACTACAAAAAATATTATGCTTCTCAATCAAATCAAAAAGGAGAGGAGTGAAGAGTTACCACCTCCACCCAAAATCTCACTAGCTAATGGAGGAGAAAGCAAGCTACGAACTTGGTAAAGTCACCACTATCGTAACTATGGTGAAGGGAGGTCTCACAAGACTCCAATCTCACAACATAAAAGATGGCTTCACACTTGCAATGTGGAGTTGATGGAGTGATGCTACTACTACAATGTTCACAATGAGATGCTCAAATGCTATTTAGAGTGTGCTTGAGAATGTGAAGAGATGAAGTGACTGAATGTCTAGATTGTCAAGTGAAGTGAGAATGGATGAATTTTAAGGAAGAATGAGGAAGAATCTACCACATTACGGGTTGGTTGATCAAAGAGGGATGTTACAATTTGACCAAAATTGGGTGTGTAATTCCTCTACTAGCTTTAGATGCAGTAATTTGTCAGGGATAGAAGCACGCCACACATAAATCCTATTGGAAAAATAAGGACAGACAATTAAGAGGGAGGGTGAATCAGTTGTCACAAAATAATAAAATTTTCCAACTTAACTTAATCTCAAATATGATGAATAAGAAATTAATCATAAGCAATTAACACATCAGAGAGATAGAGAACACCAAGAATTTTTTTACATGGAAACCCTGTTAGGGAAAAAACCACGGTGGATGTTAGTCCACAATATTATACCCTATTAAAAGTATAATGAAAATAATAAAGGGGAATGCACATGCATTTAGGAACACTACCTAGAGCTCACTGCTCAATTATAGAAGGGGTTCACTACCCAAAAATATAGAATAGGATTAAAATTTGTAGGGTATGAATTGAGAAAATAGCTTCCGCACAAGCCTGATTAAAATTTCAATTAAGCACAAAAAAATCCTTCACTTTTCACTCAAACTACTTCACACTTCTCTCAATCTTCTTCACACTCTACTCTAAAACTAAATGATATTCACACATACACAAATAGGATCACACCTAGCACATGAAGCACACTTTGCACTAATGAAACAATTGCTCTTATATATCTGCTACATGAGATTTCATCAACAACTTAGTTAGCCAGGAAAATAAAACATATTTGCAATGTTGGCCCAAATTTACAATTAAATTTTCAATGTGGATCTAAACACCATCAGCCAAAACAATATTCATGAGTGCACCAAACATTCAAATTTAACTTTTCAAGGATCCACAACACGTTACCACCATCATGTCAGCCAAGAACATGAAAACTTGAATGTGTGCAAGAAAAATCTTCAACCACGAGCACACCAATCAATGTGGATGTACTAAAAAGATAGAGTGTGATCTAGAGACATCCAAAAAAATCAAGAAACAATAGAGAAACATCTACAAAAAAGACCACAAAAATACTGTCAGACAACAACATGATCAAATCTATATGCGGACCTCTGAAACTTCTGGTAGATGATCTAGATATTCTCAAAAATAAACCCTTTAGTCCAATGGGAACTTCAACATACATAACAAGATGCCTTCATTGCTACACAGTTCCAATGGGAACCTAGAACACTTTCTTTTAAAATTTTCTCAGTATCCTCAACATATTACACCAAATTCTAATAGTGTTGACATCAATGACAACCACATATTAGCAACACATCCACAACAACCAACAATCTCCCCCTTTGGCATTGATGGCAACACATGATGTGAAAAATACCATCAACCCAACACACTTGCTTCTTAACCACTTTTCTCCCACAAGGATCTTGTCCTCGAAATATTTTTCACATTGCACTTCTCCCCCTTTGACATCAATGGAAAAGGTAACCACGGTCTTTCCATATACAAGCTCTAAACCACATATCTACACATTTGACTACTCTCCCTCAGTATCAACCATGAAAACATCAATCCAAATCAAAATATAGGAAAGTAGCTCACAAATTGATGCAATTAAATGCATCTTTTAGTTCCTATCAAGAGGGATAATTACCCCTACCATTCTTTTGAGATACTCCAATGTATCCTTCAACAATAGCTTAGTAAAGATGTCTACAATTTGTTCTTTGGTAGGCACATACTCCAATCTGACTTCTTTCTCATTCACTTTCTCCCTCAAGAAGTGAAACTTGATTGATATATGTTTAGTCTTAGAGTGTAGCACTAGATTCTTTTAAATATTTATTGCACTTGAATTGTCACAGTATATGGCAATAGGCTCTTCATATATCACCCTGATATCTTTTAATATTTGTTTCATCCATATCACTTGAGTACAATTATTTGTAGTAGCAATATATTCTGCTTCAATAGTAGATAGAGAAATGGAATTCTACTTTTTGCTCAACTAGGACACCAACTTCTTCCCTAGGAAGAAAGCACCACCACTAGTACTTTTCCTGTCATCTACATCTCTAACCCAATCCATATCAGTATATGCACTCCAAGTGAGATCATCATCCTTTGGATACCAAAGTCCAAAGTCAACTATTCATTTCAGATATCAAAGATTCTCTTAATATAAATCACATGTTATTCCTTTTGGATTACCCTAAAATCTAGCAACCATACATACAACATTCATAATATCTAGTCTAGTCTGGGTTAAATAGAGCAATCCACCAATCATTGACCTATACTTGCTTTGATTCGCCTTAGGAGAATCATCATTTTGTGTTAGCTTGCATCTAGTCACCATGGGAGTACCAATAGGATTTGATTCTTCCATCCCAAATTTCTTCAGTAGCTCTCTCACATATTTGGACCAAGATATGAAAATTACCTTGTCTAACTAGGTAACATGCAATCCTAGAAAGAACTTCATCTCTCCAATCATATGCATCTCAATTCACCCGTCATCTCATCAGTAAACTTCATACATAGATTTTCATCTCTCCAAAAATGATGTCATCAATAATGAATTCTATAATTAACACTTTATCATGATCTAATTTGAAATATAAGTTGTTTTCAACAGTACCTTTAGTGAATCCAAGCTTCAGTAAATATTTGTCCAATCTAGCATATCAGGCTCTAGGGGCTTGCTTAAGTCCATATAGAGCTTTCTTCAAGTGGAAAACCATGTCTTCCTTGTCAGTTAGGTAAAATCCATATGGATATTCAATGTATACTTCTTCTAGTTCTCCATTCAAAAATGTCGACTTCACATCCATCTAATAGGATTTATTTTTCTTGTATGCAACATAAGAAAGAAATAATATAACTTCAATTCTAACAATAGTGGAAAAAATTTCTTCAAAATGAACACCTTCCATTTGAGAATACCCTTTACATACTAGTCTTGCTTTATTTCAGACCACTTCACCTTGTTCATTCAGCTTGTTTTGAAACTCCCATTTAGTACCAATCACATTTTGTCTTTAGGTATGGGAACTAGTGTCCACATGTCATTCTTTTCAATTTGTGTTAGCTATTCCTTCATAGCTTCCATCTAGTGTTCATCTTGGTAGGCTTTAGTGATATTTTTAGGTTCAATCTTGGAAATCAAGCAACACTCTTCTACAATTTTTCTTCTAGTTTGCACTCCTTTATTCTTGTCTAATATAATTTTACTTTCATAATGATTTAGCTTTACATACCTTGGAGTTTTGGGATTTTCACAATCTTCTAGTTCTTCTATTCTTTCTTTTGCACTTGCACTTGTTTGTGCTTCCTGATTTACTTGGTTTACCAGAATGAATTGAGGTTGCTTTACCAAAACATATGGGATAATCTAAAGTTTATTTGGTGTTTGAACATTTTCCCCTTTGTTTGTATTGTCTTCATTAGAATCATATCCATAATATTTGGATGATTTAGCAGAATCCTCATCAACTCTAATATTTTCACTCTCAACCATCTTTCTCAGTCTTCTATTATAGCATCGGTAGGCCTTGCTTTTAGTAGAGTAACCTAAAAATATTCCTTCATCACTTCTTGCATCAAAATTTCATAAATAATCATCTCTCTTGATATAACATTTTCTTCCAAAGATCTTGAAATATTTAACAGTAGGCTTATAACTAAACCATAGCTCAAAAGGGGTCTTACCATAATTACCATTAACATTGACCCAGTTTAGAGTATACACAACAGTGCTTACAACTTCACTCCAATAGATCTGGGGTACATTTACTTCTATCATCATTGTTCTAGTAGCATCCAAAATTGTTCTATTGTTTCTTTCTGCAACTCCATTCTATTGAGGGGTTCAAGGTGTAGATACTTGTCTTTTGATTCCATGTTCTTCATAAAAAGAGTTGGACTCCCTGGAGGTGAACTCACCACCTCTGTCAGATCTCAGAAACTTGAATTTCAAACCTTTCTCATTCTCTTCCATAGCCTTGAAACTTTTAAAATTTTCTAGTGCTTCACATTTTTCTCATAAGAAGGAAATCCATATCATTCTAGAGTAATAATCAATAATCAACATAAAGTACCTTTCTCCATGAATACTTCTAACTCTAGAGGGACCACAAAGGTTAGTATGTAGCAACTCTAGCAAATCATTTGAATGAAACTATTTTCTCTGGTAGGAGACTCTAGTTTGTTTACCCATTTAGCACTCCTTACAAATTGTGTTAGCAGGCTTCACTAACTTAGGTAGGTCTCTTACTACTTGAGTAGAACTTACCTTGACAATGTTATCAAAATTTACATTACACAGCCTCCTAAGCCACAACCAACTTTCATCTACTTGAGCAATTAAACAACTCCCACTAGTAGTATTTAGTTGAAAAATATTACCTTTTGTATTTCTACCTGTAGCAATCATATTTCCAAAACTTCCATGTATCTTTCATCTTCCATCTTTGAATTATAGATCATAGCCTTTGTCCACCATTTGTCCAACACTAAAGAGATTTTGCTTTAGGAATTCAACATAAAGAGCATCATCATTGTTATCCTTACAACCAAGGAAAATAGAACCTCTACCACGAATCACACCAATAGTGTTGTCTCCAAATCTTACAACACCACCATCATACTTCTCTAGACTTACAAATTTGTTTCATCACTAGTCATATGATGTCAACATCCACTATCAATAACCCACTCATCTTTTTCTTCAACTTAGGCTGCAAGAGGTTTCTCATCTTTAGTAGATTTAGTAGCCACAAGACTATTTTCAATAGTAGCAATGAAACCCCATTCATCTTCATTTCCATTATCTTTATCAGACTCATCATCAGTCACTCCTTCTTCAGCAAAGTAACATTTCTTTTGGAATATAGACTTGTTAGGCTTAGATCTATGAACTCTTTTAGGAAATCTTGATGCAAAATGACCTATTTTACTACAAGAAAAATATTTAATAGGGAATACTCCTTCATACACCTTTTCCTCTTCCTTCTTTCTTTACAATCAGTGCCTCCAATTCTTCTACCTCTCTTTCTTTATCTTCAAACTATTTCAGTTCTTCATCATACTTGGATATCTTTTTGGAACATTCTCCCAGACCATATCTTTTCTTCTTACTTTTGGATATAGCAGCCTTGAATTTATTCTTTGGAACAAATTTACCAAATTCATTTGATTCAAAAGAAACAAGCTTACCAATCAATGTGTCTCTCCACGTCCTTGCTTCTAATTTGAGCTCTTCAATAGCGCAAGCCTTTACTTTGTAGGAGGGAGGCAAGGATTTGAGTATCTTAGCTACAATTTCATCCTCATCCATAGAACCACTGATACATGTAATACCCATCAATATTTCATTTACTCTTTTCATAATAGAAGTTATATTTTCATCTTCACCCATCTTCAAATTCTCATACTTTCCTTTCAATCTCTATAGCTTAGTCATCTTTACCTATGCATCTCCTTCATACAAAGTTTCTAGCTTCATCCAAATCTCATGAGCTATCTACAGTCCTACCATATTTTCCATCTTTGAATCTATCAGAGTACTCACCAAAGATTCAATAGCTCTGATATTTTTTTCAAATTTTTTGATCTCATTAGTAGTGGAGGGACCATTCTAAGGAATAACATATGGATCTTTTGTAATCTTCTAGTAGGCTTCATCAATACACCTTAGGTGACATTGCATCTTTACTTTCCATAGTGTGTAGTTAGTTCCATCAAATCTTAGAATGTCCTTCTTGAATTTTTCCATCTCAGATCACCTCAAGCTTTTATACTTCTTCAAAGGAACCTCCTCTGGTACCAATTGTTGGCAAAAAAAGGACATGTAACTAAGAGGGGGGTGAATCAGTTGTCACAAGATAATAAACTTTTCAAACTTAACTTAATCTCAGATTTGATGAATACGCAATTAATCATAAGTAATTTTTACATTAGAGAGACAAAGAACACCAAGAATTTTTTTTACACGGAAACCATGTTAGGGGAAAAACCACAGTGGATGTTATTCCAAAATATTATACCCTATTAAAAGTATAATGAAAACAATAAAGGGGAATGCACATGCATTTAGGCACACTGTCTAGAGCTCACTGCTCAATTATAGAAGGGGCTCACTACCCAATAATATAGAATAGGATTAAAATATAGAGGGTACAAACTGAGAAAATAGCTTCTTCACAAGCTTGATTACAATTCCAATTAAGCACAAAAAAATCCTTCACTTTTCACTCAAACTGCTTCACACTTTACTCAATCTTCTTCACACTCTATTGTAAAATTGAATGATATTCACACATACACACATAGGAGCACACCTAGCACATGAAGCACACTTTATACTGATGAAACAATTTCTCTTATATATCTACTACATGAGATTTCATCAACTTAGTCGACGAGGAAAATAAAACATATTTGTAATGTCGACCAAAATTTATAATTAAATTTTCAATGTGGATCTAAACAACATCATCCAAAACAATATTTATGAGCACACCAAACATTCAAATTTAACTTTTCAAGGATCCATAGCATGTTACCACCATCATGTTGGCCAAGAACATGAAAACCCCAATGTGCACAAGAAAAATCTTCGATCATGAGCACACCAATCAATGTGGATGTACTACATAGATAGAGAATGATCTAGATACATCCAAAAACATCAAGAAATAACAAAGAAACATTTGTAGCAACTAAGATTAATAGAATCAAACAAACTTCACTTAGGAACACTGACAAAGACCACATAAATACTATCAAACCACAACATGATCAAATCTATGCATAGACCTCTAAAAATTCTAGTAGATGATCTATATATTCTTAAAAATAAACCCTTTAGTCCACAACAACTAAAATTCAGCGTACAGAACAAGATGCCTTCATACCTACACAATTCCACTAGGAACCTGAAACACTTTCTTTTACAATTTTCTTATTATCCTTGACATATTACACCAAATTCTAATAGTGTTGACATCAATGACAACAACACATCAGCAACACATCCACATCATCTAACACATCCATGCACCACACATTCATCCCTGACAAATATTCTCTCACTGGCACAAAGGATAGAAGCCAAGTGGGTGGAAGGTAATTGAGTGATGTGGAATTTCTCCTTTGGATTTGATCTTTCTAGGTGGGGGTATGTGAAAGTAGAATTTTCATAAGGGATGCAAATTTTCTCCTATACATTTTTCCCCCATTTTATCGAGCATGAATGTTGATGATTGCTTACTAAAGTAGATTGAAGAGTTAGTAAGGTTAGAAATTTATACCTAAGCCATTGAAGAAGTGGACCACGATCAAACAAAATCGATAGCACAAGGAAAGCAAAGGAATCCATAGGTACCTTTCTTGAGGAGTTTCGAACAAAAGGACTCCATAGGTATACAAAACTATGAAGCTGCAAAAAGTACACTAAAGGCCCTCAAACCAACGATGGACAAATCCTACAAGATGCAAGCTTCTCACAGGCCCATAAACATACAAGAAGGAAACCCCCAAGTTCTCTCTCATGAAGAAATCCTAGTGAAGTAAGTGAGTTATAGGCTCGCAGACCTGCAAGGAGGCATCCCCCAAGTTTTCTCTCATAAGGGAAACCCAATGAAGGTGACTTCATAGAGTCAAACTGGAAAGCATCTTTACAAGTGCACCTACAAAGAAACATATTAATCCACAAATAAAACATGCCAGAAAAAAAAGCAACCACATAGGAAAATAAGTGTAAAGTCATGTGGACCATTGACAAGTGGAAGGATTTCAAAGGGCTCCCTCAAGAACCTTGCATGAAGAGGGGTCCACTCAAGGGATGTGCTATTTGAAACTGTTAAAGAGATGTTTTTTTCTCAAATAAATTCATCATCAAGGAATTCTTTTGCAAGATGTTCACATTCATCAAGGAATTTGAAAGGAAGGAAATTCCCCCTCATGAGGGGAAGGGCAAGGATTCTCTTGTAGGAAAAATTTTCTCACACCCTAGAGGTAAGTTCTCAAGTTTCTTTCTTTGCAAATCCATGATGAAGGAAATAGGTTCCACTAGGGGTCCAAGTCGAGAATGCAATTTTTGAAAAAAAGGCTACAATGATTCTCAAGAAAATATTCATTGGCCACAAATGTGTTTTTTGAAAATTGAAGTATTGTGAAAGTGGTGTTGTCACACATGAGAGGGACAACTCAAGCAAAGAAGAGAGAGATATAAGAAAATATTGAAAGAGAAACAATCATGAACATGAGACACAAGGGGATCTAGTTTTGTGGAGTTAGATCTGCTCATGCTTATATAAGTAATAGGTAACTGCAATGCAAGGTGAAAGATCCTCAATCCCCACTAGATCAAGAAGAATGCATAGAAGAAAATTAAATATAAAAAAATTGGTTCAACATGAAAGGGAAGCCTAAATTCCCCCAACACTTTGCATCATTCCGAATTTTTCAAAAATCAAGCACAAACATGGAAGTTGATGATACAAATAGAAGAAGGTTCACAACACAAAATAAATCCTATATCCAAGAACCAAGAAGGGTGACAAGGGCCATCTAGGAAAAAATAGTATGAGCATGGGGGAACACATCACAACACACACACATCTAACCTAAAGATAAAGAGGCCTCCCTCTAACACTCATCGACCAATAGGTCATCCACTTCCCAATCTAAATCATTATAAGGGGAAGGTGGAAAATTCTACGGTAGTGGAATATTGAGGGGAGGATCTTCCAACCCTCCCACAACAAGGGCTAAGGAAGAAGGCCTCGCAAGGTCTTCTCTACTCGACTCTTGTGGATCTATGGTTAGTGATTTTGTGAAGATTCCTAACAAGGTTGTAACTTCATCCAAATAATTAAACATGCACTTTGTAGGAGTGAAATTTCATACCTCAATGGAAGGGGAAGACTACACCCAAGATTCACCACTTGGCTCAATGAGAAATTCATGAGTGGTGACAAACTCAAGGGAAGTCAGGACTTGTTCTATCACTAGAACAGAACCAGCTAGTGTAGGACCACCTTTCAAAGAAGGTGGGATCCTCTTACACCCTCCATTGTTGGAAGGGACAACCTATGCCTTCTTCTTTGTCAAAGGATGTGAACTCCCCACATATGAGGCAATAGGCACAAAGGAGGAGAATAAAACTATGGAAGACACCACCAAGGTATTTAGCATGTCCATGGGTTTAGGGAATGGTGAAATGTTTCGAAGGTACATCAATAGGGGTGGCTCAATGGAGGGATCAATAAACACCTACAACTTTTTAGGGTTAGGTGCACTCACACTCACAGTAGGAGCTAGAAGTAAGATTGGGCTAGATTGAACGAAAGTAGAGGGGAGAAGAGAGGAGGATGCATCAGGAGGCCCTGAAGTAGGGGCAATTGTATCTGCTTCCTTTTTATGTAAAGTGGTCTACTTAGCTAGTAGATCCTTTCGTTGGTGCTTGCACTCACACACAAGGTGGTTTCTACAACTCTTTGAGCTAGAGGATGGGAACTACGAAGGGACAGTAGGCTCGTACTTAGCCATAGGAGTGTCCATCACAATTGGTTATGATGGAAGGACAAACTCATGAATAGGAGCAAGAGGAAGAGATTGACCAACAATAGGGGGAGTCAACTCTAGCACCTCAATGGTAGGTATTTTCCCATTTAATTCTTTTGGAGTGAGTGAAATGGGAGGCCACAGAGGCTGAGACATAGAGGATTCCCCGTGGGGACCCTTCCCTCTACCATATAGGTAGGGCCAAGGTCCAAGAGGTGTAATAGAAAGATCAAATATCTAAGTCTTAGGATTGCAACAAGTCAATACCATCAAACTCCTTAGGTAAAAATAATGACTATTCATCTAAAACTCTTCTTCGAAAAGATGATCGAAAAAGGCACCCTGAGAATGGGTAGGCCTATCCCTCCCTTTTTCAAGAAGAGGAGGTAGCTTGCTACTGCACTATCAGAAGGGTTGAGTTTGGCTATCCTTTTTCCATGGCCTTATACTTCACATAGTTTTTTTGAAGTAGGTTTTTCCTTGGTGAAAGTAGACCAACTGAGATGGTTGAAAAATGATCTAATGAGTAGACCACATGAGATACCAATGGTTGGTATCCAATTTCATGTACCACATGCATAGGACCCTCATGGGAATTTCAAGCACTTATGGATGATGAAAGTGACTTTGTTCATGGAAGCTAGCCAATGTATGCCTAACTTCACTTTGAACAAATATGATTTCAAAATAACGTCAAAGGTCATGTTCATAGTCCTAGGTTTGACTAGAACACAAAGAGTTATTGAGCCATATGGATTGAGAGAAGGCGATCGTGCATATAGATGGTAGATTTTGTTTATTCATACACCTCTCTTTGTAGTGAATTCGGCCACAATGTCTACTCCATAATGACATTCACTCAGCTTGTAGGGTGAACTAAGACCACCATCACAATTTTCCCATTGAGATGAGTGAGAATGTAGAGGGGAGAGGGCTTATTGTTCAAGGGAAAATCCTACAATGTGAATGCCATGTTTGGTGAACCAGTCACAGAATGGGAAAATGAAGTAACCATAACCATGTTAATGTATGCCTTGAGTTGAGTATTGGAATCAAAGAAATCAATAATTAAATTAGTATAATGGGCCAAAAATAGGTCTGTGTATATTTGCAACTCAATTTCTTCTTTCTCCATTGATTTTCTTATCTTTATTTTTACTTCCATTTTTTGGAAAAAGAAGGATAGACAACTGAGAGGGGGGTTGAATCGATTGTCACTAAATATTTAAACTTTTCAAACTTAACTTAATCTTAGATCCAATGAATGAACAATAAACCATAAAGAATCAACACATCAGAAACTTAGAGAACACCAAGATTTTTTTACGTGGAAACCCTGTTAGGGGAAAAACCACAATGGATGTCAGTCCACAATATTATACCTTGTTAAAATTATAGTGAAGAATAATGGTAATGCACATGCATTCATGCACACTACCTAGAGCCCACTGCTCAACTACAAGAGGGCTCACTACCCAAAGAAGACACACCATCTTACAACAATTCAGATTAGATCCATAGGGTATGAACTGAGAAAATAGCTTCTACAAAATCCTGATTATAGTTCCAGTTAAGCAAATAAAAACCCCTTCACACTTTGCTCAAACTTCTCCACACTCTACTTTGCAATTGAACGATCAGATCACTATTTTCACACTTTCTATTTCTCTAGAACTTCTTCGATCTTATGCACACTTCACTTCACTCAAAAAATAAATCTTATATATCTACAACATGGAATGACATCAACAACTTTATTGGCCAAAAGAAATATGAAAATATAAAACATATACATGATGTCAGCCCAAATTTACAAGTAATTTTTCAATGCAAATAAAACACCATCAACCACAACATAATGAAGACTTAAAAAAAATCCTCGAGTGTGCCAAACATTCAAATTTTAATCTCCAAAGATCCACAGCACATTACAACCACCATTCTGGCCAAGAACATAAAAACCCAAACACACAAGAGAAAAATCACTAACCACGAGCACATCGATCAATGCAAACATGCAACAAAGATATAGAATGATCTAGAATCATTCACAAGAAACCATAATCATCAAAGAAGTATCTGCAAAAACTAAAATTACTAGAATCACATCAACTTCAATTAGGAACACTTACTGAAGCCACATAAAAACTATCAAAACACAACTATTCATAACATGATTAAATCTTCATGCAGACCTCTGAAACTTTTGATGGATAAACTAGATACACTCAAAAAAAACTTTTTAGTCCACAATGACTAATAATCAATGTACTAAGCAAGACACCTTCATGACCTTCACTATTCCACTATCAACCTACAACTCTTTCTATAACAATTATCTTGATATCCTCGACCTATACAGCCTTCAATACATCAATGCTAATAGTGTTGACATCAATGACAACCACATATCAGCAACACAACAAAAACATCCAACAATCTCCCCCTTTGGCATTGATGTCAACATATGATATGAAAAACACCATCAATGCAACTCTCAATGAGAACTTACTCCTCCTTAGATTCTAACTATTCTTTCACATGATCTTCTCCCCACAGGGCTCTTATCCCCATATAATCAGTAGTTATTTTTCACATTACTCTTATCCCCCTTTGATATAAATGGTAAAGATAAAAATTATCTTTCCACATACAAGCTTTGAACTACATATCTGCACGTCTAACTACTCCCCCTGAGTATCAGCCACATAAACATCAATCCAGATCAAAATATGATGATGAAATGCATGGATTGATGCAATGCAATGCATCCTTAGTTTTTATTAAGAGGGGTAATCACCCCTAACATCCTTCTAAGATACTCAAAAGTATCCCTCGATAATGACTTGGTGAAAATGTCTACAATTTGTTCTTTGGTAAGAACATACTCTAGTTTGACTTCTTTCTCACTCACTTTCTTCCTCAGGAAGTGAAACTTGATTGATATATGATTGGTATTAGAGTGTAGCACTAAATTCTTTGATACGTTTATTGCACTTGAGTTTTCAAAGTATATGACAATAGGCTCATCATATACTACTCTAATATCTTTTAGCATATGTTTCATCCACAGCACTTGAGTACAATTATTTGCAGAAACAATATACTCTACCTCAATAGTATATAGGGAAATTGAATTTTCTTTTTACTTAACCAAGACACCAGTTTCTTCCATAGGAAGAAGGCACCATCACTAGTTCTTTTATTTTCATCTACATCTCATTTCCATTTCGCATCAGTATAGAAACTCAAGGTAAGATTGTCATCTTTAGGATACCAAAGCCCAAAATCAATTGTTCCTTTCAGGTATTTGAAAATTCTCTTTATAGCAGTCACATGAGATTCTTTTAGATCAGCTTGATATCTAGCAACCATACACACATCATTCATGATGTCTAGTTTGGTTTGAGTTAAGTAGATCAATCCACCAATCATTGACCTATATCTTTTTTGATTTTCTATAGGAATCATCATTTTTTGTTAACTTGCATCTGGTTACCATGTGTGTACCAATAGGATTTGAGTCTTCCATGCCAAACTTCTTCAACAACTATCACATATTTGGATTGAGATATGAAAATCCCATTGTCTAACTGAGTGACCTATAATCCCAGAAAGAAATTCATCTCTCCAATCATACTCATTTCAAGTTTACTTTTCATTTCATCAACAAACTTCATACATAGATCTTCATCACCTCCAAAGATAATTTCATCAACAAAGACATCAATAATCAACTCTTATCATGATCCAACATAAAATAAAAGTTGTTGTCAGCAGTACCTTTATTGAATCCAAGCTTTAATAAGTATTTATCTAGTCTAGCATACTAGGCTCTAGGGGCTTGCTTGAGTCCATACAGAGCTTTCTTCAATCGACAAACCATGTCTTCCTTATAAGTCAATTGAAATCCATCTACCTATTCAACATATACCTCTTCTTCTAACTCACCATTTAGAAAGGCTGACTTCACATCCATTTGATAGAATTTGTAGTTCTTATATATGGCATAAGCTAGAAATAATCTTATAGCTTCAATTTTGGCAATAGGGGAAAAGGTTTCTTCAAATTCAATACCTTCCATTTGTGAATACCCTTTACATACTAGTCTTGCTTTATTCAGAACTAGTTCACCTTGTTTATTCAGCTTATTCCAAATGACCTTTTTAGTACCAATCACATTTTTATATTTACATCTAGGAGCAAGAATCCATGTATCATTCTTTTTAATCTGCATCAGTTCTTCCTATATAGCTTACATCTAGTGTTCATCATTACAAGGTACATTGACATTGTTAGGCTCAATCTTGGAAATTAGACAATACTCTTCTACAATCCTTCTTCTAGTTTGCACGCCTTTATTTTTATCTCATATAATTTGATCTTAAGAATTATTTAGCTTTACATACCTCAAAATTTTAGGATTCTCTCACACTTCTAATTCTTGTCATTTCTTCTCCACTTTGACTTGTCTCACCTTTGTGACTTTCTTGGTTTACTGGAAGAATACGAATTTGATTCTATGTCTTAGCATTCTTCCCTTTGTTTGTACCATCTTGCTGGTCATCTGAATCATAACCATAGTATCTGGATGATCTAGCAAAGTCCTCATCAACTCTGACATTTTCACTTTCAACTATTTTTCTTAATCTTCTATTATAGCATTGATAGGACTTGCTTTTAGTAGAGTAACCTAGAAAGATTCCTTCATCGCTCCTTGCATAAAACTTTCCTATGTCCTCATCTCTCTTAATATAACACTTGCTTCCAAAGATCTAGAAATATTTAACAGTAGGCTTATAACCAAACCGTAGCTCAAAAGTAGTCTTATTAGAATTACCATTGACATTTACCCAATTTATAGTGTACACAACAATGTTTACAACTTCTCTCTAATAGATTTGAGGCACATTTCCTTCCAACATCATTGTTGTAGTAGCATCTAGAATTGTTATGTTCTTTCTCTCTACAACTCCATTTTGTTGAGTGGTTCGGGAAGTAGATAACTATCTTTTGATTCCATGCTCTTCACAAAAAGAATTGAACTCTTGGGAGGTGAACTCACCACCTTTGTTTTACCTTAGGCATTGTGATCTTTAGATTTGTCTCATTCTCTACCATAGCTTTGAAAATTTTGAACTTCTCTAATGCTTCACATTTTTCTCTTAAGAAAGCAACCTATATCATCCTAGATTAATCATCAATAAGTAGCATAAAGTACCTTTCTCCTTGTAGGCTTTTGATTCTAGAGGGACCGCACAGATTAGTATGCTCCAACTCCAGTATTCCATTAGAATGATGTTGTTTTCTCCAAAAATAAATTCTAGTTTGTTTTCCCATCTAACATTCCTTGCATATTGTGTTAGTAGGCTTCACTAGCTTAGGTAGATCTCTTACTGGTTGAGTGGAGCTTACTCGACAATTTTATCAAAATTCACATGACATAGCCTCCTATGCCATAACCAATTTTCATCTACTTGAGAAATTAAACAACTTTCATTAGCATCACTCAAGTGAAAAATATTACCTCTTGTCTTTGTACCTGAAGCAATTACATTTCCAAAGCTTCCAAGTATCTTGCATCTTCCACCTTTGAACTGAAGACTGTAACCCTTTTCCACCATCTGCCCAACACTCAATAGGTTATTCTTCAAGCCTTCAACATAAAAGAATTCATTAGTATTATGTTTACAATGAGGACAAATAGATCCTCTTCCATGAATCACACCAGCATTGTTATCTCTGAATCTTACAACTCCATCATATTTCTCTAGACTTACAAATTTCCTTTTTTCACTAGTCATATGATGTTAGCATCTGCTGTCAATAATCCACTCATCCTTTTCTTCAATTTAGGTTGCAGGAGATTTCTCAACTTTAGCAGATTTAGTAGCCACCAATCCAGTTTCCTTGATAGAAATGAAAACCCATTCATCTTCATTTCCATTGTCTTTATCAAATTCTTCATTAGTCACACCTTCTTCAGCATAATAGCATTTCTTTTAAAATCTAGGTTTGTTCGGCTTAGACCTAGGAACTCTTTTAGGACACCTTGAATCAAAATGACCTATTTTACTACAAGAGAAACATTTAATAGGCAATTTTCCTTTATACTTACCTTGTCCTTTGCCTTATTTCTTCACAATCAGTGCTTCAACTCTTCTACTTATCTTTCTTTATCTTCAAGTTGTTTCATCTCTTCCTCATACTTGAATGTCTTTCTAGAACTCTCTCCCAGATCATATATTTGCTTGTTTCTTTCAGATATAGAGGCCTTAAATGAAGACTTAGTCCCGAGGGTAGAATCACCAAATTCCCTCAACTCAAAGGAAACAAGTTTACCAATTAGTATATCTTTTGTCACATTTGTTACTATTCTGAGCTCTTTAATAGCATGAGCCTTTAATTTTTAAGAGGGAGGAAATGATTAGATCACTTTAGCCACAATCTCTTGTTCATCTAGGGTACCACCGACACATCTAATACCCATTACAAGTTAATTTACTCTTTCCATAAAAGAAGGAATTATTTCATCTTCATCCATCTTCAAAGTTTCATACTTTCCTTTCAAACTCTATAGCTTAGAAACCTTCACAAGTGCATCTCCTTCATACAAAGTCTCTATATTCTTCTATATCTCATGAGTTATCTTCAGATCCATCACATTTGTCATTTCCAAATCCGTCATAGCACTCAAAAAAGCTTCAATATCCTTGATGTTAATCTCGTCCTCTTTCATCTCATCAAGAGTGGAAGGACCATTCTAAGGAATAACATATTTGTTCTTTGTAATCTTCCATAAGGGTTCACCAATACACTTGAAATGACACTCCATTATAGCTTTCCACAAAGGGTAGTTTGTTCCATCGAATCTAGGATTGTCCTTGTATGATGCCATCTCAGATCACCTCAATATTTTAAAATTCTTCAGGGGAACCTGCTCTGATACCAATTGTTGGCAAAACAAGGAAAAATAACTAAGAGGGGTGTGAATCAATTTTCACAGAATATTTAAACTGCTTAAACTTAATCTCAGATCTGGTGAATGAACAATAAACCATAAACAATCAACACATTAGAAACTCAAAGAACACCAAGATTTTTTTATGTGAAAACCCTATTAAGTGAAAAACCATGGTGGATGTCAGTCCACAATATTATACCCTGTTAAAAGTATAATGAAGAACAATGGGAATGCACATGCATTTAGGCACACTTCATAGAGCTCACTACCCAAGGAAGACACATTGTCTTACAACAATTCGGATTAGATCCACAGGGTGTGAACTAGGAAAATAGCCTCTACAAAAGCCTGATTACAGTTCTGATTAAGCACAAAAATACTCCTTCACACTTTGCTCTACAATTGAATGATTAAATCACTATTCGCATACTTGCTCTTTCTCTGGAACTTTTTTGATCTTATGCACACTTCACTTCACTCAAAAAATTGCTCTTATATATCTACAAAATGGATTTACATCAACAACTTCATCGGCCAAAATAAATATGAAAATATAAAACATATACATGATGACCCAAATTTACAAGTAAATTTTCATTGTGAATTAAACACCATCAACCACAACATAATGAAGACTTAAAACAAAATCCTTGAGTGTTCCAAACATTCAAATTTTAATCTCCAAAGATCCATAACACGTTACAAACACGATATCGGTCAAAAACATAAAAAGTTGAACACACAAGAGAAAAATCACTGACCACGAGCATACCAATCAATGAAAATGTGCAACAAAGATAGAGAATGATCTAGAACCATCCACAAGCAACAACAATCATTAGAGAATCATTCATATAAATTGAAATTACTAGAATCACATCAACTTCAATCAAGAACACTAATTGAAGCCATAGAAAAACTATCAGAATACAATTGTTCATAAGACAATTAAATCTTCATGCAGACCTCTAAAACTTTTGGTGGATAAAATAGATACACTTAGAAATAAACCATTTATTCCACAATGACTGATTGTTAATGTACTGAGCAAGACACCTTCATGACCTTCACTGTTCCACTCTCAACCTACAACTCTTTTTTTAACAATTCTCTCAATATCCTCGACATATACAACCTTCAATACATCAATGCTAATAGTGTTGACATCAATGAAAACCACATATCAACAATACAACCACAACATCCAACACCATTGATATGAATAACAGGTTATCCTTGATGCAGTCCTATATCTTGTGACATGGGCACATAGAGCATTCGGTATCATGTTTGCTGACTTGATGGTACCGACATAAGGTATTTGCATCGTACCAATTAAGGTAAGGTTCCTTGAGAGGCTGAGGTATCTCCAAGGTTATGATCTTATCCTTTAGCAACTTCTGCAAGATGGAAGAATAATATTTTGCTAACTTTGTAAACCTTTTGTTGTGTCTAAGGTCATTATCATTCATTACGGCTATGAAATTCACAACAACCCTACCTTTTCCTAAGATTGATACAATGGATTTTCCTTCTAAATAGGAGTGTGAGGAGGATCTCATAAACTAGACTACCATCTATTGATACTCTTGTAATCTTGCACATAGATGCACAAAAGAAGAGTATTTCATGAGGGAAAACTTTTCCTGCCAAGGTCTTTGCATGTTTTGTACATATTTTGCATGTTAGAATCAAGCAATGAGTACAAGATATAAGAGAAGACCACTTGATATTGTGCTATAAAATAAATAATCTTCTCATTATCCCCTTCCTTGAATTAAACAAGATCTAAAACACTACAAGAGAATAGGAAAATATCACCTAAAATAGTGTCAAATTTTAGTGTATTTCAGTTCACGGATTGGGTGATTTGGCTGGCATTAAACTTGGCAATAATAGGCATGGTCATCTTGGCACCAACATTGGCACTGGATGTTACACTAGAGTTAGCACTAGAAAATCATGCCCCTATTAGTACCTAAAATAGTGTTGAGAAATAATGCCCAAAATACCACCTCTTTTAGCACCTAAAATAGCGCTAGGAAACAGTGTCACAAATAGCACCTAAATTAGTTCCCAATTTGGATTTTGGTTTTGTTCTATGTCTACTCCCATTTTTGCTTCTAGTTTTTCTTCTTGTTTTGTTTCCAGTTTTTCTTCCAATTTTACTTCTAGTTTTTCCTCCAATTTTGCTTCCAAGTTTGCTTCCAAGTTTGCTTCTATGTTTTCTTCCACTTTTTCTTCTAGTTTTGCTTCCAATTTTTCTTTTGATTTTTCTTCTAAATTTTCTTCTGGTTTTTCTTCCATGTTTGCTTTCGATTTTTCTTCCAAGTTTGCTTCTAGTTTTGCTTTTGATTTTGCTTCCAAGTTTGCTTCTAGTTTTGCTTCAAGTTTTGCTTCTAGTTTTACTTTTGGTTTTAAAGGTCTATAGAAGCATTGCATGTTCTTCAATACCATTTTTAAATCTAGTGATCTCTATATGGTTCATAAGGATTTCACCTTTAGGCTATCTCAGTCATATAATCTAAAGTATCTTATGGACAAATTCAAATGGTAAGTACTTTTATGCTACATAAATGTGTATGCACATTGCAAACTTAAAAAGTTACATTATCTTTGTAACTTTATTCTATATATGATCTATTGCTTCCATTTTTGCTTCCAGCTTTGCTTCTAGTTTTTCTTCTAGTTTTGCTTCCAAGTTTGCTTCTAAGTTTGCTTCCAATTTTGCTTCCATTTTTACTTCCACATTTGCTTCTAGTTTTTCTTCCAATTTTGCTTCCAAGATTGCTTCTATTTTTCTTTTATTTGGGCTTCCATTGTTACTTCCTTTTTTGCTTCTAGAAATGCTTCTTATTTTGCTTCCATTTATTAATTTACTATGTTTTATTTCAATTTAATTAGTTAAATATATCGTGCCTCTTAAATAACTCATATTATTATAGACTAAGTAATTTAATTATTTAATTTATATGATTGAATAGCAAAATAATTATTTTTTTGGGTCAGTAACACAAAAAATTTGTATTGCTTGTAAAGATAAAAAAGTACATCTATTGTTCAGTTTCATTACCCACCAAAATTCCATTACAAACAACAAAAAGCAAAGGCACCTTAACGTGCAGAGTAAATCATTAAATAAACCTTGTAACCCCTATAACTGTTTACTAGTAAAATCCTTACATAAAATAACCACCATTAATAGTGTTCAGAGTTACATGCTCTAATACACAAAAAGTGGAGGGAGAATTCAAAATCAGACATGGACAAACATGATTAGTCTTAACAAGCTCCACCTAGACACAATGGATTCTTCTTCCACTGCTTCCCCAACTTATTTTGGTACTTCCTTTTCACTTCCAATCCTTTCATCTCTTCCTTTGCTTGTTCCAAAATTTCTTCAACCTCCATGAGTTCGATGAAGAGTTTGAACGCTTTCCATCCCGAATGTGATTCCTCATGGAAACGAGCTTTGTATTTTCCTTCAAGCAAATGAATAAAGGGTTTGAGACCAATTCTCCCATAAAGATCCTCAATTTCATCATCTACCAGTCCTTCAAAATAATCTAAACCTACACCCAAAACCATCCATTCAAGAATGGACTCCATGCCTACCAGAAAATTTTCATGCATAATTTTCTGCATCACCATCCTCACCATTTCCACGGGTTCACCTAAATCCAAGCCCCACCTGCAATTAAGGAGTAAACCTCCATGTTGGTTTGGTATATATGTTTCATGGAGAAAAAATCCTTGCCACAAATCATTTTTGCACATTACACTAGCCTCTTGTCATCAACAAGGAAAAGGCCCTACAATTGTTTTTCGGATGACTCTCCATAAAATGGACCCAAAGATATTCATGACCAAAAGGTGAAATTGGCTTCCATTTCTCTTGAAAACCAGCACTGCCACCACCAAATTTTGTTGCAGAGTTTTTCTTGACCCTTTTCAAATGCAAATTTTAAGACATATTAATCAAGGGCTTGCATTTAACACCATCTTGGATTTCCCACACTGCTATTAATGAAGTACTACTTCATCATCGCCCACTACCCCTACCTTTGCTTGTCATGTCAAACCTACTCCACTCGCTTTGCCACCTTGTTCAGTTAAGGAATTTTCCTCTCTTGTGTTTTCACCTAAGTCCACTAATTTAACAACTCTAAAATCCTCCAACCTGAATTCCCTCATTTCACCAAAATTTAAATCCCATTTAGATAAGACATCTTCTTCAACATTACCACCTCTTTTAATGTGGCTCACTGAAAAACTTCCAAAAGAGCTTAAAATTTCATTGATTTTTTCAATTACATTCTAGAGGTGTCAAGCATTAATTTTACCTTTCATCACCGCTTGAACTATTATTGTAACATGATCATCATCTATAATTAAAACAATTGAGTCAAATATCTATAATTTAATTGAATTTGACAACATCCATCCTGAGCAGTAAATTAAAATCATCATACATAATAAATATCCATCCAAAAATCATCGACCACTTTTAATATATATAAATTGACAAGTCAATACTAATAAGATCATCATCATATATAACTAAAACAAGCGAAAGTCAAATATGCCAGTACATCAAAAACACATCAAAATGATACATGTCCAACAATTGACATAAGTGAAAATGATATATGTACAAATGATATAAATAAAATTGATAAATTATGTAACTCAAACTGATACAAGTCAAGATGATACATGTACAAATGATATAGTGAAAATGATACATGTCACTATGATACAATTCAATAATATAGTACTATAGGTCATGAAAATGATACATATGATAGTAACCATGAAAAGAGTCATCATAAAAATATATCAACAATGATCCATGATGCAATCTATATGACCATGGATTTCATTGGTTACTACCACCAAGTGTCTTATCATTATCATCACCATCGTGATCATCATCATCATCATCATTGATGAGCCTATTTTTTGGTCTAGTTTTGGGTAGAAGTTGTAGTCTATTTGTTGGTTGATTTCATGAACTTTGATGATTAAATGTTGGTATTTGCATAATGTTTCCCTCAAACCATTGACATTTGACATTATCCTATCTCTGCAAGCTTTAATGACATTTGGCATATTATGTGGGTTATCTATATTGACTTTTCATGTGATTAATGAATGATTCTTAGAGTGGTTATAGATGTGTAGTTATTATGTGTACTGAACTTTCCATGTAGATTTAATACACCAAGTTGAGGAAGACACCACTAGTTGGGCATGCACCATAACATCCAGTTGAGGAATCATTCCAAGTCAAAGGTAGCCAATGGAAAAAGATTCTTCATGCAACTGAACGCAACCACCTTGTAGTGGACCTTAATGATTGAGCATGCATAGGAATTATTATTGTGTTAGATCTACATTTGGACTTGCATGTCTGACCAAATTCCATGCATGTGTAACTGCAATTGCTCCACATTCCCCTATTTTTCCTAAATGGTGTCCTCCTAGTCATGGAGTTGACTTCCTTTTTTAGCCATAGTGTAACTGAGGATTTCTTTTAGGTTTCCATTAGGAGAGTTTAGCAAATCAATGAAGACAATAGAAACCCAAAGACCTATCGAGTACAAAGGAAATTAAACAATAAAACAGTTATACCTATAAATCAAATTTTCCATGGTTACCTCCATAGTACCTTCTTACTTGCTAGTTGACGGGATGCCCTCAGATTCGTTGTGTGAGCAATCTGCAAATAGATGCCTATGTCCTACACCAAGCTTTGAAGGATTTGCACAAATGTCTAATGTCTATGCCTAAACATGCTAATACTTGATCAAATAAAGATAATATTTGCTGAAATTGCTATGGAAATTTAAGTATGCAAGTGAGTAAGTATGCAATGCATCTCTATAATATATGTGTTTGTAATATGTCTCCTTGTGTAATCAAAAAGTGAGAGGAAAATGGAATTTTATAGAAAATGCCATTTTGAATGGACAGATGAGATTGACTTCCAAGAAAGACGTAAAATGAGAGGCCCATATTAAATCTCATAATTCCTAATTAGGGTTAGGGAAAAATCATTGATCAAGCGGTCAATATTTCATTTAAGAAGATTGAATCAGCGGTGGAGAATAAATGAGGAAATTAATTAGAAAATATTTTTTTTTGAAAATCAAGAAGATAAAGACTGGCTGATTTTTGAGATTCGAAAAATCAAGAAGATAAGAGTTGAACTAAAGATCAGATTTGGAAAATCAAGAATCTGCTTGATTACTTGATTTTTAGAAGATTAGTTACCATTTTGAATTGAGTTAATTCAAATTATGGATTTTGTGAGATAATAAATAATTGATTTTCCAATTATTTACCAAAGTGGACTAATAGTTAAGATTGTGATGACATTTTAAACAATTTTATTTATTTAAAATGAGAGGAATATCAATTTTGACAATTAAATAATTAAAGATAATTATTTAATTTAGCAGATAAGACTAATAATTAAATAAATTACTTAATTCATTTAATTATGATAGTTAGTGACACATTAAATAAATAAATAAAATTTATTTACTTAATAATCACGAAGAAATAAATGACGAAGGTAATTGAATAAATTAAGAAATTTATTTAATTAAGGGAAGACTTCGACAATTAATGACGTATTAAATAAATATGATTTATTTATTCAATAATCAAGAAGAATAAAAGACCCCAAATTAATTGAATAATTGTAAATTATTTAATTAATAGTTGAAGATGGGTTAGGAACATAATTAAAGTGTCATAATTATGCTAGGGCGAAAAATGGTAAATAGTGTTTGTAGGCCTAGGTCATTTTTATGTGTCTACATTTTCCCCCTCTTTGTCATAATGTAGCATGTCACATTCTGACAAAGAAAATAAGTCAAAAATATGCCCCAGTGCAAAATACAATGAGGAAGAATGATGAGGAGGGTAGCGGTATGCCCCCTTGAGAGGATAGATAGGTTCCAAGAACATGGGTGTGCTCTCGAAATTAATGAGAAGACTAGAATATGAAGAGACAAGGAAATGTTAGTGCAAAAGATATGGATGATGATATGGATGAAATGCCTATATGAGATGGGTGAGAGAAGATGACAAGACTAAAGAAGATGCATGTTAGTTCCTAGACCGAATCCTTCAGAACATTGCCATAGGACTTTAATATTTATTGCTCTTAATCATCATTGGGTAGTAAAATGACACAAATGGACAACAAACACCATGATATGACATTGAACAAGGTGTGCAAGGTCATCCACTTGAAAAACAGATAGTCACAGACAAGGAATGTCCTAAATAATACCAAGGGTCATGTTGCCCCAGTCTTTTTGTTGAGGAAATCCACAGACATCAGTCAAAGAAAATAAAATAGGCCAGGATACGTCATTGCACCTATAAATCCTTCATGGGACATCCTCGAGGTAGCTAGTAACATGACCAAAAGACAAGATAGTAAAAAAAAATAAGAAAAAATAGCCAAGATAGTCAAAATATAAGACAAGATAGACCAGAAAGATTAACAACCATTTTATTTTGTTTTCCAATGTTTGTTTGCCAAAGATTGAATTCTTGCCAGTTTGACAGTTTTGATAGTTTAAGAGCCTTTCCAATTTAACGATGTTGATGGTTTGATAGGGCCTATTGTTAGCAAGGACACATCCTAAAAAGGCAAAGGACATTTTGACTAGGTCTAACTCCAAGAAGGACACATCTTGAAGAGGACCAAAGAGTGACAAGATTGACATTGTTTTGACTAATATGTTTTGGCAAGTTGACTGATGTTGACTATATGATTGATTGGACTGTGTTGTCTAATTTTGACCAATTTTGACATTAACATTTCAAATGGTTGTCTTGTGTCTGAGTTTGACTACGTTTGTCTTATTTGACTGATGTGACAATTGTGACAAATGCCATGATTTCATTTGGACCAACCTAAAAGGACTAACCTAATGTCTCAGGGACTCATCGATTGATGGCCTTGCCTACGTAGCAAATGTGCTGAGACAACGTAGTTCAAAAATGACATGGACTAACTGACATGACTAACTTTGACTTCATTTTTAGGATTTTGACATTGATTTGAATGTTTTTTTGTTTTTCTTCAGGATGTTTTATGATTTTAAGGTCTTTCTTTGGGACATTTTATGATGTTTTGGTCTTTTTTGAGGACATTTTATGATGTTTTTGTCTTTTTGTCATTCTATGATTTTTATGGATTTTGATGTTTAAGAGGATTGTGACAAATGCATATGACTGATGCCTACACATGAGAATCCAAGGACAAACATGATTGTGTCCCTAGTCAAGCTGAATACCAATTGACAAGTGATGACAACGTTGTTTGACATGGGAAAGATGCATCTCGAAACAACATGAGGATGATGATAATAATGTGACGAAAGTATGGAGGTCTACAACTGGGCTAGGAATGTAGTCATGTAAAATTTTGGATAATGTGCTTGTATGGATTATACTCATTGCATTTGGAATGACTTGGTTAGGACTAGATGCAATGATGATTATCCTTCGACTGTTTGACAAGGGAAAACCAAGATAGGTGATAGAGATGAAAGGATAGGGGGTGGCCTTGGTAAAAGATGAGAGAAATGAGACTAAGGAATTTGTCATATGATTTTCAAGGACTACGTCGCATAATGATAATGAAGTATGTTAGCAATGACATGACATTTCATAGATAATGTATGACCAAAGGATAGGCATGTCAACAGTTTTCCCAAAGCATGATTTATGTGTTCCAGTTTTATGTCAAGACCAAGATAGGTGGGAAAGTGAATGGAAATGATATGTATCAAATGTTCGGATGCCAATGTCAAGAGGAAGGTATAGGAGATGAGACGACTTGCTCCCAAGTATAAAATTCCACATAGATGATTTATTTTACACATAACACCTATTTGCCAGGTTTTCATCATGGTACTTATCCAGGGCACCAGTTTGCCAAGTTTTCACCATTGGAAAAAAAATTTCTCTTTACTATTTTCTTGACTTTTTTTATTTTCTTTTGGTGTCACCAAGATGCATTTTTGCCATGTTTTCATTAGGGTGACAATTTTTTTTTTTCATTTTTTTTTGTATTTCTAATATTTCTGGATGTTTTAGATGACCATTGATTGTTCTAAATCCACTGACTATGCCGATGTAGAGAATGGTGCCATGATATGCCAATAATGAAATTGTTAAAGAAGTTGTCTTATCAGGATCATAGCGCTTGTGTACAACTGATTGATGTCATTGTGATCCTTTCTGATACTAGAGTTGGCCTTATTAGAATACGCACATTACGATAGAGTGTCATGAGAGTCCTTGTGGTAAAGAGTTTCTGCCTAGATGTGATGGATGTGTGACATAGGATTTTTGGACTTTAGACGAGATGTAGGATTATGACGAATGATGGTGGGCGTGGAAAGGTTGTTTGGACGTTTGGATGAATCACTTTTTATTTTCCAAACTTGGGATGGTGGATGATGGATTTTGGAGGGATGGTGTTTGGAACAAACACTTTTATATGCCTTGATTGATGACCATTTTGAAGGAGGTGGACATGTGTTATATGTGGGAGTCCTCTTGTCTTGTGGCTCCACATTGTGATTGACTGTTGTATTTGACTTGGTGTCTTTGTTTGATCCATCCTTCTTTGGGATCCATTTTAATTTCATTTGTCCACTTGTCCTTTTGTTTGATTCAATGGCCTTTGACATTTTATTTTGATCTTTTGACTTGTAAGATTTATGTTTTTGTTGGTTCCAAAGGGAAGGTTTATTTATGATGGAATGATGGTTCATGGTGTGGGTGGAGGCGGTGTTGGTAGCAATCTTATGACAAGGATTTCTCATGGACTCCATTTTGACGTTTGTATCTAACAAAGTTTCCCCCAATATCGAGGAGGTGCCACTAACATCGTTTGATTTACTAATTGAGGAATAGCGAAGACCTTGATGTCTGTAATTTTCCTAAAGTTATATTGGTTCTAGAATGCCTTGCTCGTGTATTCCTAGTCCTTTGCCTTGATATATCATGCTTTGATAGATTCTATTTGCGATGGGGTATTTGTTGTTTTGAAAGCAAGATGCTAACCCATCATTAGGTATGTGGATACTATCAGAAATCCTGCTCTGACAAAGATTGATGACCCTAGTTGGTAAAGTGTCTTAGCTTCATTGTCATGTTGGACATATTCCTAATTGATATCTTTGGTCTGATCATGTGACATGTTAGGTTTAGATGATTATGTTTGTGCTTCCAAGGAAATGTCGAATCCATCATTATGTTTAGTGTCATAGAGTCCAATGATTTTAGCTATAACTTGATCATATGTGAGCATGTCCCTAGTGGAAGATTCTTGTTCTGGAGGAATATCGTCTGTGTCCCATGGAGGCAAGTGTCTCATCATGGGAAGTTTCAATAGTCAAGGCCTTTATAATTTTGGCAAGTGTTTGGTCATGAATGGCATAAAGGTCAAGGAGTGGATCATTTTGGACTTCTTGGTCAATGGTAGGGTCTTGGTCAAAGATGGGGTTGTCATGAATTTGGAATTCTTGGTCTATGGTAGGTGTACTTTGGATGTCATGATTGTCTTGAAGGAATCCTTAAATGCAGTTTAAGATAGGGTCATGGGATGCACTACCTTATTCTTGACATGAGGGTGACATTATAAGATCATGCTTTGGGCTTTCATTTTGACATGTATCCTCAATTTTATCAAATGGGATTTGACTTTGGACTATGATAGAATTTTCATGACTAGATGTGGCTTGTGAGGGGGTGACTTGAAAAGGATTAATGAACAAAGGACTAGGATAGGATGTGGGAACTTGGACTAGACTAGGATAGGACATGGGGACTTGGACTGGACTAGTATGTGAAGGATTAGGATATGGCATGGGGAATTGGACTAGATTATTTCATGACGACATAAGATATGACATGGAGACTTCAACTATATTAGTTGGTAATGACATAGGATATGACATAGGGACTTGGATTGGATTTGAGTAAGGTTGACTAAAATGGGATGTGGAGACTTGGGCCGAATTGATATGGTATGATGTGGGGATGTGACATGTGTTTGTAGATAGTTGATAAGGCATGTAGACTTGGACCGGATTGATAGGTGAAGGACTAGCATATGATATGGAGACTTGGAATGGACTAGTGGATAGTTGGTTTCCCTTGTCAAAGTTAGGATAAGGGTTATAAGTGGATGTTTGTTGTGGTTTACTGGTAGGATTTATGTCAAGTGACTGTTGATGGTGATGGTAGACAGATCGAGGTGGCAAAGTATTTATGTCAAAGCCTCGTGGTAACTTAGCCCCTTGGTCCAAAATCATGGCTAGATACCTTTGAGGGTCGCGTAAGATTGAGTTTTCTACAAAGGATACTATATTAGGATTATTTGCTATAGCTTCTAAGTCTTTTACATATACTCCTCCATTTTGGTCTCTTTGTATGAATGGTTCAAAAGGGTTTCATGATGAAGATGGCATGTTCATGGAAGATTGCATGTTCATGTTGTGAAATGGGTTAGAACAAGTCCAATTTTGGTTTGTGTCATAAGTGCTATTATCGATGTTGGGATTGATATCTTGTCCAAATTTTCCATTTTTCCTTTCTATCTTTGAAGTCTAGTCTCAACAATAAAAAAGGATTGCTCAGATAAGGATGACGAGAGTGACAACTAATTGTGAGGATGATAACAACCTTTTTTTTTTGGATTTTTGATAAGCATGAAAATGCAAGACTATGTTTCCTAAAATGTCGACTAGGATGACTAGATGATGATAACGTTTGTCTAAGGAAATGATTGATGTAAGATGACATGGTGATCAAAGTCAAAATGTCGACTGAGGACTAAGATGATGATGTTTTACTTAGGACTTAATATTATAAATGCAAGGTCTAGGTTCAAAATGATGACTAAGATGAATAATGCAAAGTCTAAGGTTCAAAATGAGGACTGGGATTGTTTCTTTTGATGTTTGGTTGAAAATACTGAGTTGTCTAAGGTTAATTGTTTATGTCCAAATTTGTGAATGTTGTGTATATTGTTTGAAAATCTAGAAAACACTTGACAAGAATAATGTTTTGAATGTAAGAAAGTGCACATAAGACAAGTACAATCCTAGGTTAGGCTAGGACAATATTCGCTAGATTCCATGTGGGTTTCCCCAACCACATATCTGTAGCATGTGAATTTAGAAGTTTGGCTGCACGGGCTCCCCCTTATAGTGCACTACTTCTCAGGAAAACCAAGCTTCCAACCCCCATGAAACTCCCATGGTAGATTGATCACCTCTACTACAAAATGCAAAAGTGTGGATACCTTCACACCGATCGGTGTTACACAGGAAAATAGAAGGTTTTTGGCTTACTACACAAAGGTGTTTAGTTTGGGACCCCCATTCAAGCGGCCATACATGGGGCAAGAAATTAATCACCAATTAGGTGGCACTCCAACCTGAAGAGGTTAAGCTTAATAGGGTTTATGAGAGTACTACTTTGTCTGTGTGACACATCCGCACTCGTAATCTTAGGTTTTCCCTTAAGATTCACATTTATATACTAGTCGGGGGTAGCTTGGACTTAGCTCTGTTTCTGGTTTAAGTCATGTTGGGGTGATGAAATCCCCAGGAAGGCCCAATTTCTAGAGTTATTAACCATTTCTCTTACACCCAAGATCACCCGAAAGCGCAAGGGGAGAGGATACTCCAATATACTAAGTCATGGGGTTAAAAACAGATAAAAATGGGTCTGGGTTTTTAATCACCGAGTTTTCATAAGGTGAGAGCATACTCACCTACCATTTTGAAAACACACTCAGACATATTAGAAAGACGAGTTCTTTTTAATTGCACCAAAGGAAATGTGTATTATACTAGAAAAGACAAACACATTGTTTTGATGTTTAGTCTTTGACGTTTGAACCTGCAAGACCACACATTAGTAGTTTGATAATGATCTTCGACTACCAATTTGCAAAAATAGTTAGATGCATCATTTTTTTCCACTTGATCCAATGTGTCCTTTGAAGTGTTTATTTTCTGCACATGCACAAAACCAACAATAAACCCTAACAAGATAATTGATCACTACTATTAGAGGGTTAGCTAGTCACAACAAATCTAATTTTTAGAAAAATTTTTGATAGTAAAATGAAAAATACAGAGAATAAATCCTATCTAAAATCTCAAGTGGTTTCCAAAAATGTAAATAAATCAAAAAAATTTGTTGTTTTGCACCTAAAATTATTTTTTTATGAAAAATTATAAAAAATACAAAACAACTCTAAAAGTTCTGATTTTTGGAATGGAGTTGTCTGATGTCATCCCAAATCTGCAAAAACATTTTTGTGAGTAGATCTACAACCGTGGGTGAGATTACAAGCAAATCATTTTTAAAGCCCAATTTTAAAAAATCTATTGTTTGACTAATAATTGCACATCCAAATTTAAAAGCTAAAGAACGGACCCCTATTAAAATTTAGAGAGCTTTCTAGAAAGGTAAATATATCTAAAAAAATTGATTATTTTCTCTTGAAATTAATTTTTCATGAAAAACAAGAAAAAGATTATACAAAATTAGAAACAAATCCAAAAAATCTAATTTTTGGACTGAAAGCTCATGATGTTGTCTCCAAGCTACAAAAACAATTTTTGTGAGAAAATATATAGCCGTTTGAAAGTTATGGTCGAATCTTTGGAAACTAAGGGTTGATCCACAATGATGCCAAACCTACAACAAAAAGCAAACAAGACCTGCAACAAGAAGAAACCAACTCCAAGAATTGCTCTATATTTGTCCAAATATGTCGGGTTCACCAATGTAATCAATGGGTTAATTTATGATTAGATTATCAATCAATAAAGCATATAAATCATAAAGGAAAATAAACCCAAAGAACTATAAAGCACAAAGGAAATTAAATGAAAGAACAATTATACCTATAAATTGAATTTTCCATGGTTAACTCCATAGGACCTTCTTAATTGTTGGTTGACGAGATGCCCTCAGATTCATTGTGCGAGCAATCTACAAATAGATGCATATATCCTACACCAAGCTTTGAAGGATTTGCACAAATGTCTAATGCCTATGCCTAAATGACTATGATTGACAATGCCTAAACATGTTAAGACTTGATCAAATAAAGATAATAATTGCTGCAATTGCTATGGAAATCTAAGTGTGCAAGTGATTAAGTATGCAATGTGTCTCTATAATATGTGTGTGTGTAATATGTCTCCTTGTGTAATTGAAAAGTGAGAGGAAAATAGAATTTTATAGAAAATGCCATTTTGAATGGACATATGAGATTGACTTCCAAGAAAGACCTAAAATGAAAGGCCCAAATTAAATCTCATAATCCCTAATTAGGGTTAGGGAAAATTCAATGATCAAGCAGTCAAGATTTCATTTAAGAAGATTGAATCGGTGGTGGAGAATAAATGAGGAAATTAATTAGAAAATAAAGATTTTGGAAAATCAAGAAGATAAAGACTGCCTGATTTGTGAGATTCAAAAAATCAAGAAGATAAGAGTTGAACTGAAGATCGGATTTGGAAAATCAAGAATCTGCCCAATTACTTGATTTTTAGAAGATTAGTTACCATTTTGAATTGAGTTAATTCAAATTATGGATTTTTTGAGATAATAAATAATTGATTTTCCAATTATTTACCAAAGTGGACTGACAGTTAAGATTGTGATGACATTTTAAATAATTTTATTTATTTAAAATGAGAGGAATATCAATTTTGACAATTAAATAATTAAAGATAATTATTTAATTTAGCAGATAAGACTAATAATTAAATAAATTACTTAATTCATTTAATTATGATAGTTAGTGACACATTAAATAAATAAATAAAATTTATTTACTTAATAATTAGGAAGAAATAAATGACAAAGGGTAATTAAATAAATTAAGAAATTTATTTAATTAAGGGAAGACTTAGACAATTAATGATGTATTGAATAAATATGATTTATTTATTTAATAATCAAGAAGAATAAAAGACCCCAAATTAATTAAATAATTGTAAATTATTTAATTAATAGTTGAAGATGGGTTAGGAACATAATTAAAGTGTCATAATTATGCTGGGGTGAAAAGTGGTAAAATAGTGCTCGCATGCCTAGGTCATTTTTATGTGTCCACACATAGTATAAATAATTATTTGATGCTCCTTCTTCAGGAGGTTGCACAATTTGACATTGTACTATCATTCTCTAGTTTCAGTGATACAAATACATTACTCTCTTGTATGCATGATTTATAGTGAATAAAATAAAGTTCTAAGTTCAAGCACTTGAGTTCTTATTAGTTTATAGGATACTTATCCAAGGGGGGCCACTTGGTGAGTAATCAATCTTATTAGTTTAGCATTAGCTTAGTATTACTTGTTGTTTAATACTTAATTAGAATTATAGCATTGACTGTTCTTATAGCTACTATAATTCCATTTTGTGACTATTCCTGTAGCCAAAGTGAATAGAGTAGTTTCCTATTTTTTTGCTCAGATTTTTATTCCTATTATGTATTTCAACTTAGCATAGTCATTGATTGATGTTCAACATTTTTCTCTTTCCCTTTCAAACAATTTACTTTCAAAATTGTGTTTCTCAATTGTAGAATGGAATGGTTGCTTTTAGTTCCTAGTGCACATACTATGTTGACCCATTTCAATTTCACGTCCCTAGGTTGACAAGATAAATGCACCTTCATGATGATTGAAATAACTATTTAGGTTAGATGTCCAATCTCTTAATCATGGTTGTAAGGTCTTAGTTATCAAATCATTATAGGGGGCCAACAATCATCATCATCATCATCATCATTGTCATTGAGCTCAGTGTCTTCCGCATCTACATCATCATCATCATCCTTTGCCATGTGATCTGTACTAGTAGAACCAATATTTTTTGGATCTATATCATGTTGAGGATCTTCTTGATCTTCTAGAAGATCCATGTTGTGCAAAAAAAAAACATTTAGAATGAAAAGTTATTATTTACTTCATGCAATAATTTAGTTTTTTGTTATATATCTAGTATTACAACATATGAAATGAAATCATAACCATATTACATCATATCAAAGTGAACATATGATTATAAAATTTCAAAAATGTTACAGCTAATACTAGTGACTTAGGAGAAACTTCAGCTTTCAAAAACAAAGCTAGTTAGGCTTGCAGACTTGTGGATCAAGCCAACATTTGGTGGAAGAGGAAGAAAGATTATTAGAGCTCTAAAGGCCAACCATAATGGATTTTAGTATTCAACCATGAGAGAAGAAGAGATAGATGATATCATGTATCAAAACATTAAGCATGCATTCTTCCAACTAGCAGAGAAGGAGATGATTACTTTGCTTCATTTTCATTTGCATAACCATATCACGATATGGGAACCAAGAAGACCAAGGATGTCCAGTTTTATGTGAAGGTAATGTATGTGGTCCAAAATTTAGGAGGGGAAAGAAGGTCAATATATGATCCTAATGAAATTGAGGAAGAACAACAAGAGAGGGATAGGAAAAATAAAATCAATATAGAGTTTCAAGGATTTGTCAAGTGAGTAAGAGAGCTATGGGAGTAGCCTCATCTAAAATATTATGAACTAGAGTTTGATATACCATTTAGAGAACTTGGTTTTCATGGAGTTCCTTTCAAAGCCTTTTCTTTTATTGTTTCTACAGTAAACTATTTGGTAGAGTTAGTGGAATTAAATTTCTTAGTAATCACTATTAGTGAGATTGAGATTGTTAACCTTGAGAGAATATGCCCTGGGAAAATGTCATTTGATATGACTATTATTTTCAAGACTTCAAGTGGGATGTACTCCTCATTGACACCATTCCTCAATCTTCACTTGATTGCATCAAGGAATGGATGAACTCCATGGATATAAAGTATTATAAAAGCATAATGAACTTGAATTGGTGGCCAATTTTGAAGAGTATTACTGATAATCCAGATAAATTTTATAAAGATGGTGGTTGGGAATTTTTGAATATGGAAGCTAGTGATTTTGATTCTGATAGTTCAAAAGAGTCAAGTCAAGGACATGAACCCTCTGATGTAGAAGAGAAATCGAAATTAGATTTCAAGTAGCCATCATCAAGAGTGTTACAAGCCAACACGATAGAGGGAATTCTTATATAAGGATAACTTTCAATGTTGTAGGTATTGGCTTTAATGCCAACTACAATGGCAACATTGAAATTCCCTAGCAATATTTATGATAAGAAAATATCCTTTAGATGCAAGGATTCAAAGCACATCAACCATGTGAAATCCTAGAGATGATCTATAGCAATTAAAGAGTCTAAAAAGGTAGGGAGAGCTACATTTGTGACTTAGGAGAAACTTTAGCTTTCAAAAACAAAGTGAATTAGGCCAGCATTTGGTGGAAGAGGACAAAACATGACTAGAACTCTGATGCAGAGGGAGGTGGAGACCTTCTCAAAATGACTCACAAATGAACATCAGATCAATTTCAAAATGGGTTTCAAAGAACTCATCAAAATTTCACCATATAGCATGTCCTACCTTGTAGCATAGGCAACCTAGTTTAAGCCACTTTACACTCAAGCTTTCCAAAACACTTAACAAATAAAATATGGATTTAGATACCATTTTAGGGCCTACACAACATATCTAAAAACCAACAGTGATTCTTTTGGACCAACATATACTTCCAATACACCTACCCTGCTCAAGGCTACTCAATTATCCTACTTTTACAAAGCAACCCCTCTCTAAATTTATCCCCTGACTAAGAAACTTGCAACAATGTCTCAAATTGTCTCAAAACCAAGGATTTTCAAGGTCCTAACCCTCTATGACACCTCTAAGATCCTGATCACAAAACCCTCCTTAACTTGCCTCAAAACTAGGGCTTCCTGGTTCTTGGTCTTCCACACACTTCCAGAACTTTTTTATTGACTCTACACCATTAGGAAAAAATATTTATACTATCCCAACTCAAAAACATACCCCTCCTTTAGGTAGATCTTCCACTGCTATACCCTAGCCTCCAACTTCAAGCACTTTTCACAGTCAAAGCTTGGTGTACACCATAGTATTCATCTCTCCTACACATTATATTGTTATTCCAGTATTGTACATGTTAAATATGATCCATTTCAAAAGATACAGTCATAAACTCTCATGAAATGGATCATTTATCCATGAAAAAACCCTCAAACTAGTGGAAATTTTGTGTTCTTTTTTAGGACAGTCAGTTGTAGAATGCAAGGAAATTGATTATTATTGTCTTTAGATCATTCAATGGTGTTAAAAAATATAAATGCAAAATCATAAAACATCCAACTACTTATACCTTCAATAGGAATTAGTATTTCATCAAGAAAAAGAAATTTTATTGAGTTTTCTGAGAATAGTCCGTATAGTACTTGCTCCAAACACCCAACCTCTGTAAAAATGATCATTTTTGGGTTATAGAACCATTCCCAAACTGATCCAACCATTTTGCATTGATTTTCTTTCATTAAAGTGACTAAATCTCCTAAAACCCATCGACCCGCCTAAAGTGGATTTTCAAATATTTGAATTTACAAAGTTGGAATTTATTAAATTCTACCATCTAAAACTATTGGATCTTCAATATCAAACCTTATTTGACCTCATTAAAGCATTATATCCCTTTTTAAAGCCCTATAACATGATAGTTCCCTTTACATAGCATTTTGGTCCTAGGGTCCTTATCAGGACCCTTAGGATAGTTGACTCCTTTCAAGTTCTTTCCCATTTCAAAAGCCATTATATGCTTCAAAAGATTATAATTGATGTTTTGATTTGCTTGATAGGTCCTCCTGACCCCTACACACTCCTGATCCTTGAAGAGCTCCTTGAAGGCCTTGGGTGCTCCTGCACCAAACTCTAGAGGCCCACAATAATGTATTTCGGTATTCAACCATGAGAACAAAAGAGAGAGATGATATCATGTATCATAACATTAAGCATGCATTCTTCTAGCTAGTGGAGAAGGAGATGATTACTTTGCTTCATTTTCATTTGCATAGCCATATCACAGTGTGGGAACCTAGAGGACCAAGGATGTCCAATTTTATTTGGAAGTAATGGATGTGGTCCAAACTTTAGGAGGGGCAAGAAGGTCAATGTATGATTTTGATGAAACTGAGGAATAATAGCAAGAGAGGGATATGAAAAAGAAAATCAATACAAAGTTTCAAGGATTTTTCAAGTGAGTAAGAGAGCTATGGAAGTAGCTTCATCTAAAATATTTTGAACTAGAGTTTGATATAACATTTAGAGAGCTTGGTTTTCATGGAGTTCCTTTCAAAGCCTCTACTTTTATTGTTCCTATGGTAAACTATTTGGTATAGTTGGTGGAATTACCTTTCTTAGTAATCAATATTAGTGAGATTGAAATTGTTAACCTTGAGAGAGTATGACTTGGGAAAAAGGAATTTGATATGGCTATTATATTCAAGACTTCAAGTAGGATGTACTCTACATTGATGCCATTCCTCAATATTCACTTGATAGAATCATGGATATAAAGTATTATGAAAGGAGAATGAACTTGAATTGGTAGCCAGTTTTGAAGAGTATTACTGATGATCTAGATAAAGTTTTTGAAGATGGTTGTTGGGGATTATCGAATATGGAAGCTAGTGATTTTGATTCTGATAATTTAGAAGAGTCAAATCAAGGATATGAACCATTTGATGTAGAAGAGGAATTAGAATCAAATTTCATGCAACCACCATTAAGAGTGTTACAAGCCAACAAGATGGAGGGAATTCTTATATAAGGAAAATTTTCAATGTTGCAAGTACCAACTTTAATGCCAACTATAATGGCAACATTGAAATTCCCTAGTAGTATTTATGTTAAGGAAATATCCTTTAGATGCAAAGATTCAATGCACATCAACCATTTGGTATAGATGATTAAATCCCTAAGATGATCTGTAGCAATGAAAGAGTGGGAAAAGGTAGAGAGAGCTATACTGGTGAAACAGGAGAAACTTCAGCTTTCAAAAATAAAGTCAATTAGGTTGGCAGGCGTGTGGATCAAGCCAACATTTGGTGTAAGAGGAAGAAAGATGACTAGAAATCTGGAGGACTACCATAATGGATTTTAGTATTCAACCATGAGAGCCAAAGAGAGAGCTGATATCATGTATCAAAACATTAAGAATGCATTCTTTCAATGAGTGGAGAAGGAGATGATTACTTTGCTTCATTTTCATTTGCATAACCATATCACGACATGGGAACCAAGAAGACCAAGGATGTCTAGTTTTATGTTGAGGTAATGGATGTGGGCCAAAATTTAGGAGGGGTAAGAAGGTCAATGTATTATCTTGATGAAATTGAGGAAGAATAGCAAGAGAGGGACAAGAAAAATAAAATCAATATAGAGTTTCAAGGATTTGTCAAGTGAGTAAGAGAGCTATGGGAGTAGCCTCATCTAAAATATTTTGAGCCAAAGTTTGATATACCATTTAGAGAGCTTAGTTTTCATGGATTTCTATTTGAAGCCTCTGCTTTTATTGTTCCTATAGTAAAATGTTTGGTAGAGTTGGTGGAATCACCTTTCTTAGTAATCACTATTAGAGAGATTGAGATTGTTAACCTTGAGAGAGTATGACTTGGGAAAAAGGTATTTCATATGGCTATTATTTCAAATAATTCAAGCGGAATGTACTTTGCATTGACACCATCCCTCAATCTTTGCTCAATGGAATCAAGGAATGGTTGGACTCCATGGATATAAAGTATTATGAAAGTAGAATGAACTTGAACTAGTAGCTAATTTTGAAGAGTATCACTAATGATCCAGATAAATTTATTAAAGATGTTGGTTGGGAATTTTTTAATATGGAAGATAGTGATTTTGATTGTGTAAAAATTTAGAAGAGTCAAATCAAGGATACAAACCATCTAATGTAGAAGAGGAATCAAAATCAGATTTCATGTAGCCACCATCAAGAGTGTTACAAGCCATTTAAGAAGATGGAGGGAATTCTTATATAAGGATAATTTTAAATATTGCAGGTACCGACTTTAATGCCAACTACAATGGAAACATTGAAATTCCTTAGCAGTATTTATGTTAAGAAAATTTCCTTTAGATGCAAGGATTCAAAGCACATAAACCATGTGGTACAAATGATTAAATCCAATAGATGATTTGTAGCAATGAAAAATTCTGACAAGGTAGAGAGAGCTATATTGGTGACTCAGGAGAAACTTTAGCTTTCAAAAACAAATCCAATTAGTCTAGTAGACATGTGGATTAGGCTAGCATTTGGTAGAAGATGAAGAAAGATGATTGGAAATATGGAGGCCCACCATACTGTATTTCAATATTCATCCATGAGAGTAGAAGAGATATTATATCATGTATCAAAACATTAACCATGCATTCTTTCAACCATCAAAGAAGGAGATGATTACTTTGCTTCATTTTCATTTGCATAACCATATCATGGTGTGGGAACCAAGAAGACCAAGTATGTATAGTTTTATGTGGAGGTAATGGATGTGGTCCAAACTTTAGGAGGGGTAAGAAGGTCAATGTATGATCCTGATGAAATTGAGAAAGAACAACAAGAGAGGGATAGGACAATTAAAATCAATACAAAGTTTCAATGATTTTTCAAGTGAGTAAGAGAGCTATGGGAGCAACCTCGTCTAAAAGATTTTGAACTATAGTTTGATATACCATTTAGAGGGCTTAGTTTTCATGGAGTTCTAGAGTAGGAGCACCATGGCTTAACTCCATTTTGGTTTGTCCTAATTTTTGGCTTGTACCTGATCTTAGCCAAATCAAGGTGTTAATGTGTTTGTTTTGGACCTTAGAAGGTCTTGTTGGTGTGTGATGAGTTAGTCATTAGGACTAAAATCATCCTAGTTTAAGCACGTTGTTAAATTTTGGCTTTAATTAGCTTTGGACAACTTATGTTAGAATGTAAGTGTTAAATATTTTCTAAACACATGGTCATTGTTAAAAAGATGCCAAGGGATAGTTAAGGAGTTGTTGGTTGGAAATCAGGGAGTTAGAGATCCTAAAATGTAGGATGATGGAAAGAGTTGCAAGAATGTTGCAAAGTTGCATGGCAACATTGTTAGGTTGCATGCAACTTATTTGTCATTGGGAATCCCTAGAAATCAGGAGTAAGTGCTCGATCAACTTCCCTTGAAGTGTGGAAAAGGCATCTAAGTAGAGGTGTGGCTCATAGAGAGCAGTTAGAAGGATTGTAAACAAGTTTTTGCTTTTGTGTGAATAAGAAAGTTTTGTAGTTTCCTATGTTACCCGTGCATCTTGAGAAATAGAGCTATCAAAGGCACTGAATATAATTCATAAGAATTGTATTTAAGTTTATAGAATAGTTTTGAGCATCTTTCATTTGGTAATCAGGTTGTTTAGTGTAGAGTTGTTGTTTTGAGTTATTAGATTGGAGTGTAAAGGTTTGTAATTGTAGTTTTGAGCAATCAGTTTTCTCATGGCTCCCCCATAAGAACTAACCATGGGATTTCCCTACAATTAGTTTGAAATGATAGGGGAGCTAGTCCATTGTAAATATCTATCAATAGGATTCATGGGAAGGCAAGCAAGAATTTGTAATACCAAACCCTAGGTGAGTTCTAGCTACCCGGTTAGAGGTTTGGCAGTTAAAAAGTGAAGAAATTTGGTAGGGGAAGGGACCGCTATACGGAATCCATATGGCTTCAGGTAGGGTTATGTAAGATCCTAACATGTCATAAAGATTGAAGCATCAATCAATCCATTAGAGGTGGGTGTGAATCAAAAAGCAGTGAAACCCTAAGTATTAGGCCTATTAGCCCTAATAGTCCTTGTTTATAGGAATCCACCGTACGATAGAGATAGAGGTCTAAAACCTGATGAAATATTTAAAGCTCCAAAAAGGGTGTCTGAAAGTGACATTTTTTTGCTAGGTCATTTGGAGAGTTTGGGCAGGAAAAGCCAAAAACTGACTAGTAAGGGCTAGTAGGGAATAGGCAAGGAAAAATCTTGAGATCGGGTAGACTGAGGATTGAAGACCCTTCAAGATGCATTCAAGTGAGTGTGAAATGCAAGAAAACAATGTCTTTAACACCCCTAGAAACAGTTCAAGCAAGATGATGAAGTTGGCATCTAGACCCTTCTAGGTGTTGGAAGAAGATTGCAAGTTCAAAAGGTGTTGAATCCTCTAAGGTTAAGCACAAGGATTGAAATTCTTGTAACAGAGTTAGAGCAGGGCTTAGTTAATGATCTAAGTCAGAACAGAGCCTAGAAGTTGTTAGGTTCTTGGTGGAAGGCAGAGTGAAGTCTTCTAATAAGTTGGTGCAAGCAAACCTTGGAGCTATCATACACCATAGTGGGATTAAAGCAACGTTTGATTCAAGGCTTGTGATTGATGTTGCAGCCCATTGAGTCAGTAGGAGAGAAAAAACTAGAGGAAAGAACCATGGTGACTAATGCAGAGTTAGCTAAAAAGGTAGAAGAGCAAGAGGAAGACAATCGGCTGCTAAGAGAAAGGTTGTCTCAAGTGGAGAAGCTCTTGGATGAAGTCCATGAGACAACAGATAAAGTGAAAGACAAGATAGAGCAGAAGGAAGAGTAGGAAGCCAAGGAAAAAGAAGAGGACTGGGAGGAGGAAGCTCCAAGCCTGATCCTATTCTTGTTGAAGAACCCTTCCTGAAGGCATTGCAGGCCTTAAGTGGCAAAGCATTGGAAGGAGTGCCACTATTCAGAGGACAAATGGACCCTGATTCAGTTGTAGATTGGATTGAAAGCATAGAAAATCACTTTGAGTGTGATGGAATAACAGAGGCCCAAAAGGTAAAAGTGGCCAAGTCAAGGTTGAGAGGAGCAGCTCTCACATGGTGGAAGTTTGTACAAGTTGAAAGAGAGAAAAAAGGTAAAGGTCCCATAGTTTCATGGAGAGGAATGGTAACTAAGATAAGGCAGACCTATCTACCTGATGATTATGAAGTTTAGTTGCATAGGAGAAGACACAATCTTCGGCAAAAAGATATGGATGTTCAAACATACATCGAGGAGTTTCAAAAATTGTGCCTTAGATCAAATGTGGTTGAAGATGAGAGCATCAAGCTAGAAAGGTACTTGAATGGGCTTAAGTGGTCTATCCAAGAAGATATGAGCCTAGTGAACTTCAAAACAGTCCACCAATGCTATCAAATGGCTTTGAAGATAGAGGAGAAAGGAAAAAACAAGCAAGAAAAAAACCCCAAAAGTAGAGGTAAAGGGAAAGACAACAGAGGACAAAGAGGTAGTTATAGTGGAAGAAGTTCAGAACCAAGAGCCTAAGGAGAAGTTAGATATTCTGAGCAGCAAGAAGGAAGCTCTAGTAGAGGTGGTAAAGGAAGAGGTTTTAGCTCCAAAGGGAGAAGTGGTGGACAAGGAAGAGGTAACTACTTCACTAACATGAAATGTTACCATTGCAACCAATTGGGACACCTAGCCTATAGATGTCCAGAGAAAGGTAGTACTTATCATGGAGGAGATAAGAGAACTAACCTGATTCAAGATAAGATAGTTGTAGTAGATAAGCATCCTGAAGTACCATTGAATTCAGAGGAAGGTGAGAACCTCATGATGAGGAGAACATTGATCAAGGAACCAGTGAAATAAGAACCAAGCCAAAGGAGGTCCTTGTTTAGGATAAAGTGCAAGATGATGGGGAAAGTGTGTAGAGTCATGTTACTACATTGTTCTCAAACACCAATAGGTTGACAGACAAGGACAAAGAGCCCTCTTTCACACCAAAATTTTTGCATGCTAAACATATCTCCTAAAATCTTTGGAACATGATAGAACATATGTAGGTATGCTCTCCTTTCAAATTCTAGAGAAAAAAACACCTCCAAAAAGGAGGCCTGAGAAACATTGATTATGCCAAATGATACCCTAATCACACACAAGGAACTTAGTTTCCCTAGTCATATTGCCAAGACAAACTGTAAACAACAATCAAAGAGAAAACATGTAATAATCTATCATAGATCCTCTAAATCCTTCTTGGGACATCCTTGAAGTGTATAGTAACATGAACAAAGATAAATTAGTAAAAAGATAAGAAAAAATAGACCAACATAGTCAACAACCATTTAGATCTTTTTCTAATTGATGAGTGTTTACTGATAGGATTGATAAGATTGATTGATTGATTGATAATTCCTAGTTTTAGGAAAGGGGGCATGTTGTATAATACATTGAGTCAATTTTACAACATTCAACCACTTGTATAAGGAAAATGACAAGGTTGATAAATGATGTTGTCTAGTTTCAGGAAGGACACCTCCTATTTAAGAGAAAAGATAGGATCGGGTTTGGGTTCAAGAAATGCTTGGCAAGTTGTATAAGATGTCGACTCTAGTTTTTAAAATGCCATCTCTTGTATAAGATCATTGATAGTTAGTAAGTGTTGATGGATACTGATGATTAGGCAATTGATTGGTTTAGATCAAAGACTAGTTGGATAGTTAGCCTATTGTTTCATGATTTGGTTGAGGCTCATATATGTTTTTGTGTCTAATCAAAGTGTCGACCTTAGCAAGTGACAACTTATTATGAGATGGATGATCATGGACCATGACAAGCCCAAAAAATCCTAAGGGATTAACCTAGTACCTTGGGGGTTCATCAAAGATTCCCTTGCCTATGTAGAAGTGTAGAGACATTGTAGTTCAACTAACCTTGACCACGTATAATTTATTATGGAGTGATTCATGATTGAATCGACCCGACAAACCCTGAGGGATTGACCTAGTGCCTGAAGGGCCCATCAACAATGGGCTTGCCTATGTAACATGTGCAGAGACATTGCATTTCAATTGACCCAGACTAATATGACTGAAACCATTTTTTTGATTTTTAAGGTTATTTGATTTTTTTAAAAAAAATTGACTTTTTTGTGTTTTGGGAATATTTCCATGTTTTTTTGTCTTTTTCAAAGATTATTTGGATTTTTTTGGATGTTTTGAAATATTTTGATTTTTTTTTGGGAATGATGACCTCCAATACCAAGTCTAGGATCTCGTGAAGACGTAAGTAAAGGATTTATCCCAAGTCGGGTATAGGAATAACTATTAGGGATGGATAGGGATGGAATTTATTATGTATGAACATGCAAAATGAAAGATGCAAAATGTCAACTATTCTCAAGACATGAGAAGGATGAAAAATATTTATTATGGATCAGTTTAGGAATGGGATTTTGTTATGGATAATACACTAAAGGACCATGAAAGGTGCACTTGAAAGATACCCACAATCAAGCAAGAAAGCATGCACAATGATCCAAGGACAAACATGATCTTTCCCCTAGTCAAGATGAAAACCAATTGATAATGTGGGAGTTAATGGTGACTCCCCAAGACCCCCAGGAATAGTTGCTAGACCAAAATATCTTCCACAAGAGATAAAATGGTAAAAGGTCAAAAATCCTTTGAGTTCCATTTCTCTTTTTTGTATTTTCACAACTCTGCACAATCCAAAAACATTTTTCCTAGATGGAATCCCCTTGATTCCATACCACACTACTACAAAAAAAACATTTTTGGAAAGCTACCTATTATTCTTGTGATAGGGAGACAAAGCTCCCCCTCAACCAATGCTTCCTCTCGATTCAAGAGGAGGGAGTAACAACTCCCAAATTTTACCAAGGAAACTTAAAATTCTCCTTAGAAAGTGGTTTTATGAAAATATATGCTACATTCTCCTTGGTGTCAACATATTCCAACTTCACCTATCATTGGGAAATTAGACAAATCATTGTGTTGAGGCAGAGGATGTTTTTATAAGTATTAAGTATGTCGTGGACACGGGTTACTATAAATTATGGGTGGAAGGAGACTTGCTAAATATTATTAATTATCTATGTGGAACCCATAAGCCTAGTTGGAATGTTGATCAATTAATAAAAGATGATATTATCATGTTGAGATCTTGTGAAGAGACTCATGTTTCTCACATATATCAAGAAGGTAATTCATTGAAAGATTTTTTTTCCAATGAAGCTATCAAATATAATGAGTATAGAGCATGGGAGGAAGGCTCTCTCCTTCCCGAGGTGGCTGGGATCTTAATGAAAAATGATGGTTTTAGTTGAGTTTATGTGATGGCATTATTTAATCATTAGTACCAACTCTTGACTCACACACTTTGTGGGTATAATTTAGCTTATTAGCTATCAGACAAACTTTACTTGCCAAGGTTTTTTGTTGCTGGTTCTTATGAGTATTGGAGGTGACAAAAGTAGAATTGAGCCTCATTCTTGTGTGAGCTTGAGAAAGAAGAAGAAAATTTGGAGGATTCTCCAACATGGGAATTTTATTCTATTTTTGGAAAGATTGCATGGTCATGAACCAAATGCTTCGGTGGAGTTTGTTTCTTGTTGGTACAATCACAAACTCTAGATTAAGGTCTTGGTTGTTGATATTAATGAGGAACTGGTAGCTACTATGACTGGGTTGCCTATGGTTGGCTATAAATTCTTCAAAGATAAGAAGAGTAATGAGGAGGCAATGGCTCAATTTTTTAAAGACGACGAATGAAAGAAACTCATCAAGATGGAGGCTTGGGGCTATGAGCGGAAGTCTCTCAAGAAGATTTGGGTGAATATTGTGGAAATAATAAAGTGTTATGTGACTTTGGAAGATAGGTTCATTGCTATCCTTGGCCACCATTTTAATCTTTTGAAGATCACTTTAGGCATGGGTTGTTTATCTCCTTTTTTTTCTTTCTTTTGTTGTCCATGGAGGTATCTATGTATGCACACTTAAAAAATAGGAGGGAATAAGTCCTACATGAGGGACTTATTTCTTTAATTATGGAACATATAAAAGCCCTTATCCCTGTCTCTGCAATTAAGGGTAAGGAGAATATTATTGGTGAGGAGTTTGTCTCTTTTGGCTAGGATACTAACATGGCTAAGGATGAGGAGTGGAATGAAGAAGATGAGGAAGGGACCCGATCCCCTGTGGGTACCCCCTCTAAAAGGAGGAAGAAGGGTAACCCTAAAGAAAAATGGGAAGCTAAGCATCTTATTCTACATGATTAAGAGTCTTAGTCTAATGATGATGACACAGAGGTGGGCTTTGGGGACTCTACATCAAAGGATGAAGTTGTCATCTTTGGCCAGGGTGATACCTTGGTTGGTGGTAATAAGGAGGGGTGTTAGGAGAGTGTGACTACCACAGAGGCCAAGGATAGCCCTAGAAGGGCTTCTAAGTGCATTTCAAGGATGAAGAATCATGCCTCAAAATATTTGATTAAGCATACTATGGTGATCTACAAGAAGAAGGCTCTCGAAGAGAAGGCAGTGGAAATATATGATTCCCTCATTTGAAACTCTTTGAATGTGGAACCTGTGGGTGAAAGAACAATTCAGGAGCAGGATGTTGAACCAAAAAAAGTGAAGTTTGAGACTCTAAAGGTTAATCCCCTATCGAAGGAATTCTCCTATCTTAATGATGATTCCACCTCTATGTTTGAGCTTCTTGATATGGCAAGGGCGGGGGCTATTGGTACTTTCAAATTGGCAAAGTGGACCCTACAAGAATTTAATGGGGTCAACAACAAAATAAGGGGATTGAAAGAGAATTTTCATAATATTTTGAAATGTTTGGCCTTAGATATTTTTATTGATAGAATTCTTGATCTTGAGTGCTCGTTCACTAAATTCAAGTCCCTTTGTGAGAAATGTTTGGCTAGTTTAGAAGCAAAGGTATTGGACACCAATGCGGATATCAAGAAACTTCTCAATGCTTCTCACATTTCAGTAAAGAATAGTGTAGACTCTTTGGAGGTCTTGTTTTGCAAGATTATTGATCTTAGAGAGGACCAATTTTATTTTCCTGAGTTGATGGAAAAGGAACATTTGGCCAAAGGTTAAGGGAAAAAAGGTGTGAAGGAGGATGGTAAAGGCCCTGCGACTAAAGGGCTGGTTGACTAGAAGAAGTCCTTTGAAGCTAAGAAAAAAAAATTGTTGGACATGATTGGGTTGCATAGGAGTTAAGAGCTTGAGGTGGAAAACACCTTAAGTAGTATGAAATAGTGTCCTATTGTCTATTTCTTGTTTTTTGTTCTACTATTGGGTCTTAGTTTGTTTCCTAATATTTTGCTAAATTTTTGTTGATGACTAATATTGATGGTTTAATTTAGTATCTTTCGAGTAGCATTTTGTATCTAAAGTTTTAAAGAGTTTCAAGTCCCTTCAAAACCTATTTTCCCATATAATCAAAACATATTCCAACTTGACCTCTTTTTTTGCAGTCTTCTCCCTAAGAATATGGTACTTGATTATAATGTGTTTATTTCTTGAATACATTACTAGATTATTTTACATGTTTATGGCATTGGTATTATCACAAAGAATGGAAATAGGTTCCTCAAACTTAATATTCATCTCCTTTAGGTTTTGCTTCATCCACAATACATGAGTGCAACATGAGGCTATTATAATGTACATTTTGCTTCTACTATAGGCAATGAGACTAATTCCTATTTATTTTTAAACCAAGACACCAAATTATCACCAAGGAAGAAAGCTCCACCAATTTTACTCTTCTATTCATCTATGCTTCTTGCCCAATCTGCATCTATGTATGTAATCAGAGTGAAATTTTCACTCTTTGGATACCATAGGCCAAAATCCATTATATCCTTTAGATATATAAATATCTTTTTGAACTGTTTTGACATGAGTTTCCTTAGTTGCTACCTAAAATATAGTAGCCATCCCAACTACTTGCATTATATCTATCTAGATACTATCACATACAATAAACTATCAATCATGGATCTATAGAAGGTTTGGTTTTTTAGAGTAGATTCATCCTCTTTACTTGGCTTACATCCAGTAACCATAGGTGTACATACCGGTTTGTAATTTTCCTTTTTGAACTTACTTAACATCTCCTTTAAGTACTTGTTATGAGAAATAAATATGTCTTCATCTAATTGCACAATTTGTAAACCAAGAAAGAAAGATAACTCACCAAGCATTGACATTTTAAACTCATTCTACATTGCACTTTGAAACATCTTGCACATGTCATCATTACTTCCACCAAAGATAATATCATCTAGTAGTTTATCACCTTCTATTTTAATGTACATATTACTATCTACATTTCTTCTCTCAAACCCTTGTTGTTGCCGATACTTATCCAACCTGAAATACCAAGCTTTGAGAGATTGCTTGAGTCCATACAGAGCCTTATTCAATTTGTACATATAATTTGAATCATCTAAACATTGAAACCCTTCTACTTGTTCAATATAGACTTCTTCTAACTAGGGTGATCCCACAATACTAGTTTACAATTTTTGGCTAAACTAGACATTGAACTAATTTTTTCTACCTAAATCTTCACTTTTGTTCAAATATAGTGGCTAATCCGTGGGGAATTTGAAGATGATGCAAAATAGTGATTTGTGATATTTTGTCTATAGATTCTAAATATATTTTTTTCAAAATTTTTGGAATCAAATTGCACTTCTTTTTCCATCTCCTTTGGAAACTAGCTTTTTTAGTGAACACCATTTCTAAGGAGTGATGCTCATCATATAACACATAGCTTTGTTTCCATGGAGGATAAAATTCTATTTTTTTTGAATTTAGATTTGTAACTACGATATCTAGTGCTTCCAATTGGTTTCAGAGTGCTTTATTGAATATTTTTTCCATAATCAAGTTTTGAAGTCAAACCAATTATAATTCAGACATAGGTAGACTGTATAATGTTCACAACTTTTTTCATATGTATTGAAATTCCTTTTTTTTTGTTGGATCAAGGACTTCAATATCTGGTGCACTCATATTTTTCAATTTTTTTTTGATAATCTTCTATTTTTCCACATGTGCAAAACAACGAGCTTGATTTTTAGTGAAAAACCTACATTCACAAGAAATAGATGATTTTCTTTAATAAAATATGAGACAATTTATGGTCTCATTAGTGGCTACCCTGGCCATCAAAAATAAAGAGATGCTTATTAGTGGGTGAGACACCCCTAGGTACAAAATCAACAAAATGGTGCAACCAAAGTAAGAAGAGGTCTTTTTTCATGCACACATGGGGATGAGAAACCATACATGCATCTGGCTTAGAATTAGCTATATAGTTTTTTAGCTTCTTTTTTATCTTAAAAAGATAAGAGCCAATTATCTTCTATCCAACAAAATTTACACAACATAAAATAGTGACCCACTCTCAACTCTTGGGTATAACGTAGGATACACTTCTATTGCCCTTTTTGGAAAGAACTCTTATTGCACAATTTTTTCTAGATTGAATGTTAGTCTCATCACAATTCCAAATCTTCATTGGACCATACAGACTGGCTATGTATGCATCTATCAATGTTTCATAGAATGCAACAACCATTGCAAGCCTCAAATTTAGTGCATGGTCTCTATCTTGGCCTTTTGTTGTCCTCAAAGTCTGATCAAGATGCCTTCCTTTGGAGCCCATCCACCAAGACTTACTGAGAAGTCCATCCTTCAATGAATTTGGCCTTATCTAGTATATTTGTGCTACTTTAGATTTTAGATTGACAATTTTTAAACCATGGAAAATAGTAGCCATCTTCTTGCACCATTTCACAACCTTTTCCTCTTTGTCATAATTCAAGACTATTGGGGGCCCTTTCTGCTTTGTAGAGGTAACACCATTCAACCAATTATTCATCATGGTTGTTGAAAGATCCCACTTCTTTATTATCTTCCTTGTTGACTTTCCATTGTCTTCAACATTTTCCATGGTAGATTCCATGCCAACCCTGGACCATTCCCATTGCAATAAAACCTTCTTAGTTGTAACAATTGCATTCACTTGGACTACAAGTTCAATTGGATATGGAATGGGAATAACTTTTTCCTCTTCACTATGTGTTAGCTTCACACCTCTCTTGTGTGGAGGTGATGTTGTTTGAGCTATCTTTACAACTACCTTAGTTCTTGTTGGCCCTTTGTTCTACAAACATATTGAGCCAAGTGTAAGAAAAATAAATAATAGATGCATACACAAATACTCCTATTCAAGGTAAAGGAGAGGGTCTAATGGTGGTGAGTGTTATGTTGTGTAAGGGGTCCATGTTAGCAGAGGACATGTTGGCCAAAAAAATGAATTGCATACAACCCTTAACTGATCATATCCTAAATTATAACACTTACAACCCTTAGCTAATCATGATATATATATATATATATATATATATATATATATATATATATATATATATATATATATATATATATATATATATTGTATATGTCTAAAAATGGTCATTGTTAATCAAGCTTGTTAATTAATTAAATATAAATTATTTAATTAATCCTCTAAAGTCATCTACATATAAATAAATTTAATTATTTATTTATACTGTTCACTCTTATAATTCTTCCACCTTAATTAAATAAATACCCTTATTTGATTATTACCATCTTCCATATTCCTCTTAATCAAATTAAATAAATTTTATAATTTATTTATATTAATTATCATGTTATTCCAAATTTAAAAATTTGAATTCAAATAGGAATATTCTCTTCATCTCATAGTTAAATTAAATATTATAAATATTTAATTTAATACCTTTTCTCTCTCCATGCATAATTAAATATTTCAAATATTTAATTACCTTCTAAATACATCTCTCACAACATAATTAAATATTGCCTATTTAATTATGCAACTTTCTAATTTCATCCCCACATATAATTAGATAAATTAATTTATTTAATTATGAAATTCATTTCAACTCATTCTTCAAACAGGCAACCTTCCTTTGGATCTGAATGAGAAAAAATTGAAGAAGAGGAAACCTTGTATCTCTCTCTTGATTCTCAAAAAAATCTCTTACCGTTCATCTTACCAGATTGAATCTCAACCATTGATCTTTTCCAGCTAAGCTTTTTCCTTCGAAAAATCTATAAATCTAACCTTTCACAAGCCATTTGGATAGAATATTCATCTAGCATCCTGACTCTGTCCAAATAATTCTTCAATTCCATCTCTATCATTTTCGTCATCAAGTTGTTATGCTGCAAGAATGAGCATCCAACAATCCTCTATTGTCAACCCTTCATAATCCTTGCACTTTAGCATGTAGAATGCATTTCATTTATATCTCATTCTTTAGTTGTCCATTTTTTTGAGCTTGATTTGCTGGATCTGAGAGTAATTAGAAACAACAAAATGCTGGAGATAAAGAACAATAGAACGACTTTGGAGAAGCTACAATAAGAGTTTGTTTATTTGTTTAATCTTCTTTTAGCTTCTTTGATTCAATGTTTTATTGATTGTGTTGTTGAATTCAATTTAGATTGACATATTGTTCATACACATAAAATGGCATCCCCTGTGGGGCCTTGCCCTATTTTTAACATTTATTTGCAAGTTTTATGACAGGATTTCGCATTCTGGAATTCAGATTTTTGGCAAAATTTTCTATTTTAGCGCATCTGAGGGTTTATGTAGCGCATCCAGGGATTTTAACAGTGCTTTTGCGAGTCTTTCAACACATTTAGGAGCTGTTTTGGTGCATCTAGGGACTGTTTCGACACTTATAAGGAACAAAATGGCACATATATCATTTCATTAATTTTTTTTTTTAGCACATCCAAGGATTTCTTTTAGCGCATCTGGGACTTCTTTTAGCACATATAGGATTTTTTTTTTTAGCACATATGGGACTTTTTCTAGCGCATATGAGGTCTATTTTAGTGCATATACCTTTGTTTCAACATTTTTTCAGTCAATCTTAAAATGGTTGTATCTTGGTCATTTTTTGGTCTTTTTCAACAATTTTTTTTTTTTAATTTGGGGTAGAATTTCATAAGCCATCCAATGGTATAGGTTTTTATCAACTTTTATAGAGTTAAAGTTATCAAATTTTCATATATTCTTCAGTGCATAGGACTTTTATTCTAGCAGATTTTTAATTTGTTTCTTTTGTCTTGGTGACTTGTTGGTGAATCATACGGAGTTGGAAAAGCATTGGGATCAGTCACAACGTCAACTTGGAAAGAAAAAATAATCAGGTGCATACATTCTAATCTTTCATTTCTCATTGATCATTGCTTGTCACACATTTCAATTTAGGGCATAAAATCAATCATTGTTTGCAAACACATTTGGATTTGGGCTCTTAAAATGAATATTGTCTTCAATCTCATATTGAAAATTAGGTCTAAAATTCACCACTGTCTTCCTACACATTTGATTTGGTATCTAAAAAGAATGAGTGCTTCATTGCTTTCTTGCACACATTACAATTTTCTAAGGGTCAATTAATAATTGTGAGTGTGAATCAAGTGTGTGTGTGTGATCACAAACACCTCACTTGGTTTTCTTTTGTCAAACCCTTTCTAGAAGGCCTGCTAGGGGATTTCATCACCCCTAGGGACGACCTCAATTGAAGTGTGAATTGAAAGACATGCTTGTTTGGAAGTTAAAATTTTTGTCACTCTTGGCTAAGCCCCAAAGAACTTTATACCTTTGGGAAGTGAAGGTGAAGGGTGGGTTACCCCTTTCTCTCGACTGTGTGGTAGGATCTTTCTTTCAAATCATCCTTAGTCAACCTTGTGTAGACTAGCTTGAAACCTAATTGGCCATACCCACTTGACTAGTTCTAGGACTTGTTGATGTGTCTTCTTCAAATGTGTGCTTAATAATCACATTCATAAATTCCAAAATTCAAACTTTCTTATGTGTCTTGCGTGAGTGATTTATGTGTGTGCATGTGTGATCATTCATTTAAACATTTCCAAATCAAGCTAAACACCAAACACATAAAGAAAAGTCACTCTACACGTTCTTCCAACACATTCATATCCAACCACTTTCATCCTAATCACTCTTCTTAGCCACATCCTATCCATTTCATCCTAATCAATCAAGTCATCCAATCTAATCATTCCACATCATCACCATCACCAACCTAGTCGTAGTCACCACTTGTCAAAATGGTCATAATCATAAACAAGCCAAATCCTAATCATAAGCCTAAGATCAGAATTCAAGGAGTCTCTTTCTCTAGTTCAAATCATGAAACAAAACCAAAACATAAAATTAGACTTCGAGGGGCTTCTCCTACCACCTCTAATAATGATGTGAACGATGTTACATACTTTGAGGAACAAATTGATGTGCAAGAGCTTACACACATGTGTGACACCATGCCCACATTCGAACAAAAATCCCTAGCATCCCAACTTCAAAACCTCCTTCAAACACTTCATCAAATACCCCAACCCCTAGACCACCAAACCATACAAAGCCTTCAAACCATATTCCAAAATTTTCAACAAATTAAATCACCTAAAATCCAACACCTCCTAGCTCAAGCCAATCAATTCATTGCCACTTGTCAAATCCAACAACCACAATGTCATCCCTTATCCATTCATTATCACCCTTCCACCTCATACCAATCTAATCCATCCACTTATTCACATGCCAATGCCACATCACGACAAAAACATGTGACTTTAAGTTCTACCTTGAAACAAGGCCAAACTTCCTCATGTTCTAATGCCACCTTCAACAAGGGGAATACCAATCTAGCACATGCACCCTTGCCATCATCTAATCAAAACCAAAACCCTAAGCCAACACCTTCCACCCATGATACACCTACAAAGGATGTGACCCAAGGGTTACTAGCAAGGAATCAACTATCGCAATGTCATTCAACTCATAGTCTTGAACATACAAAAGAGTCATAAAACATCATGCCAAGTCCTTCAAGCCAACCATGTCATCCACAACCACTTGATCCAATTCCAGAGTCTCCCCTTGTAAGTCCAAGTCACCCTCTATCATGCTCCTATATTGTTGACCATCAAGAACATGACAAGTATCTCCATGATAAATCCCCTTCCACCTCCATTCCAATAAGTCATGAGGTATTTCAATAGCACAATCCTAAACATGTGGAAACATTACCCCCTCATCCACATAAAGATCAACACCCTCCTAATGATTCCATTCATAACATACCTAATACTATTCATGATCAATCTTTCATCTTTGATCAAGACCCCTTTTATGATCAAGAAGAACATGATGATCCTCTTAGCCAACTTTATACATTCCATGGTCAAGATATTTCCACCTCATCCATCCATGATACACAAACATCCACTTCCCATGATGAGATAATTTCCTCCCAAGAACACATAGAAGATCAAACAAATATCTTGGATCTAAGTGAACATGACGCTAATCAAGATCCTAATGAGCCCTCGTCACCCACTATCGACCCCATTGCAAGTCCTCCATCATATCCTATTGGTATCTCCACCCTCATTTATGAATGTTCCTCCTTAGAACAACAGCAATCATTATCTTCCCTTTCTTCATTTTCTCCATCCAATAAAGAACTTGTGTCTAGTGTTTCACCTACACCTAGTCCTATTATCCATTGCACACTCCAAAATATGAACCACCAAGGTAAAGGTCTAGACCTTCATGAACAAGGTATTTTGGAGCCCATCCATTTCAAAGTCCCTCCATGCTCTTATGGTCTTGGACATACACCCCAAGGACAACAACCTAAAGATGTTGGTATTTCCTCCATGCCTCCTAAGTCCACTTTCCATCATAAATCCTATTGTATCCCTAAAGCATATCTCACCATCCCTCCTCCATCATGCTACAAATGTCAAAAGCATGTGACCATACACCTTCCACCATCAAATATGCTAGCATTGCTTCCAAATCCTAATATCCCTCCATCTAATCTACCTCCACTTCTCCCAACACCTAATATCCCCATTATCCAATCCCTTTATCCCTCCATCCCTAAATACCCTAACATTCCTAATCATGACCAACAAATGCACACATTGTATAAACATGAAGCTTCCACCCATTCCACCATACCCATGGGATTCAAAAGCAATAATTTCAATACCTCTACTTATAAAGTAAAAAATTCTAAGGGTTCTCATGCCTTAGGAAATCAATACGAAAAAGTCAAAGAAAAATACATCCAAAAAGTTATATAAGGCCATACCTCCAAAAGTAAAGGTCAAAACTAAATTGGTTTGGGTACCTAAGAAAAAAGAAAGAAATTCAAATGAGGAATCTACATCACAAAATCCCAACCATCCACTTCCATCCCACATTCTCATTCCATTCAAAAGTCTCAAATTCCTAAAACCCACAAGCCAAATAAAAGTCATAAAAATACTAAGTCTATGTGGGTACCAAAAGCACTACATCCTCCACCTCCTAAGCAAACATCTCCATTGCTTCCTACACCCCATCCACATCAAAATATTCAACGTTTATCACAGTGTGTGCAACCATTGGTCATGGTTCCCTTCCATTTCACAACAATCCCACATACCTCCATCTCCCCATCCTTCACGCATTATCCTACATATCTCCCCTACCATCTTCCTATGGTCCATGCTTTTGCATAAAACTTTCATCCATCCTTTTGAACAAGTCCTATTCAATCCACATCATCATCCACTATTCCCCATCCATTTTTGTATAAACCTTTCATAATCTGCCATCCACCTAATCCATCCCTTTCATGTCATCCCTTACCAAAATCTATGAGCATAATGACACTTGACATGGTCCATGCAATGACACTCATATCTAGTGGGACTACCAACTTTCATGTAACTAGACACTTGAGTCTCTTCTACCCATATTATCCTTCTATCCCAAAAAAAAAGAAAAAAAAGAAAAAAAAGAGTAAAGGAGTAAAGAGAAATCCCTTCGTCCAACGGTGAAAACCTGGTAAACAGGCACCCTGGATAAGTACCATGATGAAAACCTAGCAAATAGGCGTCATGTGTAGGTTGATCTTCTATGTCACTTACACTTGGGGGCACAATGTCTTATCTATCCAACCTATCATTTTCATGTCTTGTCATTTCCATCCTACCTACCATCTTTAGCCATCATACATACCTCTCATATTGAGCCCATTCATCCACTCGTCTTCTTTTGATCTTGATGAAGACATAGCGGAAAAATGTTGAAACATGTGGGTATCTCTTGATATACCTCATCCTTCCAAACAAGCCTATCATTATCCTATTGTCATAGTCTTTGTCATGAAAAATCCTATGTATTGTACCTAGAATGGGGTATGTTATTCTTATGCGACATAATCTTTGGAAATCACATCCTTGCTCTCTTATGATGTATACATCCATACCATCCATCCATATATCATGAGCCTTTTTTCCCATCACCCACTCTTTCATCCATCTATCTCCTCGCACCTAGACTTGGTTTTCCCCTTGTCATTGGTATCTAGCACAAAGACTACTCAAATTTTCATCCTTTCACACCTCCAAAACATTTCAAAATCCAAAAAAATCAAAACATTTCAAAAATCCAAAAAAATTCAATACATTTCAAAAATCCAAAAAAAAATTCAAAACATTTCAAAGTCCAAAAAACATCAAAACACTTCAAAAATCTGAAAAAAAAACATCGTAACATTTCAAAAATCCAAAAAAATTCAAAACAATTCAAAGCCCAAAAATCAAAACATTTCAAAATCCAAAAAAAAATCAGAACATTTCAGAAAATCCAAAAAAAATAAAAATTCAAAACATTTCAAAAGCCCAAAAAAATCAAAACATTTCAAAATCCCAAAAAAAGAAAGTCAAAACATTTCATTTCGAGAGCCTACTCGTGTTTGTTCAACCCGTCTATCCTCTCGAGGGGGCATCACCATTCCATCATCCTATCTTTCTATCATTATCCATTCTCCTTTATCCATACCTTAACTTCTTTGAAATGATGTTACTCGACAAAAATCTCATCATCTCAAACATCATCTCAAAGAGGGGCAAAATGTATATGTCTAAAAATGGTCATTATTAATCAAGCTTGTTAATTAATTAAACATAAATTATTTAATTAATCCTCTAAAGTCATCTACATATAAATAAATTTAATTATTTATTTACACTATTCACTCTTATAATTCTTCCACCTTAATTAAATAAATACCCTTATTTAATTATTACCATCTTCCATATTCCTCTTAATTAAATTAAATAAATTTTATAATTTATTTATATTAATTATCATGTTATTCCAAATTTGAAAATTTGAATTCAAATATGGAATATTCTCTTCATCTCATAGTTAAATTAAATATTATAAATATTTAATTTAATACCTTTTCTCTCTCCATGCATAATTAAATATTTCAAATATTTAATTACCTTCTAAATACATCTCTCACAACATAATTAAATATTGCTTATTTAATTATGCAACCTTCTAATTTCATCCCCACATATAATTAGATAAATTAATTTATTTAATTATGAAATTCATTTCAACTCATTCTTCAAACAGGGAACCTTCCTTCGGATCTGAATGAGAAAGAATTGAAGAAGAGGAAGCTTCCTTCTATCTCTCTCTCGACTCTCAAAAAAATCTCTTACCATTCATCTTACCAGACTGAATCTCAACTGTTGATCTTTGCTAGCTAAGCTTTTGCCTTCAAAAAATCTATAAATCTAACCTTTCACAAGCCATTTGGATCGAATATTCATCTAGCATCCTGACTATGTCCAAATAATTCTTCAATTCCATCTCTATCATTTTCGTCATCAAGTCATTATGCTGCAAGAATGAGCATCCAACACTCCTCTATTGTCAACCCTTTATAATCCTTGCACTTTAGCATAGAATGCATTTCATTTATATCTCATTCTTCAGTTGTCCATTTTTTTGAGCTTGATCTGCTAGATCTAAGAGCAATTGGAAACAACAAAACGTTGGAGACAGAGAACAATATAATGAATTCGGAGAAGCTGCAATAAGAGTTTGTTTATTTGTTTAATCTTCTTTTAGCTTCTTTGATTCAATGTTTTATTGATTGTGTTGTTGAATTCAATTTAGATTGACATATTTTTCATACACACACACACACATGTATATATATATAATCAGTTAAGGGGTTATATATAACTTAAAAATTATGATACAAATATTTATAGCCCTTTTTGAAACACATACACACACACACACATATAACTTGAAACAACATTATGATACCCAAATTTATAACCATTTCAAAAACAACATAATGATATTTACATTTAACTACAAACAATATTATGATAGAAATATTTGTAACCATTTTTGAAACAACAATATGATATAAATTGAAACAACATTATCATACATGTAAAATTTAGTGTATATATATCTGTCATATATATATATATATATGATAATGTTGTATTAGAAAGGGTTAAAAATATTTGTATCATACTACCATTTCAAGTTATATATAAATATCATTATGTTGTTTTGTAAAGGGTAATACATTTCTATCATTTTAGGGTATCATATACTCAATTGTTAAGGGTTTCATGCACCTATGTTTTGGCCAAATGTGTGTATGTGTAAACTAACAATGATAGGTGTAATGATATGGAATGATAATTTTGTAGGTGAGTTTCTGTGATTTGACAAGGTGTAGGACTTTGCATGGAACAATGTAAAATGGATCTTCAAGTTACCTTCAATCTTCTTCAATCCTAAAATCTGCACATTCAAAAAGAGAAGAAAGGTTGTGCCATTTATTGGCCTACCTTAGTAAAACCATATGTTAGTGATTCCACTTCCACAATGGCAATGCCAATGATAGGTGAAACCACAATAGTGGTTTACAATTGAATTGAGGAAGGAAAATCCATTTTTTTGAGATTTCAATAGCTAGGGGGTTTCATTCAAACTGACATATTTGAATGAAACCCTCTAGGAATTTGATCGAACCCTATGGTTTTCCTAAACCATCGGTTCATGTGAACCAAATAAAAGTCAACAAAAAAACAATGTTTTAAGGGGTTCAACTGAACCCCTTTGAATTAGGGCTTTTTAAAAAGCCTGATCCATCACTATCAAATGATTGACAATGAACATTCTGAGTGTGCAAACGTGAACAGAGAAACAAACCAAATGGAAAATGACAAGTGCATGGACCACCATCTCAACGTGCACCAGCATATCAGTTCTTTGACCTCCAAAGCTTGAACCAGGTTGGTATTCTTTGTTTTGTAATCTATTGATTTAAAATCGCATTTGTTTGAACATTTGTAAACCTTAAATGGATTCCATGAGACCAAATTTAGGAAAATTCCATGAAACCATAATTCCAAACAATAGGAAAATTCCATGAGACCAAAATTTATTGTTTAAAATGAATATGCCTTGTTTCAAAGCTCCCATTTTGGCTCATGGCTCAGGTGAAGGATGTGGAAGTTGGCTTTATAGTTGTGAATTGCATTTTCTTGAAAGTTTCTAAAACCTTTTAAATAATACCCATTTTTGAAAATTTGGATTTATAGCTGCCAATTGCATTTGTTTGAAAGTTTCTAAAGCCTTTTAAACAAACCCATTTTGCAACAAAATTTGGATTTATAGCTGCTAATTGCATTTGCTTGAAAGTTTCTAAATCCTTTTAAACAAACCCATTTTGTAAAATTTGGATTTACAACTACCAATTGCAAGTTTCTAAATCCTTTTAAACAATACCCATTTCATAACATTTGGATTTGTAGCTGCCAATTGCATTTGGTTGAAAGTTTCTAAAGCATTTTAAACAAACCCAGTTTGCAAAATTTGGGTTTACAACTTCCTTTTAAAATTCCTTCTTCTCAAGATAAGGTAAGTTTTAACTTATAAAATGTGGTAACTTAGATATTTTCCTCACCAAAATATCTCTCCAAATTTAAATCCATCCAAAAAAATACAAATTCATAACTAAATTCAATTAAAAAAGTGGACCATCTATGACCTTCTATAAATTTCTCAAAGATGGCATTCCCATAAATGATAAATTAAAAGTTAAGTTATATTTGCAAGATGTCATATTTGCATAAATCCCTCAAAGAAATTTTTTAACTAATTTTAAACACTCAAACAAATACACATATATGAATATACTTCACTTATAAATTCTTGGAATATATATCAATCCATCACAATTAAAATCTTAGACATCATGCATAATATTTTTGATGTATTCACAAAGCTACCTAGGATCTCATAAGACTTGAGTAGGTGAATACCAATATGCATATATCTAATGGTGGGGTAAATGGAGGAGGATTAGGAGTAAACTTTCATATATATATATTACTTATTTTGTAATCCAATACATTGGTTGGAGAGGTTGCATTTAAATAGGAGTGAATATAGGTCTATTAAAATATGACTCACCATATTCTCTATTCTTACGATTTTTGAGTATATCAAAATATCCAACCTATATTTCATTGTCAATCTCAACCAATCTTTGCTTCAACTTCCAAATCATCCACACAATCCTCCCTGAAATATTCAATATGTGAAACATAATTATGAGGAAGATACAAATAATCCTTGACATAGCTTTTTGTATCAAAGGATAATATGGTTCTATAATTTTAAACTATTTCCAATTTTGAAATCAAAATACAATCAATAATCTATTTAATCAAGCAATAATCATAATTTTAAGGCAAACATAAACTACGTGAATCTTCTTAAGGTCTCTCATTAGATTGTACTTACTCTAACTTAAATTTAAAAAACAACATTAAAATCCACATAACAAATTTCAAAGACATAATAAATTATTACAATATTATTTAAAAATATAATTGTAATGAACATGTTATAGTAATAAATATTCAAATTTTAAATCTATGAAAATATATAACCAAATGATCCTTAGTTTTCATATATCACTTGTGATGAGAATGTTGAATATTATAATCTTTTAGGCCAATATTTAGGCACTAATTCACCATTGTTAAAATGATCCTTAGTTTATTCATTGTTTTTTGAGGATTATAAATTTTTACAATTTCTATTAAACCAAACTCAAAATAATGGTATAGATTAAGATTCTTGTCTTTATCCTACATTTGGGTCGTGTTTGATTAGATTTTCTATCATATTTAAAAGTTGTATTTTGTTATTGTATATTTAAATTTAACATATATAAAATGTATGGTTGGATTAGTGAGATTTTTATAACAAGTATGCAATATGAAGTCAAACTTTACTAGTTTGATTCTTAATAAATTAGGAATAACGATAAAATTTATAGCTTTATGCAATCTATTTAAGTATATAAATAGTTTGATGGTGGAAACTTTATACATATAAAAATATGATAAATGTGTGATTATTTTGCTTTCCAATCTATAAATTTTTGATTTGCTTTGCTATATAATTGAGATGATTCACTCATAATGTAATGATAAAATTCATCCTCATATGGAGGATTTTATATTATCTTCCATTAAATTCATCCTCTTTATAGACTCTTATGGAATATTGATATTCTAGTGTGAATTCTTAATTTTAGACATACTTAAATAGATAAATTTATGTTCAATGAAGGCAATAGAACTTTTTTTTCACTTATAATCCTATCTTGAAGTTCATTTATGTTAATATTATTAAATCAAATTATTTTTATCCCCAATTATTTTCAAATAATTTTACACTAATCTTTGTTTTTAAATTACTCCTCCCTGATCTAGCTATGTAGTTTTCTTATTCTTTCTTTCAATGTTCCATTTAAAATTTGAATCATTTAAGGATGCTATGTTATATATTATAGTTTTTTTCCAATTCTTTATAAATTGTTCAACCCTCTCATGGTCTAAATAGTTTTACATTCAACAACCATGTCTAAAGTATATTATATACCCAACCTCTTCCCCTATTTAACACACTCATAAACCTTGTTACTAATCTCATTCGAAGAGGTGGAACAAGCAATCTTAGAGGGATCCTCATCCATAGGACAGAGAAGGGAGCCATCAATCTAGGATCTAGTACTATTCTAGAAATAGTAGAACTAGAAGCTAGATTCCCAATAATGACAGCATTTGGATAATACACAAGTTTTCCTTTTGAAGGGATTGGCGAACACTTATTGGATGGGTTTTATTTCCCCTTTACCACATTTTGATTAGGATTAAGAATTGAAATTATAAAATTCTCAAATTGGTATAAAAAAAAAATAAGCCCTTGGTGGAGGGGAGCTCATTTTTTACCCATGTGCAACTTTAATAATATATTTCTTAAATTACACGAGTAAATGAAAAGGAAAGCTAACAAGTCACATGCATCTAAGATTATTTATAAGATAAAAGTGATAAGATAAATAACATTTATAGTTTCCTTCTAGGATGAAATAAGTAATCAAGTAGAAACATTTATATACTTGTGAGGAAATCATCTATATGTTCCTTCCTCTTGTATTAACTTTCTTTATGAGACTTCAAACCCTTCATGGATAAACCACTTGTAATAGCAATACCTTCCTAAATGGCTTTAAAGGTTAACCTTCTTACTTTTTAACCAAAATTTTAATAACTTTCAATTTTTTGTAATTTATGGAGTACTATTATCATTTTAATTCAAAATAATGTACATAAGAAATTTATATAAATTTTAAAATTAAAAAATCCTAAAATAATAATTTTAAATTAATTGAAAACATGGTTGGACCGCTCTAATTTTGTGACACTATTTCTTAAAATCTATTTTAGTTGAATTTTATATAATAGGAAAAGGAAGCCACATATGGCATTGAGACCTTCCTTGATGGTCTTTACTAGGAAATTTTTAATTTCATTCATAGGTCTTGAGGTATTTTAAACAAAAGTTGTTTTTTGGAAAAAGGTATTTGGTACAAAATCTAAAAAAAAATAATGTTATACGTTAATGCTATTAACACATGAAATTTTGGGCCTTAAAATAGCCACATCATCCCCATATTTTAACACAAATGAGACATTGAGGCTTTATGTCACTCATAATTGATCTACAATTTTTTGATATAGCTCCATTTAGATCAATCCATATATCTTAATTTCTATCAAGTCATAGGGTGTCAATTTCAATAATTACACAATGAAGCACTTAGGATTTTTCATTTGCTAGTAGAGGGTTATCTTATTATGCCATTAAAATAAAATATAGGCCCTCAATACTTTTCATCTTTATTTTCCATCATTACATTGAACCTTATAGGGAACATCTTCATTGGTAATCATCTAATGCATAAAGAAAAATAATGTCAAACTTAATCCCTTAATTTTTTATAAATAACTTAAAATAATTTATAACATGGGTAAACACTAGAGTCAATTGCATAATCTATCATACACTTATCAATCAAATTTCATATCATGTCTATTATTATTATGACTAGCTTCCAAATAAAAGCATCCTTCTAAATAAATTAAAGTGCTCAATTATGGTTACATGTTACCAATTTCACTTCTTGTAAAATAATATAATCAATAGACTCATAAGATCTTCTAAACATACAATCAATAACTCTCTTGCTAAGAGATTCTTTACCTTTTACATTTAAACTATTAAGATTCATAATTAACCATGGTAACACTTAATATAGTCTATTAATAAAAATATAAAGCCTTCATTTCCTTCCTCTTTTGGGAGACTTGGATCTACAACCAATTATGTGCATCATTCCATCTTTCATCAATGATTTGGAACATAAAGGATTGAACATTGTGCATCATTATACAAAGCTAGTCCATTATATCTAGTTGTAGAATTTGTCTAGGCAACTTTTTAATTTACAAAAATGTAAGAATTGATTTATTTTACTATAATATCCAAGAAATTTATAAAAATAAGAGTAATAAAATAATTATTTAAAATATTATCTAAATGAGTAAATATAACCATATTTTCATATGGAGGATTTTATATTATCTATTTAAGATTTGAGATAATAGAAAAAATATGTACAAAGATTGAATCTTCATTTTCTCCTATTCTTTCATTATTTCTTTCATTTTGTACTAGGGTTAAATCTTCATCTAGGTTTGTTGTGTACTTATAAGAAACCTTTGTTCAAGTTAGTATCATGTTCTTGTACATTGTATGGTAAGTCATGATAAATATTATGTGCATGTGTCCCTTCCTCCAATCAAATTTTATTTATGGATATGAGGAAGTTTATTTCTAATTTTTTGGTTTCTTCCTTATCAAAATATTGCTTCAATAATTTAGAAATTATATTTACAAGCTTATCATCTCTCTCATTTTCTTCTCTTATGTGTACCTTCAATAATGACTAAATTGATTTTACATGACCACCACTATTAAGTAATGATGCTTTCCCTTTATTACTAGTTGTAGGAAATAAATCTTAGATGCAACCTTTATCAATATTTTTTAAGTCTTTAATGGCACATTTTTTACTAGAGTGCACACTTGTAAATTTAAATTTTAGAACTATTTTAGATTATGTTTTGTGTGCAATCTAGTAATTTGAATGTTTTGATTATTAAAAAACTAGATAGATGTTGCATTTTTTTTTGTTAATGGTATGGAAATATTATTGATGAGTAGATGACTTATTAGAATTGTTTTAGATTTCTATTCCCTATATCTAGATATATTATTTACCAAGGTCTCATTGCTCCATTAGGTTTACATACATATATAACATGAAAAATGTAGATGTTCCACCTCTAGAATCTTTGTTTGCAAATACCACTAATGAGATTAAGAAATTGAGAAACTCATTAGCATAGGGTGCAAACCCAAGGATATATTCTGAACTATGCATGTCAATATTACATAGTCTAGAAAAACTAAGAGATGAACTTGAGAGGACTATTGAATTTTCCCCAGATAGAGTAGTGATTATTCTTTCCCGCATGCGGGAAAAAGTACATGGTGATGTTTCCCTTAAACAAATACAGGATAGTGTGACCAAATAAATGATTAAAAAAACACTTGTTTTCCATTTTATCAAAATGTATGTAAGGTTAGGGGATACCAGGTCACTAGATGTGTTGATCATGCTATGGCCTCATTGATCTACCCATGATTTCTGACAACACATGGTCAATACCCAAACAATGACCAGATTCCATTATATTTTGTTCAACAATTGTTTGTTGAGGTCAATTTGGGCCTCAAACTCAACTACTTGGACATTCCACCATATGTTGGCTAGCCCGACATGGTAGGATTTTTGATAGGCCCACCTACCATTGAGTAGATAGACCAACCCCAGTGCTTAGGGTATTGGTTGGTGTGGGGTCTCTTGCTCTCACACCAGCTCTAACCCCCATAGTAGATGAGTTTGTCGTTGCTTCCCAAAAGGAAGCAATTGACACTGTAGGTGACATTGTAGTTGCCACAACTAGGATATCTATTGATCATGTAGGTTAGTATTTTATGTCTAGACATCCCTAATCCACTCCATTTTTAGCATAGTGTACCACCATGGATCCTTATACAGTGGCAGGCATCCCTACTCCCACAGAGCTTGAGGCACTTACAGGAGATATGGCACACATTACTTTGCATTGTTTGGTTGAGGACCTTTTGGAGGAATATTCCTTCATTGCATTAGACTATGGGATCAATGTAGAGCATGTTAGAGATTGTCTGGGATGCAAAGCTCATTCACTTCTAGGATCCCATTGCTCTCAGCCCAACACTAGTGCACATCAAGATCCACCTACAGATCATTTGGCAGCTACACGAACTATGGGTTTTACATATATGTTGATTGGTTCTGGTTCATCGTCTCGGATGCCATCTCACCTACATAGTCCTCTTCACTCATCATTTATGGCACGACATGGGATAGATTAGATGGATGCAAATGTTAATTTGTCGTTTGACCGTATAGTTGATATGGTGGAGGCGGTCGTTTCAGAGGACTTAGGTCATCCAATATCAGATGATGTGCATGTATGCGTGCATGTGCATGTTTCAATTCCTTTTTAATTATTTCTAAATTTTAGCTTTAACTAGATATTCATGTATTGATATATATGTATATGTATTGTAGGTGGACATACCTCATGTCACTCCTAGCTTTGTTCCAGATCATGTACATCAACGTGACTCTGTGGATGATTTTGTTGCCAATGGACATGTGAGTTTTACATTTTTATATATACACATGTACACCAATGTGGCTTTGTGGATGATTTTGATGTATGCATAGATCTAGATAGATATTTAAAAATATACAAGTACATTCTTAAAAATAACTTTCATAAAATTTATTTAATATAAATTATATGTATTTAACATATTGTGTACATAGTTTTATTTGCAAGGCTCAGCACATCCATTAGAGTAGGACCGTTCTCATTCATATGGTCATTTGACTAGGAGTCGACATTCATATTAGGCTATGCACTAGATTTATGATCTTTACTACATGTATTTGCTTATATGATGATCTTTAGTATTCAACATTTGATGATCTTTAACTTACATTTGCTTATATGATATACATACATTTACTTATTTGATGATATTTAGTATTCAACATTTGATGATCTCTAACTTACATTTGCTTAAATGATATACATACATTTGGCTCTTTGCTTATAACATGTTATATGTTTATATGATATATGTATACATTTGTTTATATTCAATATAAATATATTTTCTTATTTGATGATCTCTTAGAACTTACATTTCCTTATATGATATGCATTTGATCTCTAGTAGAATTTTAGGAAATGAATGCCACTTTATAATTAAGTTCATTCATGTTGATCACAATAAATATTTTGCACACACACCCATTAAATTTTATAGTAAGCAGTCAAACATTATAAAACAAATGACTCCCAAGCTCAAGTAAACTAATGATATTTTATAAATGAGTTTATTTACAAGCCTATTTATGAATGCACATGTTCTTCTAGTTTTAAGATTTGATAAAAATGATGAAATTAAAATATTGATAGAAAGTAAGAACAAATAAAGTGCATCACTTTGTGGTGCACAAAACTCCTATTTTTTAAAAATGACTTGAGCAACATGAACCATTAAGGAGTTGAGAACAAAATATAATTATAAAGAAGAGGTAGGAACATTCCTATTATAATTATATACCATCCTTCAAACACTTTCCCTCTAAGTTATAAAATTTTAAGTTAAATTATTTCATAAATAATCTCGTAATCTACACCATTATTAAATTATAGGAAAATTTTATTCTTTGAAAACATTAAGAAAAATCAATTGATTCAAATCATACCTCTATTATCTTTTTGACAAGTAACAAAATTCTAAAATTACTAGATATTTTTCATATCTATACATTAAATAACAACAAACTCCACAATGAAATAACTTGTTTGATTACCACTTGATTCATTTAAACTAGGATCTAGTTATTCCATACACTAGAATTTTTTTTTTCCATATGCGTATAAATACAAGCTTGTTTTTCATTATTCCATATCAATTGCAAGATTAATTCACATTTATATCACTTGGAGTGGAGATTTTGGAGAAGAAGTTTTTGCACATTTATCAAGAAGAAAAATATTGGAGAAGACAACTTTTCATTTTTATCAATCAAGGAAAATTTTGGAGGAGAATTTAACTAAGTTGGTAGAGGATTTTTTTTGAGTCATGTTTAACTTGAAGAAGAAAATGAGAGAACAAAGAAAAAGAAAAAATGTGTCTCAATGAAAATTGTCAAAAGAAGAACAAAAGAGGCGTGAACAAAACTTAAAAAAATATCATAGAAAGAAACAAGGTAAATGCTTGTTTCTTCTCTCTCTCTCTCTCTGTCTCTCAAGTGTGTGTTTAGTACTTTTATTAACACCTCAATTTTTTTTCCTTATAAATATATTTCCAATTATGAAAACCATGCTATATTTAACTTGGAAATTTTAATACTAAAAAAAAAGTCATCTTGCATGGACACTATCTAAATTTCTTATCATCTATTTCCAATTGATTTCATTCCATGGAATTCTTAAGTTCAAGAATCTTTGATTTTATTTGTTTCAACTCCACTTAAATAACTCGTAGTCTCTCACTTTCTTTGCTTTCATGTAAATTCAAACAAGCAGGAAATACTCAAGCTGAAGTTGAGCCAAATATAGAAATTGGATCAAATGAATCCGTTGAAGAACACATGGACCTTGAAGTTAGGGAGGAGACCCAAGTTCAAACAATTCTTGTTGGAAAGGGGTTAGGATCACTTCCTTCTACTAGTATGGATGAGCATATAAAACTAGTTGAAACTTCTCTCACTTATAGCATCATGTCTTATCACTTTGTTTTCTTGCATACATAAACCTCACTTATATATAATCATCTCTCACTTTCTTTGCAAAATATTTTGTGACATGTAGAAAGGGCTCAACAAGTAAGAAGTTCTCATGTTGAAGTCAAGACAAATCTAGATATTGGATCAAATGAATCCACTAAAGAATGCATGGACCTTGAAGATAGGGAAGAGGCCCAAGTTTAAACAATGCATGTTGGAGAGGGGTTAGGATCACTTCCTTCTACTGGTATGCATGAGCATATAAAACTATTTAAAAAGGTGATGAAACAAATTTCTTATAGAAATTTAGATCATTTACTTGAAATGGATATGGAGAAACTGAAATGTTATGCCAACCATCCTTATAATAAGAGAAAGAAGTCAATGACTAAATATGTAAACAGAATAATCAATTATCATTTCAATCATCTTGATACACTTGAAAAAACCCAATTTTTATCACATTTACTTCTTCGTAATGAGCTGAAAGAGTCGTTACAATTGTTGGGTGTACATTCAGCATCAAATAAGAAGAAACACATGGGATTACAAAAAGATATTACTCAAAATGTTAAAAAGGGTTTAGATTCCATTGGGAAACAATCTCGATTAGTGGATAATGCCACTACAAGAAGGGTGATGTTAACATCTATTGTACATCAAGATATAGCAAGAAAAAGAAAAATGTCTACACTTTCGGTCGAAATTGGTTATAGTAGAACCACATTAATAAAATATGAGAAAAAGAGAGTTTAGAAAGAAATTGGGCAATTATGTGTAGAGCTCCCCATTCTGATAGGATTGAAGATGTTGTTAAGAACTTGATCTCAAGTTTTTGGCATGATTAGACTTGTCCATCATCAAATACTAGAGTTGTTATGAGACATGGGATTGGGCCTAGTATTTATGAAAAACATATCAAACATTGGCTAGACATAACACAATTTGAGATGTATATGAACTTTTTTCATACATATCCTCATATAAAGATTAGGAAAATAATGTTTGAAAGGTTAAAGCCATATTATGTGAAGATAAACAAATTTTTTGAAACGTGTCAAGTTTTTATCATATTGAATTTGATCTCTACTATCAGGTGTTTTGAAAGATGAGAGAAAATGTAAGACCCTACCTCACATGTGACTAACACAACCTTAAACTATTATACATTTCTCCTAAATATATGGTTAAATATATTACAGGTGATAAATAAGGCAATTGTCTAATAGTAACCTTGTAGTTCATTTTTACTTTATGTTATATTATCATTATTTTACTTAAAGAAGATGTGTGTGCATGTAAATTATTGAATAAGATTTGGAATTATAAGATAAATTTGAAATAAGATAATTGTTGTTTTGTATTACATTGGATTCAGGTAATTAACTATGTCAATTATTCATGGATAAAGCTATGAAGAATTGATTTACAATTAATGTGGTTTATTATTATGGTCTCACTGTGCTTAATTGTGTTGTGCAGGGAAGTAGGTGAGTCAATGTGGGATTAACATTAAAGGTCAAGGGAGTATTGTGGTTATGTTTTAGTTATTTTGAATTTATAAATATGATGTTAGAATTTAGAAAATATTTTAAGAGTTAAGGTATATAGTTAATGTGTTATGGTGATTTATGTGTGGGTTAAATGTAAAGTGTGTTTGTGTGGGGATAATTAAGTGTTATTACCATGTGGTTAAGTGTGTGAGTAGAGAATTAAAGTTGGGGACCCTTAGTTAAGTTAAAATTCGAATTCATTCTTCATAAGATTTTAAGAGGTCTTAAAAAGACCTATTTTATGCATTTCCACCTTTTCTAGTACCCTAAGGTAAGTACCTATGGGTTAGGGGTCTATTTATGACTATATCTGGGTCCATACTCAAGATATGATCCTTTTTTAATGCTCATTTAAGGGAGTGACGGATTTGGAAGACCTTGGGGCAAGAAAAGGGTGTCTTGTCTTTCAAACTCATTTATTAGATGAGACAATGGAGATGTAGTGGACAAGTATTCCATACTCCTCTTAATGAGGATGAAGACTTTTGGGATTGAGTGGAATACACTCCTTCCTTTTCCATCTCCCCAAATTTGTTCACAATGTGTGAGCAGTTGTGGGAGATTGTGTTTGATGATTGAATGAGAGAGTGACAAGTGTCGCTCCTCATTCAAAAGGATCCAAGATGAATCCCCTTATATTTGGTTGAGAAAGGAAAATAGGGTTGTTACCCACTTCTCTTTTTGGAGAACTGGAGTTGAGATGGAAGAGGGAAGGAGAGGAGGAGAGGAGACAACCTCTTTGGGGGGATAGTGATTAAGATGGCTTGACTTGGAGAGAAAACATAGATCAAAGATTGCAAACCCCTTCACCTAAAGAGAAAAGATAAGTTTTTCCTACTTCCACTTACCTTTGTTTATCGGTTGTATGATGGTAACATATTGTATAGATCATGGCTAAAGATAGAAAGTAGTGAATCAAATGCATGAAAATTGTGTTTTGTTAGCTTTATCCCTTTGTTAAAAAAAAAGAAAGAAAGAGAGAAGTCTCCATTTATCATCATGGAGCTAAGAAAATTCCTTGCTCGGGGGTATGGCTAGAGCCCACGAGGCTCCATGACGCCATTACGGTAGGGTGGAGAGCAAGCCTTATTTAGTAGTGGGTCATACATTGTAATTCTTAAATTTAGTTGAAATATGGAAATCTAGTGATTATTGTAACATGAAATAACATGGAAATAACATGGAAAAAGAAAGAAAAGAAATAGGTAGCAAAGAAAGTTCCTATTTATTGGCATGTTATCCTTAGACTTGAATTTTTGGGGAAATTATTGGAATCATTGGTTTTTGTGTATCATACATGTAAGATAAATAAATGATATTATTGTAACCCTAGGAGAGTTTGAGGGTATAAGTATTTATTCCTTGGCAATAAAGTAAGAGAAATATACATATGTGCCATTTTAAGATATGGGAACATAAATTCAAAACTTCAAAGAAAACTATAGGTATTCTTTTTATCTGTTCTTCAAATCCAAAATATATCTGTTACCTCAATATAATTGTTAACTACAATTAGATGATGCAGCAAACTAGTAAAGATATCTAAATTCCTAGGCGATATTGGCTAATGTTAAAATTACTTAATACCAGCATATTGGTAAAGATGTTGTCAAATTTGTAAATTGTATTTGAAAGAGATATAAATTTACAATTAGTCAAGCTAGTATTTTCAGTCAACATAATGAATCAGTAAAGCCTTTGTTCTCTATTTCATCACTGTAACATCAAATAATACTTATATTTTGAACTTTGTATATCTCTATGTTGATTTCACCTCAGTAATAATAGAGAATGGTTTTTTTTTTTTAAAAAGAGAGATTGGTTAATTAAAATTAGGTAAACGAATCTGTCTAACCTACTATCATTGAAACTAAAACACTACCAATCTACAGACTGTTTCTAAACATCAAAAGAGGAAAGAGATTACGTGAACCTAGATCCATTCATCTTGAAGGTGCACCATAATGGTATCTGAAATATTCATCTAATGCACATATTCTACTCGCAGCCCTGTCATGCTATTGTTTATGGGCATATGTATTATAAGGATCGTCTTGCTTAAATTCAGGGGAAAAAAAAGAGGGAATTTAAATAAATTAACTTTGGGGAAAAGTTTTATACACAATGGAAGTTTCTGTTTAAAAGAAAATTGTAGCAACCAGAAATAAAATAAATTTATTTAATACTGTTAGAACTGAAAGTGAAACAGAAGGGTGCATGGCTTTGTGTGAGGACCACATCCCTTGCAAATAAAATGAAATAAAATTCTAAAATCATAAGAGGAAATGCACAGATGTAGCCATTAAATTAAGAGATGGTTTTTTTTTAACCTGCAAAATGGACGGCACATATAAAAAAAAACCGTTGCTTCTCTACTAAACCCTGTCTCTGTTATTTTTGAGAATCAACAAAAAATTTAATCCTACTCATATATATCCAGTAGGAAATGAGAAAAAAAGAATGGATCATAAACATCCCGAATTGAGAGCGAAAATAATGTAATATTAAGCAACATTGAAGAACTAAAACACATTTAATCAATCTGGAACGCGGCAGGTATATAGGACCGAGCAAATATCACCTACAGTTTTAGCAGCCATTGTATTTGATTCTTAAGTATGACTAAGGGCTAAAGCTCATGCATGGAATGCAATAGCTCGATATGTATGAAGAAATTTGAGGGGGATGAGAGGGTCACGTGAAAGTCAAGCAAGCTTCTAGAAATGACCTTTTAGTCCACCACAAGTTGGATGGTGATGATGGTCGCCAATCGAGGTTTTATTTACCTGCCTAGGAAGCCTGCAACTTTACATGAAAGTCTTTCTTTTTGGCTGATAGAATAATTGTATAACGTGAAATATGTGCAACATTTAAGGTGACAATAAATTAAGATCTATTGAAATCTTCTTGGACAGAGAAGTCGGTAGGCTTGATCGACGAAGATTGAGTTATTGACTTTCCCACCTAAGACTCTGACAATCTACTTCTAAACTATCTTAAACCTGGAGATTCGTGAATCCCATCACCGCTTCTCTCCAAAACCATCCAATCACTTTAAGTTATCCTACTTCGATTGTATTGAATGCATCCATATTAAGTGTGGGTTTTTTTGAAATCATAGGTTTGGCGTATGACCAGAATCTATGTAGTGGGTAGGTCCACTTCTATTCAAAAGAATTTACTAGTACAATATCAAGATTGTTGCATGGTAATTAAATTGATAAGGAATGCAATTGTTAGTTGGAGTTCACAGCTTCAGGGTGCATCGCAGTCTTTCTTGCATGTCACTCATTAAAATCCCAAATTTCAAAATACTCAAGTCAAGCTTCATAAACGAGAGGTGAGACGGGAAATTATCCTTAGTATAAATCTTAGACAAAAGGATTTCACTTGAATTATTTACCTCCATTTATGGATGGCATACTTGAATGATAAGTCCATGTGCACACGAATTGTTCCACCATATCATTATAAAAAGAAAAAAAAAATTAAAAAAAAAAACGAACAACATTGATAGCGAAAGTGAATATCTACCATAAGCAGACGCATCAATTCATCTTTGGAAATCAATGTTAAAAATCTATAAAGACATGGCATTTTACTGCGATTTTGGTGAATAAACATTCCAAATAATATAAATACTGTATGACAGCATGTTAGTATTATTGTTCAACAACAATTTTCAATTAGCAGCTATCGAGATTAGTATTAAGTCCCTCTTCCTTATTAACTGTTCTTTTCTATATCTTTAATGGGAATTATTAAAGAATGTATGCTGATATAATAAACATATAAATAATATTGATCATAGTGAAGTGAATAATAATATGTATTCTTTGGATATAAGCATCATAATTACTGGTCTTTAAATACTTTAAGTGTTAATATATATAATTATTATGCTTGTTTTGCTGCCATCCTCGCCACTTAGGCTATCACTTCGCCAAAAATCTCCCTCGCTGATACTACCATCTCACCACTCCAATTTGGCGAACTGGAGCTTGTAAATTAAGTTTTCACGTTAGCTGTTAGCTTTTTCTCTCATTAGCATTTTGATAGTATTGGCACTTCTTTTACTTAAATTATTTCATGTTGATTTTTGCTCAGCTGAGGAAAATTCAACTTCATTCTGCACCCCATTTAAGAAACCGTAAGGGAAAACTTTTCAGAAGTGTGCTAAGGAGGTTAAAAAATAAATAAAATAAAATCACATATTAGAAATATTACCTTATACCACTTTAAAAAGAGGAGCTAAGAGTATTCGAAAGGGAGCTCTCTTTATTAATGAGTACTTTAAAAATTCTAATTATTTATAATTCTTTAGGATTTTTTTTTTAGTGGGGATAAATATAGTAGTAAATTAAGAATGATCTTGTCTTATTTATTTTTCCTTTGAAAGGTGGGAAATATAATTTTAATAAAGTTCATAATAATGAGTACAATCTAGATTTATAAATTTTTATATAGGTAAAATAAAATCACATTTGATGATGGAGAAAATATTATGAGGATCTAGTCACTCGATATTCTTATCATTTCACTTTGTCAGTACATGAGTATTGAATAGGAGGATTAACTCTTACTATTTCCCCTATCTCATAAATTAATAAATAGATTCTTTTAGATGTGGTAATTAAAGGACTACAAGATGTTGATGGCCACCCTAGGGAATTTTAAATTTTAATAAGGGTAAACTCTAAAGAAATTTTAAAGATGACAATCTTGTTTTCTTGTATAATTCTAGGCATGCCTAAAGGGGATTGAGTTGTTGTCACTCCCCATAGAATTCCCTTAGAGGGATTGATCCTAGGCAATATTCTCTTGAGGTAACTTACATATGACACCTAACCCTATATCAGATCAATCTCTATCATAGGGTGTGTCAAAGGAGCTTTGTCCCACCCAATCTCATTTTCTCCTCACCCTTTATTGGGAGTATTAACTAGCCAAATATTGTACTTAAAAAAAAAATTCTTGGCTTTTTCAAGCATAAAGTTGGGGGCATGACAGAAGAAAGTTGTGGGTTTCAAAATGCACCTCCTAAATAGGAAAGTTTTTTTATAAAGGATATAATTATGTGATCATGAAAATGGACCTCAAATAAACTACTTAAAAGGAATTTGTGAGACATGTGGAAATTTGGCTAAATTTCCTTCAAGAAATGAGGATATTGAACTAACAAAGATAGTAAATTGAAAGAGGTAAGTACTATTTTTAGAGAGTTTATTTGTTTCAATTTGATTAGATTGTTATTTGAATTCTCTAATTTATTGTTTATGTAGACACCTAAATTTGGACACTTAATTTATCCAAATTTATCCCCTTTGATCTAAGCATCCTCTAAACCGAGTTAATTAAGTAATATTACTATTATTTAATTAATATCCTAAATTTTGCCAAATCCCTAAGGTATTTAATTAATAAATAAATACCTTACCCTCCTTAATCCACTTTTTATCAAATAAATTAAATATATTTATTTAATTCCTCACATTCCACTTTCATCTAATCCTAATCCATCTCCTAATCTCTTCATTAAGGATGTGCACATGCCTAATCTTTGATTAGGATGTGTCACATCCTCCAACTTTTGCAAGTTGGCTTCTAATCCCATTGATCCCTAATTATCCTCTAATTACTGATTAGTTAAACCTAATCAGTACCTTGGTCAACTCTCCCCATCCCCCAAAGAATTTTAAATTCCTTTTTATTCATCCAAAAATCCTCTCTTCCCCATGTGAATTTTTAATTCACTTTTATTTCTCCTAAAATCCCCTTTTCCCATGCATCTTCTAGAATCTTTGACTTGTCACATCAAGTCACATGTGACCAACTCCTACCTTTTTGGAGACCCTCTCTTATCCACTAGATTCTCCCAAGCATGTGAATTTTTAATTCACATTTATTCCTCTAAGGAATATTCTCATCTCCCAATGTACTTGGAAGGTACTTGTCCTTCCTCCACATCATGTACCTCCCTTCCACATCACCTACACTTCATCCTACCTTTATCCACTTCACATTCCACATGTCAAAATGTGAGGGTTTGTGAGTCCTCAACTCAACTTAGCCCTTCATCTTGACCTTGTTGGATAAATCTCAACCATTGAATTCTCTATAGAATTTAAGTTTCTCTATAAATAATCCCTCCTCTAAGGCATTTGGGGGGACTTAGCCATTTTGCAACTAAATGCTACCATTTTGTGCACTCATCTAGCCATCAATTTCATCTATTTGCATTTGCATCCAAGAATATAGTTAAATCTTGCATTTAGCCATGTCAAGAGCCATCAAAGGAGCATACAAAGTGATCTAAAATCAAAGGCCAACCAAGGAGTTTCATTTGGAAAGAGAAGGTATAACCACTTGCAATCATTTCATACTTTTTCTCTTTGCATTAACAAATTTCTTAGACTAATCTTGAGGTGTTTCTTTGTATTTTTCCATTGCATTTTGGTTGCTTAGAATAGGTAAAACATTTGGATATCACATTTCTGGCATGCATGCCCGGTGGGACCCACAAGCGGGTTCCTCAATTTCACATTTGTTGTTATAGACATCCAAATTTGGACACTTAATTTATCCAAATTTATCACTTTTCATTTAAACATCCTCTTATCTGAGTTGATTAAGTAATATTACTATTATTTAATTAATATCCTTAATTCTACAAAATCTCTAATGTAGTTAATTAATAATTAAATACCTTACCCTCCTTAATCCCCTTTTTATCAAATGAACTAAATAAATATTACATTTATTTAATTCCTGGGTATGTGCAGGATCATGGTATGCCAAAAAGTGGTAATGGAGAAAAAATTACATGTTTCATCGACTCAAAAATGCAAAAATGCCGAGTTGACTTTCTGTGGCTTAAGTGTCAGTACACACTACTGAAGCAAAGCCCAAACCTAGATTTCCAAATTAGATATCTGATCTAAGTCGGATATCTGATCCAAATCAGATATCCAATTTGTGACACACACACACACACACACAATATTCATTTCAGCCTGATTAAAACTCATTTGACATTTGCTTAACCACGGGCGCACAGTGAAAACTTCATTCTGCAAATCAGATATCTAATTTCATGCAAATCCATCTTCAAAAGGTTAGATTCTTGGTTTTTCTTTGCTCTAATCGAATTTTCAATTAGATTTGTGTAATTTTAGTTAATTTTTATAGATTTTTTTCAAAATAGGGATTTTGATAGATTTTTATAAAAAAATTGAGTTTAGTATGGATTTTGATGAAAATTGAATGTTTGTAATGGATTTTGTTTTAAAAAATGGAGAATTTTATAGATTTTTGTTAAAAACTAGGGTTTTTGTTGGATTTTTTTAAAAAACTAGGGTATTTTTATAATATTTTCATTTATATTGTTTAATTTTAATTAGATTAATTTGTTTTTAACTTTAATCAGGCATTATGGCTGCTGACAATGAAAATGCACAAATGCCAAATGCTCCACCACCTCCGCCACCTCCACAACCATCAATTGAAGAATTAATTTGTGAAAAATTGCAATAATTAAGGGGCATTTCTAAAGTTTATACGAGAGTCCCTCGATTATCTGAGATGTCAAACACAATGAAAGAAATAATTAAAAACATAGAAACCCTCTCCTCGCAACATAATGTCTTTCATTTGTGGCGAGAAGACATGAGAGAATATTATGCATGTGGATTGTCCTATGATGATGTAAAAAATCTCTGAATAACCAAAGCCCAAATAGCCTCTTTATTTGTTAACCCCCACACTGGTTTTCCGGTTAATGTTAATAAAATAAAACTTTCTATAAAATGGTGCACTCATAGAGACATTGTAGAAAACTTTTGGGATCGTTGGTGTATGGTTTTTTTGAAACCACTGAACAACAATTGTGATATACCATTTTACTTTATAAAAAAATTATATGCTGAGTTTGTGTTAGGGCATCATGTCAATTACTTTGACATTAAACCCTTCTAGGGCATTGGTGGAGGTATGCCCCAAGATAGACCAGGGGCAGTTAGAGTAATACCCTGCCTATATGTTCCCCTCCCTCGCCTTCCTCTGCCACCTTCAGTATACCATCCAGATATTATGTAGGATGCGGCCACACAGACTATCCATGCTATTCACTCTTTGAGTGGTATTTTGGTTTCACATGCTTCTGTAGTAGCTCAGCCACATTCTGGTGATGTTGGTGATGGCTCGAGAACTGCTGCATCATCCTTGTCAGTCCACATATTTGTGTACCACATACTTGCTCCATGTGCTGCCAGATATGCTTGGGTCCTCTTGTACAGCCGTCGAGCATCCCTTGGACACTTTCGATTATGACTTCCATGATGTGGACATTATAGATCAGACACATGGGAGTGGAGCACACCATACAGAGTCCTCTCCTACTAGAGAGGGGGACATTGGAATAGTGACACAGGTAAAATTTAAGTTGCGAATTCATAACTTGCATTTGTTTTTAAATGAATATTAATAAGAGATAGTATAATGTACTAATATTTATTTATATGGTCTATTTAACAGTTGATGTCCGAGGAGGAGCTAACACAAGTGACGGATAACACCCTGAGGGCCATTTCATTTGGCCTTGATATGCACACAGTATATATTTTTGCACTCACTCATTTACATTTATTTATTATATACTTTCTTGTCATTTGATTTGTCATTAATGAAATTATATAATAACTTATATGTTTATCTTATTTTCCTCTTGTAGGAAATACCTTGTGCGAGTGAGGTGCAACCTTGTCCAGATTATGGAAGTGCAATGTTGGATAAGGGGAAGGTAATTGAACTCAAATTTGATTGAATTAAGAATTTTAAGATCTTATATTGATTATACATACATCGACATAGATTGGTAGTTTCATATGTACTTGTCATTTTTATGTGTAGGGAATTATGAGCTATACGTCCTTGTTGACAAGTGCCACAACGCCGAAGCAGTACGTATTGGAACACTTGAAGGAGTAGGTGTTGAAGCACCTCAAGGAGGAGGTGTCAAAACACCTAAAGGAGATAAAGAAAAAGATCAACCTAAAGAAGTATGTGTTCATTTTATTTTGTGTTTGGTATTTATATGTTCCTATTACTGACAATTGTATGCTAACTTGGATCACTTTTATGTTTTTGTTCACCTATATAGATTGAAATTACAAAAGATGGTTTGGTCGGTTCTTTGAGAGGGGCATATTCTAGGACTCCTGACCCTTTGAAGAGATGGATATTTCAGGTAATCAAGATTACAATTTTAGAGTTCAATTATAATTTAATGTATATTGATTTTGATGTTAATTATTCAATTTTAAATTATATAGTATAACTAATCTCAATTGTGGTTTGACTTTTTCTTGTGCAGCTACCTTCAAAGGCAACGAGTGCTTCAAAGAGGCTCCATTTTGATGATCCACTAGTAGTTTAGGATGAGATAGACATTTTGGCATGTAAATATTGAATAGATACCGAGATGGCATATGCCACATATTGTAAAACTTTGTTTGAGTTGGCGTTGATGCCATTTTGTATATGGACATACACTTGATTATTGGATAATTTGATATATATAGAAGTTGACAATCAAAATTTAATTTCCTCCTCATGTGCATGATTAAACTCTTTGAAAATTTAATCAAGTGAGCAATGGTTAAATATCAATGTACAATAGCATAAAAAGAATGGTTAAATATTATGTAGTTTATATTCATATTGTTGATTACATTGCATTGCACATCTTTTAAACTCAAAGCATTATTTCACATTGCATAAGTAACAATATGCTTATAGATGAAAAAAATTTCAATTACAATATAGTTTTAACAAAGTCAACCTAAGCAATTATGCAATTACTTCACATTACATAACTAATAATTAAAAAATTTATTCATATTATTGATTACATTGCATTGCACATATTTCAAACTCAAAGCATTACTTCACATTGCATAAGTAACAACTAGATGCTAATAGATGAAAAGATTTCAATTATGTGCCCGTGCCCCCTCATTCCACACACACACACACTTGCAACCATTTACTTATGTGTAGGGGCGAAGTTCTAATCTACTTCCTAAGAATTCAAGAGATGGTATTGACTTGGTGAAACGAAACCAAACTTTGTTTCGCCACACAGGAATCGCGCCAACTACGCAAAGCCATTGCAATCTTCAAGGAAATGTGCTTATGGTTTTCATATCATGAATAACTACCTTCCAATCGAACAATATTTATCCAGACAGAAGTTAAGAATCCATAGAGTAAGCTCAGGCTAACTTTAGGCAAATTGGAATGTCTATTTGGGGGGTTGGTATGAATTTTCTATGTGGGACTCATTTCTTGATTGTGCAAAAAAAGAAGCTTGAATTTTATTTTTTTTTCTAAAAGAGGTATTCAATCAATCTCCTATTAACACTAGAAAAGGAAGGGTCCCCGACAATGACACCAAAAAAGTGACAAATTGTCATTAGGTCCTATCACTTTACTTGAAAATGCATCAATTATATCGACTAGGTATTGTTTGAAGGTTGTATGCAATAGGGGAATCTTGGCTAACTCTCTTAGATTTTTTTGAATTTATGGAACAACTATAAACAAAATTTATACTAGAGAGCATAAAGTTGTTTCAAACTAGAAAGCATGAGATTGTTAAGATAGAAAGTAAAAGATGATTAAACTAGGAAGCATATATATTACCTAAAAAGAAATACTTGTAGTAAAATTATAAAATTAAAATGAAAACAAATAATGACTAACAACTAACTATTAATAGAAAGTAAACTTAACAATCTAGAACTGACTACCAAAGTGGATGCTCTGAAATTTCAAAGTAAAAGATTGCAAACTTAAACTATGACTTGTAGGAGTGATTGACAAAGCTCAACACATACAAACAACATTCATCTACATTTATCATGGATAAAATAAAAGTAACAGAACTAAAAACTAAAATACCTATCTATCTACTCTATGAGATTCCCTCTAGTGGCCAAGTCTCAAGTGTTTCTATTCTTAACTCAGATTACATGTAATTCGATATCTTCAAAATGAATCCATCCATGATAATTCCATTACACAAAAATAGTAACATAGAATAAGATTGGAAAATTTTATTTTATTCATATCAGAAAAAGTGTAACATAGAGACATAGTTCAAAACATATTAGGGTATGTGCAAGATCATCATGGAAAAAACTAGCCCTTAAGTGGCAAAAAATCTAGGAAAATAAAAGTTAGGCAACTTGACATAAAAAATTGAATAAGTTATGTATATTATTTCAAAAATATGTAAGAATAGAATCTGTAGCAAATTGAATGTAGTTTCTAAACTACTAGGTTTTTTTTTTTAAATAAAAATTATTTGGTGAAAATTTGAAATTTCAATGCAGTAGTACTTAAATTTCAGGGAAAAAATAAGGAGTAGGTGTTTTTCTGACCACCCTAACCATAATAAAATGATAATATTATTTTATAAGATTTTAGATATAAGTAGAGGACTCATGTCTCAATGTGATGCATATTTTTTGTAAAATTTTTCCAAGTAAATAAATAATTATGATTTTTTTATTACAACTTTTAAAAAATATAAAAACTAGTATGTTTGACTACCATAACTTAGTCAAAACTTCATAAAATTCAATTTTTCTTTTTTAAATCCTATATTGTGTGAAGCATAGAATGTGACACATGTTTTGGATTCAAAAAATGTGATACCGTTTGAAAGCTATAGATGTTTTTCAATCAACCTATCAATCAAGAATTTAGTCATAATTCAAATAGAAAATGAGTAATAACTACTTATTAAATTCAAAGTAAAGCATAATTTATATTGGTGGAAAGCTGAGAATCTCCTTTAAAAACCTTTTTTGTTCATCAATTTTGGGTAAAAAAAAAGTTGTCAGCCACATACCCATCATATTGCCACTTTTTGGCCCATCATGATCCTACACATACCCATTATAATAGTATAACAATATCCAATATGCATTATTTATGGCGGTTACATATATATACTAAACTACTAACAAAATACTAGATTTCAGATGGTGAAATATCACCATTGAAAAAGTCTTCTAACAAAATTTTAACTAACCAACATACTGAGGTCCATAACATAAAACATATTAAAGTCTCAGAGTGGAGCCATAAATTTTTTAAATAAAAATTAAAAAGAAAGAATTAAAAGGACTTTTTCCACTATGTACACCTAAATTTCTAGCACCTAGACTTCCGATGCTCTATCTTCAACTATTTGAAGTCGACTTTAAATTCCACTTGGTCATGCATAATTTCTTATATAATGAATGAAAGCTACACCATTATATCAGCATTAGTCTTCTAATTTCAATCAATTTAGGAAATAAAGATTTATACATTTTATTACAAAAAATAAGCAATTATTAATCCTAAAAATAAACAATTGGCAAGGTTAAAGTGATTGGTATAAAAAAGGAAGAGTATTTTGCTGATTATAATCATGAGGCTGTTTATACCTCATCATCCTTGTTTATACATAAAACATAATGTCTAATATTCATATATTGAAGGGTTCTCATCCCTAAGAATCATTGTGCAACTTAATAATGTAAGGAATCCAAGTTGGTCACACTTGTCGAGCTAAACTTAGACAAGTATTTAGTCATTAACAAGACATGGAAGTTTCTGAGTTCTAGCAGAATTCATTCCTTCCAAGTTTATACATTCATTCATAGATTACTCTAATCCACCTTTTACATTGGTTTGGTGCATTCTCCTAGTAACAATATCATGCACAAATTCAAGCATAAAGACATGTTGATTTCCCCATAAAATGTTTGACATGCCAGAATCTTAATAGTAAGGAAATATATCCTTCGACCCTATAGATCAAAATCTGATTGGGTTTATTAGATTTGAGCAAGGATTTCACCACCCTTCCTCTTGGAAGAGGCAACATCAAATTACAAACAATGTCGATATGATGAAAGCACAACATATAAACAACAAAACACAAGGTGATTATCCATATTCAAGGGATTGATAGTTGATCCTCCATGTTTTAAAAAAATCATAAAACTATAGAGATTCAGCTTTAGAGATGTTAGATAACCATCAAAATCCTGCCATAAAGGTGTGAACTAAACAACAAACATACTTAAGATATTTTAAGGCTCAAGCTAGCTGCAAGGCTTAAAAAAAAACTCATATATCACTGGCTACAGTTCAGGTGACCGATGACTATGGTTGATACCACACACAACTCAACTCAAAGTTGTGATTCCAATGGGATTACATGTTATGGTAAATAATGAAATCGATAGAATGGAAGCTATCGTTCATACAATAATAGAAATATAAAAGAATGATTTTTCTTTCTATGCAATCAATTTACCTGCTGATATTTCCTCACCCATGACCACACTTTTTTCTTTTTCCTTAAAAAAAACTATCTTTCTTTGCCTCTCTATTCAGTATCCAGAATGGAAACAGTAACAACATATTACTCTTACTTTTGCATTCCATTGGTGGAGGAATTATTGCCTTACCGGCAACCACTACACATTTGAATATTTCCATTATTATTGTGGTAGACCACGTCCTACATAATCTTCTTTCATTTCTCAACAGTCTAACATTAGAACAATTTTGGTTATCAAATTAAATTTGAATATGCATTCGCATATATGTATATGTATGTATATATAAATATATGTAATATATATATGTAATCATATTTATCTACATACATATATATGTAATCCTATTTATCTATATATATATATATATATATATATATTTATTAAAAATGAATTCTTGTGTCCTTTTCAATCATTCTTTCAAATATTTCTTTCATTACTTCTAACAAAAAGTTTAGTAAGGAAAATTTTAATCTACAACTCATTATTTTAAGTAATAGAGACAATTTGAGTCAGGAAATCTCATTCTCTTATATATGCAATTTAATTCAAATACAATTCATCATGTCAATTGTGGTGTGTGCACCCAAATTCCAATTGGCTTACCATTTGATCTGGCTAAACAATCCTACTTTAACAACGTTCTCATCCTTCAACCTGACAACCCTATAGTTGCACACACTTACACTTGAAAATTGATTAGTAATGTTCAATTATTGGCATTATATAAAATAATTTTCAAAAATTTGAAAAGTCAACATCTTTTAACTTCTTTCATTCAATTTTTGAATATTCTAGAATCTCCATTTAATATTTAATTGAATTTTGTCAATATTTTTATTTACCATAGTATGATAAATATGCAATAAAATTGGGTTATGACATCCTTCCCCTCTTGGTAGATACATCACCTTGATGTCTAATAAGTCGAATAAAAGAACATTATATCAAATTTTGAGCATTCATGTCTATTTCAACATCTTATCAAAATATATGTCTATTTCAACATCACATCAAAAATATATGTCTATTTCAACATCACATCAAAAATATATGTTTATTTCAACATCACATCAGAAATATATGTCTATTTCAACATCACATCAAAAATATATGTCTATTTCAACATAAAAATTTTAAAGCATGAAATATCATGTCTCAATACAAAAAATTCTCTTTTTCAAGAAAGAAAATGTGGAAAGGAGCATTCTATTTCTTTCACATCCTCCCAAGTAGCACTTTCATGTAAGTGGTCCCATTGGACTTTAAATTTAGCAATATCTTTGCTCTATAACTTAACATTGTGTCTATCCAAGATTTGAATGGGCTCCACTAGCATCACTCCTAGATCCTGTACCTACAAGGATTTCCAATCAAGTATATTAGTCACATCAAGATTATGTCTTAAGAAACGAAACATGAAACACATTATAAAGTCGAGCCAGAGAAGTGGAAGAGCTAGTCTATAAGCAACTAGGTTAATCACTTACAATACTTTAGACGGTCCCACATATCTTGGGGCCAACTTGGAGGAATTTCCAAAACAATAGAGCTTTAATGAGGTTTAACTCTCAAGAAAAGGGTTTGTGCAAGATCATGGGGGTTGAAAAAGTGGTGATGTGAAAAAAAGGCACTTTTAACATGCCCAAAAACATGAAATTTTCACTTTGACATTTTTTAGGCTTAAGTACAATATCCATTTTTGTTTGGTAATACCAAACCAAAACGGATATCTATTTCAAAATGGATATTCATTTTGTTTTTCAAAATGGATATCTATTTCAAAAATCAGGAACCCATTTTCTTGAAAAAAAAGGATATCCATTTTGAAGACCTAAAAAACCCTCTTTAGTAAAATGGGCATAACTTTTGTGTTTCTTATCAAAATTTCAACTTTTTATAGGCATTGGAAAGGTGATTGAGAGATCTACACAATGGACTAGGTGGTGTTACTATATTTTACAAAAAAATTAATTATAATCATTTGAAATTCATATTTCATTTTTTAAACATAAAATGCTCACTACTTTCACATGCAAAGTCTTCTTCTCATGATTTTTTTGTAAGACTCATCTCAAAATACTTGAAACATTAGAAAAGGTAACGAATAATGAAATATTTATATTTTTTGTAGCAAGTAGATGAAAAAATCTTCATAAATCATCATATCTCTCTATCCATTTCTCTACCTCTTTATATATCACTATGTCTCCTCTTAAGCTATAGACCTATCCCTCCCTCCTTTATTCTCTCTTTCTCCCTCTTTATACCTATCTTTCTCACTCTCTCTCCTTGAGCTCTAGAAATTTATCTCTACCACTCTCTCCCTCCTTCACTTTGAAGTCTCTCTTCCTCTTAAGTCTCTCCCACTCCCTCTCTCCCTCTTAGGTCGCTCTCTCTCA